>JAWMAG010000063.1:1800000-2161161 GCA_037013455.1 Ceratitis rosa
AATACAAGAACAAAAGAGTCCAAACAAATGCCCAATTGAAGATTTTATTCAATTTACCCCAAACCACCCAAGAAAGCGGAAGTACCATCAAAAATCTTCAGAGGACGGTTAACAATTGTCTAACTAGTCTGAATAATCTTGGCTTGGACACAAGTAGTTGGGACCCTATATTAATATTCCTATGCGGAACTAAGTTACCCAAACGCCTCCTCCATCAATTCGAAGACACGTTAGAAGACAACTCGGAAATACCTTCTTGGAAAACATTTGATGCCTTTCTCACCCATAAATATAAATCATTGGAATCAGTGGGAGATCTGGTTGATCCAAATCCCACTACCCATCACGACAGTAGACTCCAGAAAAGAGGAAGGGACGTGAGATTCAACACGTTTCATTCAAATGTTTTAGAAAACCCGACCCACAGCTCTAATAAAACATATACTCCAAGAATCACTACGTCATCGAATACACATGCATTGGAAAGTTGCAAATTATGTAAAACCCAACACTCAATTCGAGTATGTCCCAAATTCTTAGGTATGAATGTCGAGACCCGTATATATACAGTAAAAAATAATGGCTACTGTTTTAATTGCTTAGCTCTATCTCACGGTTTCAGAGACTGCAAAAGCAAATACTCTTGCAGAATATGCAGACAGAAACACAATACACTTCTGCATAAGGACAACATCCCTCGTCCACAGTCCTCCCCGCAAGGATCAAGAGCATCAAACCCTGCTCTTGATTCAAACCAAGGCAGTACCTCCCAAACCCACCCCTCAAATCCAAATCCACAAAGCATACACAACCCTCTTACAGTCCACTCAAGAACCACTCATGTCTTGTAGGAAACAGATTTTGTTAGGTACGGCCGTAGTTCATATAAACCATAGAGGGCAATTATATTCAGCTAGGGCACTCATAGACTCTGGGTCAGAAGCCACATTTATTTCAAAGAAATTCCAAAGAAAACTGGGCATACCTACGAAACATGCAGTTGCACAAGTAACAGGGCTGAACAACTCAGTTTCAGCAACAACCACAAAAACATGCGAATTAACCCTATGCTCACCTATGAGGAAAGAATTCAAAATAACGACGCAAGCGTTTATCATAAAAACTCTGACAGAAAACTTACCCACTCACTCACTCGACCCAACATTTGAAATTGGAAAACTCGGATTTAGTTTAGCTGATCCCGATTTCAATAAGCCCAGACCCGTCGACGTTCTAATCGGAAGTGACTTGTACCCACAAATAATACTCGGTGGTGTGCAAAGAAATATATTGAATACTTTGCTCGCCCAAGAAACTGAATTTGGTTGGATATTGTCAGGACCCATTCCAGAAAAGCCCAGTGGACCTTCAGTATCTTCATTTTTCAATCAAATGACCTCAGAGAAATTACTCACGCAATTTTGGGAAGTGGAAGAAGTTCCGAGAAAGCCTCTGTCCTCGTCTTCAGATAAATTGTGTGAGGAAAATTATCAAAAAACCACATACAGAAACTCATCCGGACGTTATGTGGTAACCCTACCCTTTAAATACCCAGAAAACATAGAACTGGGTAACTCAAGACACATAGCGCTAGCTCAATTTTTAAGAAATGAGAAATCCCTCTCAAGAAAGCCGGACATAAAAATGGAATACGACAAAGTTATTAATGAGTAATTGGAACTTGGACACATGAAGAAGGTGGAAAACAATCCCGCGGAGGAAAACACCGTATATTATCTACCACATCACGCAGTTATCAAACCTGATCGAATAACTACGCAACTGAGAGTGGTATTTAATGCATCATGTCACACATCTAACAGAAACAGTCTGAACGACGTACTACATACTGGACCTATTCTGCAGGCAGACTTGGTAATCTTAGTAATAAAATGGCGTCTATTTCGATTCGTTTTCAATGCAGATATACAAAAAATGTATCGGCAAATTCTTGTAGAACCCAAAAACACACGATTTCAGAGAATACTCTTCAGAAAGTCAAATGATGACCCAATAGAAGAATTTGAATTACAAACAGTAACATTTGGCATTACCTGTGCTCCTTATTTAGCAATCCGAACACTGTTGAAATTAGCAGACGATGTAAAAGGAACCCACCCACTAGCATCAGATATAATTCGTAATGGAATGTATGTAGATGATGTTCTCAGCGGAGCCCATGATATATCAAGTGCGAAGTTGGCTCGAGACGAACTCGTAACATCCTTGGAGTCCGCAGGATTTGCTCTACGCAAATGGACTTCCAACGACCCAAAAATCTTATCAGGACTCCCATCAGAACATCTATTGGATACTAATTTGCTCGATTTAACAGAATCCAATAGCACAAAGACCCTAGGAATTAGATGGAATTCTAAGAAAGATGTATTCTTTTTCGTTATCAACCCCATTCCAGACAAAGAATCTTTCACTAAACGAGAAGTATTATCAATAATTGCTAAACTGTTTGATCCAGCAGGCTGGCTCAGTCCAGTAATCGTAACAGCAAAACTCATCATGCAGCAAATATGGCTTGACAAATCAGACTGGGATGAAAGTCTAAAACCCCTAACCCTACATAGATGGAAAACATTTATTAAGGAATATGAGGTGCTTAATAAAATAGAAATTCCAAGGTGGACCCATTTATCAACTTCAGCGGTCATAGAGTTTCACGGATTCTCTGATGCGTCTGAAAAAGCATACGCCGCAACTCTTTACATTAGAATTTCTATAGACGGAAATACTTGGACCACCCTGTTAGCATCGAAAACCCGAGTAGCTCCAATTAAAAGTATATCACTACCCAGGCTAGAACTATGCGGAGCCGTTCTTCTCGCAAACTTAGTGGACACTACCTTATCACAGTTAAATTTGACACACTATCGCACCCATCTCTGGACGGACTCAACTATTGTTCTCTCTTGGTTAAGCAAACCCCCATGTTCATGGACGACTTTCGTTTCTCATCGAGTCGCCACGATAGTTGAAAACGTCGGAAGCGATACTTGGAATCATGTAGAAAGCCGTGATAACCCAGCGGACCTTGCAAGTCGTGGATGCACCCCTCTAGAAATCGCGAGCAACAAACTCTGGTGGCACGGACCTCGATGGCTACAGCTCGATTCGAAACAGTGGCCAATCACTCAGAAACCACCCGCCACAACCCTAGAGCTTAAACCAATTAAAACCTTTACCGCTACAGCTCAAGAAGATATACTAGACAGATTTTCTACATTGCCCAGAGCAATTCGTGTTATATCATATCTATTTAGATTTTGTTCAAACGCGTCACAAACTAGAAGAAAAGAGCAATTTACAACCGTCGAAATAACCCCAGACGAATTTAAATCAACCCGTTCCAAGCTAATTGTCTTAGCTCAGAAAAGATACTTTCATGAGGAACATGAAGCTTTGACCCAAAAGACCCAGATACCCAAAAAGAGTTCTATATTGACCCTTAACCCATCAATCGACCCCAAAGGAATCATGCGAGTTAATGGCCGCTTGAGTAATTCAGCTGCGCTATCATACAACGAACGTCATCCGATTCTACTACCCTACAACAGTCGATTGACAAAATTACTCACCCAATTTACCCACTCAATAACACTACATGGAGGAAACCAGTTAGTATTACGACTCATTCGTACAGAATTCTGGATTCCAAAACTGAAGACCCTTATAAAAACAACGATTCATCAGTGCAAAACTTGCATGCTGTACAAAAAAACCCAAACTACTCAAATCATGGCAGCACTACCAGTTGAACGTACTACCCTAACCCGCCCATTCGCAGCAACTGGAATTGATTTCGCTGGACCTTACGATATAAAAAACTATACCGGAAGAGCATGCTTAATTACCAAGGGATATATATGTGTTTTCGTTTGCTTCGCAACCAAAGCAATACACTTAGAACCCGTAAGTGATCTTACTACGGAAGCATTTATGGCAGCATTCGCACGATTTTTCTCTAGACGCGGATGCCCCGCCGATCTTTATTCGGACAATGGAAGGAACTTTGTAGGAGCTTCGCAACTGTTACTCAAAGATCGACGAGAATTCATGAAAACCTTGAGAACCCAAATATTAACAAATCAAGCGCACCAAAACATCAAGTGGCATTTTAATCCTCCAGGAGCTCCTCATATGGGCGGCCTCTGGGAAGCAGGAGTTAAAAGCTTAAAAACACATTTAAAAAAGGTTGCACAGATCCAAAAATTCACTTTTGAAGAATTGGCAACACTATTAACCCGAATCGAAAGTTGTTTGAATTCTCGCCCTCTAAACCCTATCAGCGATGACCCTACAAGTTTAGAACCCTTAACCCCAGGCCATTTCCTAATCGGTACTCCGTTACTTACCCCAGCTGAACCTAATCTAGAAGACGCAAAGCTCAGTACCGTGAATAGATGGCAGAAACTAAGGATACTCCATCAACACTTCTGTATTCGATGGAAAGAAGAATACCTAAAAGAACTCCACAAGCGTTATAAGTGGAAATACCCCCAACGCAATATAGAAGTTGGAGACTTGGTAGTTATTCGACAAGAAACCCTACCCACAAATGAATGGAAATTAGGTCGTATCGAAAAGACTTACCTCGGGTCAGACACTAGAACTAGAGTAGTCGACATATGAACCTCACAAGGCATTATGACCCGTCCAATTACAAAAGTTGTGACTCTACCATATAACTAACATTTTATTTCCATTTATAGTATCATGGCACCCACTAAGGCAACAAACCCTCGAGGACACAGTCCAGCAATTACCGTGAGCTCGCGAAGCAGCAGTCGAAGCGTCAGCCCGAGATCAGAAGCAAGAACCCTAGCCAGTCGTCTACAGCGATTCAGAGCGACCCTTTCCCCAATTCGTGAAGAAAACGACCCCACTCATCGCACAGCACAACGTACCATAACCCACTCAAAGCGGAACTGGAAACCCGCACGTTGCATGTGGTATTTGTAAAAAGGACCATCGCTTGGTGACGTGCTCCAAGTACATCGCAATGAGTGTGAGAGAAAAGTTTGACACAGTTACACGACACAAGTACTGCGTCAAAAGATTCGACCACCTAGTCCTCGCTGACCCTAAATTCACAACGACAGACAAGGTAATGATCGAACTAGGAGCAGACATTTACCCGCAAATCATCCGACCCGGCTTGTTCAACCCCGATAGTGGAAGCATAGTCGCTCAAAACACCGCACTCGGTTGGACCCTAACCGGCACAATTTGAGGCAGACCCTAAATCCTTCAAGGCGGCCGGGATGTTTATGCCCAATAAACACATCCCTGCATTGTCCTCAAAACGAATAAGAGGACAATGCAAAAATACCAAACAGCGCCAACATAAGAATAATGTTTTCAGTTTTTTGAAAACAAACAAAGGTGAAAGCAGTGAAAGTGAAGTGAAACCCACACAACAACAACCACATCGTTGGAAAAATCACATAAACCCACAGGTCATATATCAATATTGTACACACTAACCCTACCCAATAAGTATTAAATTGTTACACAAAACAATTAACGTGAATTATATACACATACACATATGCATTCATATTTATAAATAAATATATTTATAAAGTATAAACTCTACCAACCCTCTTTTTTTTCTTTTTATTCGACACGCCGGCGATACTTTTGTCGATACAACTCGACACAATGCTTTAAGTTATATCAGTTTTTAATAAAACTAACCACATGCAATGCTTTAAGTTATATCAGCTTTTAATAAAACTAACAAAATGCAATGCACTGAGTTATATCAGTTTTTAATAAAACTAACCATATGCAATGCTTTAAGTTATATCAGTTTTTAATAAAACTAACAAAATGCAATGCACTGAGTTATATCAGTTTTTAATAAAACTAACAAAATGCAATGCACTGAGTTATATCAGTTTTTAATAAAACTAACCATATGCAATGCTTTAAGTTATATCAGTTTTTAATAAAACTAACAAAATGCAATGCATTGAGTTATATCAGTTTTTAATAAAACTAACCATATGCCATGCCTTAAGTTATATCAGTTTTTAATAAAAATAACAAAATGCAATGCACTGAGTTATATCCGTTTTTAATAAAACTAACCATATGCAATGCTTTAAGTTATATCAGTTTTTAATAAAACTAACCACATGCAATGCTTTAAGTTATATCAGTTTTTAATAAAACTAACAAAATGCAATGCACTGAGTTATATCAGTTTTTAATAAAACTAACCATATGCAATGCTTTAAGTTATATCAGTTTTTAATAAAACTAACAAAATGCAATGCACTGAGTTATATCAGTTTTTAATAAAACTAACAAAATGCAATGCACTGAGTTATATCCGTTTTTAATAAATCTAATCATATGCAATGCTTTAAGTTATATCAGTTTTTAATAAAACTAACCATATGCAATGCTTTAAGTTATATCAGTTTTTAATAAAACTAACAAAATGCAATGCACTGAGTTATATCAGTTTTTAATAAAACTAACCATATGCCATGCCTTAAGTTATATCAGTTTTTAATAAAACTAACAAAATGCAATGCACTGAGTAATATCCGTTTTTAATAAAACTAACCATATGCAATGCTTTAAGTTATATCAGTTTTTAATAAAACTAACCACATGCAATGCTTTAAGTTATATCAGTTTTTAATAAAACTAACCATATGCAATGCTTTAAGTTATATCAGTTTTTAATAAAACTAACCATATGCAATGCTTTAAGTTATATCAGTTTTTAATAAAACTAACAAAATGCAATGCACTGAGTTATATCCGTTTTTAATAAAACTAACCATATGCAATGCTTTAAGTTATATCAGTTTTTAATAAAACTAACCATATGCAATGCTTTAAAATATATCAGTTTTTAATAAAACTAACAAAATGCAATGCACTGAGTTATATCAGTTTTTAATAAAACTAACCATATGCAATGCTTTAAGATATATCAGTTTTTAATAAAACTAACAAAATGCAATGCACTGAGTTATATCAGTTTTTAATAAAACTAACCACATGCAATGCTTTAAGTTATATCAGTTTTTAATAAAACTAACCATATGCAATGCTTTAAGTTATATCAGTTTTGAATAAAACTAACAAAATGCAATGCATTGAGTTATATCCGTTTTTAATAAAACTAACCATATGCAATGCTTTAAGTTATATCAGTTTTTAATAAAACTAACAAAATGCAATGCACTGAGTTATATCAGTTTTTAATAAAACTAACCATATGCAATGCTTTAAGTTATATCAGCTTTTAATAAAACTAACCATATGCCATGCCTTAAGGCATATCAGTCTTTAATAAAACTAACAAAATGCAATGCATTGAGTTATATCCGTTTTTAATAAAACTAACCATATGCAATGCTTTAAGTTATATCAGTTTTTAATAAAACTAACAAAATGCAATGCATTGAGTTATATCAGTTTTTAATAAAACTAACCATATGCAATGCTTTAAGTTATATCAGTTTTTAATAAAACTAACAAAATGCAATGCACTGAGTTATATCAGTTTTTAATAAAACTAACCATATGCCATGCCTTAAGTTATATCAGTTTTTAATAAAAATAACAAAATGCAATGCACTGAGTTATATCCGTTTTTAATAAAACTAACAAAATGCAATGCATTGAGTTATATCAGTTTTTAATAAAACTAACCACATGCAATGCTTTAAGTTATATCAGTTTTTAATAAAACTAACAAAATGCAATGCACTGAGTTATATCAGTTTTTAATAAAACTAACCATATGCAATGCTTTAAGTTATATCAGTTTTTAATAAAACTAACAAAATGCAATGCACTGAGTTATATCAGTTTTTAATAAAACTAACAAAATGCAATGCACTGAGTTATATCCGTTTTTAATAAAACTAATCATATGCAATGCTTTAAGTTATATCAGTTTTTAATAAAACTAACCATATGCAATGCTTTAAGTTATATCAGTTTTTAATAAAACTAACAAAATGCAATGCACTGAGTTATATCAGTTTTTAATAAAACTAACCATATGCCATGCCTTAAGTTATATCAGTTTTTAATAAAACTAACAAAATGCAATGCACTGAGTAATATCCGTTTTTAATAAAACTAACCATATGCAATGCTTTAAGTTATATCAGTTTTTAATAAAACTAACCACATGCAATGCTTTAAGTTATATCAGTTTTTAATAAAACTAACCATATGCAATGCTTTAAGTTATATCAGTTTTTAATAAAACTAACCATATGCAATGCTTTAAGTTATATCAGTTTTTAATAAAACTAACAAAATGCAATGCACTGAGTTATATCCGTTTTTAATAAAACTAACCATATGCAATGCTTTAAGTTATATCAGTTTTTAATAAAACTAACCATATGCAATGCTTTAAGTTATATCAGTTTTTAATAAAACTAACAAAATGCAATGCACTGAGTTATATCAGTTTTTAATAAAACTAACCATATGCAATGCTTTAAGTTATATCAGTTTTTAATAAAACTAACAAAATGCAATGCACTGAGTTATATCAGTTTTTAATAAAACTAACCACATGCAATGCTTTAAGTTATATCAGTTTTTAATAAAACTAACCATATGCAATGCTTTAAGTTATATCAGTTTTGAATAAAACTAACAAAATGCAATGCAGTGAGTTATATCCGTTTTTAATAAAACTAACCATATGCAATGCTTTAAGTTATATCAGGTTTTAATAAAACTAACAAAATGCAATGCACTGAGTTATATCCGTTTTTAATAAAACTAACCATATGCAATGCTTTAAGTTATATCAGTTTTTAATAAAACTAACCATATGCAATGCTTTAAGTTATATCAGTTTTTAATAAAACTAACAAAATGCAATGCACTGAGTTATATCCGTTTTTAATAAAACTAACCATATGCAATGCTTTAAGTTATATCAGTTTTTAATAAAACTAACAAAATGCAATGCACTGAGTTATATCAGTTTTTAATAAAACTAACCATATGCAATGCTTTAAGTTATATCAGTTTTTAATAAAACTAACAAAATGCAATGCACTGAGTTATATCAGTTTTTAATAAAACTAACAAAATGCAATGCACTGAGTTATATCAGTTTTTAGTAAAACTAACAAAATGCAATGCACTGAGCTATATCCGTTTTTAATAAAACTAACCATATGCAATGCTTTAAGTTATATCAGTTTTTAATAAAACTAACCCCATGCAATGCTTTAAGTTATATCAGTTTTTAATAAAACTAACAAAATGCAATGCACTGAGTTATATCAGTTTTTAATAAAACTAACCATATGCAATGCCTTAAGTTATATCAGTTTTTAATAAAACTAACAAAATGCAATGCACTGAGTTATATCAGTTTTTAATAAAACTAACCATATGCAATGCCTTAAGTTATATCAGTTTTTAATAAAACTAACAAAATGCAATGCACTGAGTTATATCAGTTTTTAATAAAACTAACCATATGCCATGCCTTAAGTTATATCAGTTTTTAATAAAACTAACAAAATGCAATGCACTGAGTTATATCCGTTTTTAATAAAACTAACCATATGAAATGCTTTAAGTTATATCAGTTTTTAATAAAACTAACCACATGCAATGCTTTAAGTTATATCAGTTTTTAATAAAACTAACAAAATGCAATGCACTGAGTTATATCAGTTTTTAATAAAACTAACCATATGCAATGCTTTAAGTTATATCAGTTTTTAATAAAACTAACAAAATGCAATGCACTGAGTTATATCAGTTTTTAATAAAACTAACCATATGCCATGCCTTAAGTTATATCAGTTTTTAATAAAACTAACAAAATGCAATGCACTGAGTTATATCCGTTTTTAATAAAACTAACCATATGCAATGCTTTAAGTTATATCAGTTTTTAATAAAACTAACCACATGCAATGCTTTAAGTTATATCAGTTTATAATAAAACTAACCATATGCAATGCACTGAGTTATATCCGTTTTTAATAAAACTAACCATATGCAATGCTTTAAGTTATATCAGTTTTTAATAAAACTAACCACATGCAATGCTTTAAGTTATATCAGTTTATAATAAAACTAACCATATGCAATGCTTTAAGTTATATCAGTTTTTAATAAAACTAACAAAATGCAATGCACTGAGTTATATCCGTTTTTAATAAAACTAACAAAATGCAATGCACTGAGTTATATCAGTTTTTAATCAAAATAACCATATGCCATGCCTTAAGTTATATCAGTTTTTAATAAAACTAACAAAATGCAATGCACTGAGTTATATCAGTTTTTAATAAAACTAACAAAATGCAATGCACTGAGTTATATCAGTTTTTAATAAAACTAACAAAATGCAATGCTTTAAGTTATATCAGTTTTTAATAAAACTAACAAAATGCAATGCATTGAGTTATATCAGTTTTTAATAAAACTAACCATATGCAATGCTTTAAGTTATATCAGTTTTTAATAAAACTAACAAAATGCAATGCACTGAGTTATATCAGTTTTTAATAAAACTAACAAAATGCAATGCACTGAGTTATATCAGTTTTTAATAAAACTAACCATATGCAATGCTTTAAGTTATATCAGTTTTTAATAAAACTAACAAAATGCAATGCACTGAGTTATATCAGTTTTTAATAAAACTAACCATGTGCAATGCTTTAAGTTATATCAGTTTTTAATAAAACTAACAAAATGCAATGCACTGAGTTATATCAGTTTTTAATAAAACTAACCATATGCAATGCTTTAAGTTATATCAGTTTTTATTAAAACTAACCACATGCAATGCTTTAAGTTATATCAGTTTTTAATAAAACTAACAAAATGCAATGCACTGAGTTATATCAGTTTTTAATAAAACTAACCATATGCAATGCTTTAAGTTATATCCGTTTTTAATAAAACTAACAAAATGCAATGCACTGAGTTATATCAGTTTCTAATAAAACTAACAAAATGCAATGCACTGAGTTATATCAGTTTTTAATAAAACTAACCATATGCAATGCTTTAAGTTATATCAGTTTTTAATAAAACTAACAAAATGCAATGCACTGAGTTATATCAGTTTTTAATAAAACTATCAAAATGCAATGCACTGAGCTATTTCAGTTTTTAATAAAACTAACCATATGTAATGCTTTAAGTTATATCAGTTTTTAATAAAACTAACAAAATGCAATGCACTGAGTTATATCAGTTTTTAATACAACTAACCATATGCCATGCCTTAAGTTATATCAGTTTTTAATAAAACTAACCATATGCAATGCTTTAAGTTATATCAGTTTTTAATAAAACTAACAAAATGCAATGCACTGAGTTATATCAGTTTTTAATAAAACTAACCATATGTCATGCCTTAAGTTATATCAGTTTTTAATAAAACTAACAAAATGCAATGCATTGAGTTATACCAGTTTTTAATAAAACTAACGAAATGCAATGCACTGAGTTATATCAGTTTTTAATAAAACTAACAAAATGCAATGCACTGAGTTATATCAGTTTTTAATAAAACTAACCATATGCCATGCCTTAAGTCATATCAGTTTTTAATAAAACTAACAAAATGCAATGCACTGAGTTATATCCGTTTTTAATAAAACTAACCATATGCAATGCTTTAAGTTATATCAGTTTTTAATAAAACTAACAAAATGCAATGCACTGAGTTATATCAGTTTTTAATAAAACTAACCATATGCAATGCTTTAAGTTATATCAGTTTTTAATAAAACTAACAAAATGCAATGCACTGAGTTATATCCGTTTTTAATAAAACTAACCATATGCCATGCCTTAAGTTATATCAGTTTTTAATAAAACTAACAAAATGCAATGCACTGAGTTATATCCGTTTTTAATAAAACTAACCATATGTAATGCTTTAAGTTATATCAGTTTTTAATAAAACTTACCATATGCAATGCTTCAAAATATATCAGTTTTTAATAAAACTAACAAAATGCAATGCACTGAGTTATATCAGTTTTTAATAAAACTAACCATATGCAATGCTTTAAGTTATATCAGTTTTTAATAAAACTAACAAAATGCAATGCACTGAGTTATATCAGTTTTTAATAAAACTAACCATATGCAATGCTTTAAGTTATATCAGTTTTTAATAAAACTAACAAAATGCAATGCACTGAGTTATATCAGTTTTTAATAAAACTAACCATATGCAATGCTTTAAGTTATATCAGTTTTTAATAAAACTAACAAAATGCAATGCACTGAGCTATATCAGTTTTTAATAAAACTAACCATATATAATGCTTTAAGTTATATCAGTTTTTAATAAAACTAACAAAATGCAATGCACTGAGTTATATCAGTTTTTAATAAAACTAACCATATGCCATGCCTTAAGTTATATCAGTTTTTAATAAAACTAACCATATGCAATGCTTTAAGTTATATCAGTTTTTAATAAAACTAACAAAATGCAATGCACTGAGTTATATCAGTTTTTAATAAAACTAACCATATGTCATGCCTTAAGTTATATCAGTTTTTAATAAAACTAACAAAATGCTATGCATTGAGTTATATCAGTTTTTAATAAAACTAACGAAATGCAATGCACTGAGTTATATCAGTTTTTAATAAAACTAACAAAATGCAATGCACTGAGTTATATCAGTTTTTAATAAAACTAACCATATGCCATGCCTTAAGTTATATCAGTTTTTAATAAAACTAACAAAATGCAATGCATTGAGTTATATCCGTTTTTAATAAAACTAACCATATGCAATGCTTTAAGTTATATCAGTTTTTAATAAAACTAACAAAATGCAATGCACTGAGTTATATCAGTTTTTAATAAAACTAACCATATGCCATGCCTAAAGTTATATCAGTTTTTAATAAAACTAACAAAATGCAATGCATTGAGTTATATCCGTTTTTAATAAAACTAACCATATGCAATTCTTTAAGTTATATCAGTTTTTAATAAAACTAACAAAATGTAATGCACTGAGTTATATCAGTTTTTAATAAAACTAACCATATGCAATGCCTTAAGTTATATCAGTTTTTAATAAAACTAACAAAATGCAATGCACTGAGTTATATCCGTTTTTAATAAAACTAACCATATGCCATGCCTTAAGTTATATCAGTTTTTAATAAAACTAACAAAATGCAATGCATTGAGTTATATCCGTTTTTAATAAAACTAACCATATGCAATGCTTTAAGTTATATCAGTTTTTAATAAAACTAACAAAATGCAATGCATTGAGTTATATCAGTTTTTAATAAAACTAACCATATGCCATGCCTTAAGTTATATCAGTTTTTAATAAAACTAACAAAATGCAATGCATTAAGTTATATCCGTTTTTAATAAAACTAACCATATGCAATGCTTTAAGTTATATCAGTTTTTAATAAAACTAACAAAATGCAATGCACTGAGTTATATCAGTTTTTAATAAAACTAACCATATGCCATGCCTTAAGTTATATCCGTTTTTAATAAAACTAACAAACTGCAATGCACTGAGTTATATCAGTTTTAATAAAACTAACCATATGCAATGCTTTAAGTTATATCAGTTTTTAATAAAACTAACAAAATGCAATGCACTGAGTTATATCAGTTTTTAATAAAACTAACCATATGCAATGCTTTAAGTTATATCAGTTTTCAATAAAACTAACCATATGCCATGCCTTAAGTTATATCAGTTTTTAATAAAACTAACAAAATGCAATGCACTGAGTTATATCCGTTTTTAATAAAACTAACCATATGCAATGCTTTAAGTTATATCAGTTTTTAATAAAACTAACCATATGCAATGCACTGAGTTATATCAGTTTTTAATAAAACTAACCATATGGCATGCCTTAAGTTATATCAGTTTTTAATAAAACTAACAAAATGCAATGCACTGAGTTATATCAGTTTTTAATAAAACTAACAAAATGCAATGCACTGAGTTATATCAGTTTTTAATAAAACTAACAAAATGCAATGCACTGAGTTATATCCGTTTTTAATAAAACTAACAAAATGCAATGCACTGAGTTATATCCGTTTTTAATAAAACTAACCATATGCCATGCTTTAAGTTATATCAGTTTTTAATAAAACTAACAAAATTCAATGCATTGAGTTATATCCGTTTTTAATAAAACTAACCATATGCCATGCTTTAAGTTATATCAGTTTTTAATAAAACTAACAAGATGCAATGCATTGAGTTATATCCGTTTTTAATAAAACTAACAAAATGCAATGCACTGAGTTATATCCGTTTTTAATAAAACTAACCATATGCCATGCTTTAAGTTATATCAGTTTTTAATAAATTTAACAGAATGCAATGCACTGAGTTATATCAGTTTTTAGTAAAACTAACCATATGCAATGCTTTAAGTTATATCAGTTTTTAATAAAACTAACAAAATGCAATGCACTGAGTTATATCAGTTTTTAATAAAACTAACCATATGCCATGCCTTAAGTTATATCAGTTTTTAATAAAACTAACAAAATGCAATGCATTGAGTTATATCCGTTTTTAATAAAACTAACCATATGCAATGCTTTAAGTTATATCAGTTTTTAATAAAACTAACAAAATGCAATGCATTGAGTTATATCAGTTTTTAATAAAACTAATCATATGCCATGCCTTAAGTTATATCAGTTTTTTATAAAACTAACCATATGCAATGCTTTAAGTTATATCAGTTTTTAATAAAACTAACAAAATGCAATGCACTGAGTTATATCAGTTTTTAATAAAACTAACCATATGCAATGCTTTAAGTTATCAGTTTTTAATAAAACTAACCATATGCCATGCCTTAAGTTATATCAGTTTTTAATAAAACTAACAAAATGCAATGCACTGAGTTATATCAGTTTTTAATAAAATTAACCATATGCAATGCTTTAAGTTATATCAGTTTTTAATAAAACTAACAAAATGCAATGCACTAAGTTATATCAGTTTTTAATAAAACTAACCATATGCCATGCCTTAAGGTATATCAGTTTTTAATAAAACTAACAAAATGCAATGCACTGAGTTATATCCGTTTTTAATAAAACTAACCATATGCAATGCTTTAAGTTATATCAGTTTTTAATAAAACTAACCACATGCAATGCACTGAATTATATCAGTTTTTAATAAAACTAACCATATGCAATGCTTTAAGTTATATCAGTTTTTAATAAAACTAACAAAATGCAATGCACTGAGTTATATCAGTTTTTAATAAAACTAACCATATGCCATGCCTTAAGTTATATCAGTTTTTAATAAAACTAACAAAATGCAATGCACTGAGTTATATCCGTTTTTAATAAAACTAACCATATGCCATGCCTTAAGGTATATCAGTTTTTAATAAAACTAACAAAATGCAATGCATTGAGTTATATCAGTTTTTAATAAAACTAACCATATGCAATGCTTTAAGTTATATCAGTTTTTAATAAAACTAACAAAATGCAATGCACTGAGTTATATCAGTTTTTAATAAAACTAACCATATGCCATGCCTTAAGTTATATCAGTTTTTAATAAAACTAACAAAATGCAATGCACTAAGTTATATCAGTTTTTAATAAAACTAACCATATGCCATGCCTCAAGGTATATCAGTTTTTAATAAAACTAACAAAATGCAATGCACTGAGTTATATCCGTTTTTAATAAAACTAACCATATGCAATGCTTTAAGTTATATCAGTTTTTAATAAAACTAACCACATGCAATGCACTGAGTTATATCAGTTTTTAATAAAACTAACCATATGCAATGCTTTAAGTTATATCAGTTTTTAATAAAACTAACAAAATGCATTGCACTGAGTTATATCAGTTTTTAATAAAACTAACCATATGCCATGCCTTAAGTTATATCAGTTTTTAATAAAACTAACAAAATGCAATGCATTGAGTTATATCCGTTTTTAATAAAACTAACCATATGCCATGCTTTAAGTTATAACAGTTTTTAATAAAACTAACAAAATGCAATGCTTTAAGTTATATCAGTTTTTAATAAAACTAACAAAATGCAATGCATTGAGTTATATCCGTTTTTAATAAAACTAACCATATGCCATGCCTTAAGTTATATCAGTTTTTAATAAAACTAAGAAAATGCAATGCACTGAGTTATATCAGTTTTTAATAAAACTAACAAAATGCAATGCATTGAGTTATATCCGTTTTTAATAAAACTAACCATATGCCATGCCTTAAGTTATATCAGTTTTTAATAAAACTAACAAAATGCAATGCACTGAGTTATATCAGTTTTTAATAAAACTAACAAAATGCAATGCACTGAGTTATATCAGTTTTTAATAAAACTAACAAAATGCAATGCACTGAGTTATATCCGTTTTTAATAAAACTAACAAAATGCAATGCACTGAGTTATATCCGTTTTTAATAAAACTAACCATATGCCATGCTTTAAGTTATATCAGTTTTTAATAAAACTAACAAAATGCAATGCTTTAAGTTATATCAGTTTTTAATAAAACTAACAAAATGCAATGCATTGAGTTATATCCGTTTTTAATAAAACTAACCATATACCATGCCTTAAGTTATATCAGTTTTTAATAAAACTAACAAAATGCAATGCACTGAGTTATATCAGTTTTTAATAAAACTAACAAAATGCAATGCACTGAGTTATATCAGTTTTTAATAAAACTAACAAAATGCAATGCACTGAGTTATATCCGTTTTTAATAAAACTAACAAAATGCAATGCACTGAGTTATATCCGTTTTTAATAAAACTAACCATATGCCATGCTTTAAGTTATATCAGTTTTTAATAAAACTAACAAAATGCAATGCATTGAGTTATATCCGTTTTTAATAAAACTAACCATATGCCATGCTTTAAGTTATATCAGTTTTTAATAAAACTAACAAGATGCAATGCATTGAGTTATATCCGTTTTTAATAAAACTAACAAAATGCAATGCACTGAGTTATATCCGTTTTTAATAAAACTAACCATATGCCATGCTTTAAGTTATATCAGTTTTTAATAAAACTAACAAAATGCAATGCATTGAGTTATATCAGTTTTTAATAAAACTAACCATATGCAATGCTTTAAGTTATATCAGTTTTTAATAAATCTAACAAAATGCAATACACTGAGTTATATCAGTTTTTAATAAAACTAACCTTATGCCATGCCTTAAGTTATATCAGTTTTTAATAAAACTAACAAAATGCAATGCATTGAGTTATATCCGTTTTTAATAAAACTAACCATATGCAATGCTTTAAGTTATATCAGTTTTTAATAAAACTAACAAAATGCAATGCACTGAGTTATATCAGTTTTTAATAAAACTAACCATATGCAATGCTTTAAGTTATATCAGTTTTTAATAAAACTAACCATATGCCATGCCTTAAGTTATATCAGTTTTTAATAAAACTAAGAAAATGCAATGCACTGCGTTATATCAGTTTTTAATAAAACTAACCATATGCAATGCTTTAAGTTATATCAGTTTTTAATAAAACTAACAAAATGCAATGCACTAAGTTATATCAGTTTTTAATAAAACTAACCATATGCCATGCCTTAAGGTATATCAGTTTTTAATAAAACTAACAAAATGCAATGCACTGAGTTATATCCGTTTTTAATAAAACTAACCATATGCAATGCTTTAAGTTTTATCAGTTTTTAATAAAACTAACAAAATGCAATGCACTGAGTTATATCAGTTTTTAATAAAACTAACAAAATGCAATGCACTGAGTTATATCAGTTTTTAATAAAACTAACCATATGCCATGCCTTAAGTTATATCAGTTTTCAATAAAACTAACCAAATGCAATGCACTGAGTTATATCAGTTTTTAATAAAACTAACAAAATGCAATGCACTGAGTTATATCAGTTTTTAATAAAACTAACCATATGCCATGCCTTAAGTTATATCAGTTTTTAATAAAACTAACAAAATGCAATGCACTGAGTTATATCAGTTTTTAATAAATCTAACCATATGCAATGCTTTAAGTTATATCAGTTTTTAATAAAACTAACAAAATGCAATGCACTGAGTTATATCAGTTTTTAATAAAACTAACAAAATGCAATGCACTGAGTTATATCAGTTTTTAATAAAACTAACAAAATGCAATGCACTGAGTTATATCAGTTTTTAATAAAACTAACAAAATGCAATGCACTGAGTTATATCCGTTTTTAATAAAACTAACAAAATGCAATGCACTGAGTTATATCCGTTTTTAATAAAACTAACCATATGCCATGCTTTAAGTTATATCAGTTTTTAATAAAACTAACAAAATGCAATGCTTTAAGTTATATCAGTTTTTAATAAAACTAACAAAATGCAATGCATTGAGTTATATCCGTTTTTAATAAAACTAACCATATACCATGCCTTAAGTTATATCAGTTTTTAATAAAACTAACAAAATGCAATGCACTGAGTTATATCAGTTTTTAATAAAACTAACAAAATGCAATGCACTGAGTTATATCAGTTTTTAATAAAACTAACAAAATGCAATGCACTGAGTTATATCCGTTTTTAATAAAACTAACAAAATGCATTGCACTGAGTTATATCCGTTTTTAATAAAACTAACCATATGCCATGCTTTAAGTTATATCAGTTTTTAATAAAACTAACAAAATGCAATGCATTGAGTTATATCCGTTTTTAATAAAATTAACCATATGCCATGCTTTAAGTTATATCAGTTTTTAATAAAACTAACAAGATGCAATGCATTGAGTTATATCCGTTTTTAATAAAACTAACAAAATGCAATGCACTGAGTTATATCCGTTTTTAATAAAACTAACCATATGCCATGCTTTAAGTTATATCAGTTTTTAATAAAACTAACAAAATGCAATGCACTGAGTTATATCCGTTTGTAATAAAACTAACCATATGCAATGCTTTAAGTTATATCAGTTTTTAATAAATCTAACAAAATGCAATACACTGAGTTATATCAGTTTTTAATAAAACTAACCTTATGCCATGCCTTAAGTTATATCAGTTTTTAATAAAACTAACAAAATGCAATGCATTGAGTTATATCCGTTTTTAATAAAACTAACCATATGCAATGCTTTAAGTTATATCAGTTTTTAATAAAACTAACAAAATGCAATGCACTGAGTTATATCAGTTTTTAATAAAACTAACCATATGCAATGCTTTAAGTTATATCAGTTTTTAATAAAACTAACCATATGCCATGCCTTAAGTTATATCAGTTTTTAATAAAACTAAGAAAATGCAATGCACTGCGTTATATCAGTTTTTAATAAAACTAACCATATGCAATGCTTTAAGTTATATCAGTTTTTAATAAAACTAACAAAATGCAATGCACTAAGTTATATCAGTTTTTAATAAAACTAACCATATGCCATGCCTTAAGGTATATCAGTTTTTAATAAAACTAACAAAATGCAATGCACTGAGTTATATCCGTTTTTAATAAAACTAACCATATGCAATGCTTTAAGTTATATCAGTTTTTAATAAAACTAACAAAATGCAATGCACTGAGTTATATCAGTTTTTAATAAAACTAACAAAATGCAATGCACTGAGTTATATCAGTTTTTAATAAAACTAACCATATGCCATGCCTTAAGTTATATCAGTTTTCAATAAAACTAACCAAATGCAATGCACTGAGTTATATCAGTTTTTAATAAAACTAACAAAATGCAATGCACTGAGTTATATCAGTTTTTAATAAAACTAACAAAATACAATGCACTGAGTTATATCCGTTTTTAATAAAACTAACCATATGCAATGCTTTAAGTTATATCAGTTTTTAATAAAACTAACCACATGCAATGCTTTAAGTTATATCAGTTTTTAATAAAACTAACAAAATGCAATGCACTGAGTTATATCAGTTTTTAATAAAACTAACCATATGCAATGCTTTAAGTTATATCAATTTTTAATAAAACTAACAAAATGCAATGCACTGAGTTATATCCGTTTTTAATAAAACTAATCATATGCAATGCTTTAAGTTATATCAGTTTTTAATAAAACTAACCACATGCAATGCTTTAAGTTATATCAGTTTTTAATAAAACTAACAAAATGCAATGCACTGAGTTATATCAGTTTTTAATAAAACTAACCATATGCAATGCTTTAAGTTATATCAGTTTTTAATAAAACTAACAAAATGCAATGCACTGAGTTATATCAGTTTTTAATAAAACTAACCATATGCCATGCCTTAAGTTATATCAGTTTTTAATAAAACTAACAAAGTGCAATGCACTGAGTTATATCCGTTTTTAATAAAACTAACCATATGCAATGCTTTAAGTTATATCAGTTTTTAATAAAACTAACCACATGCAATGCTTTAAGTTATATCAGTTTTTAATAAAACTAACAAAATGCAATGCACTGAGTTATATCAGTTTTTAATAAAACTAACCATATGCAATGCTTTAAGTTATATCAGTTTTTAATAAAACTAACAAAATTCAATGCACTGAGTTATATCAGTTTTTAATAAAACTAACAAAATGCAATGCACTGAGTTATATCAGTTTTTAATAAAACTAACCATATGCCATGCTTTAAGTTATAGCAGTTTTTAATAAAACTAACAAAATGCAATGCACTGAGTTATATCAGTTTTTAATAAAACTAACCATATGCAATGCTTTAAGTTATATCAGTTTTTAATAAAACTAACAAAATGC
The DNA here is from genome assembly GCA_037013455.1 of Ceratitis rosa. Lineage (NCBI taxonomy): Eukaryota > Metazoa > Arthropoda > Insecta > Diptera > Tephritidae > Ceratitis > Ceratitis rosa. The sequence goes on from JAWMAG010000063.1 coordinate 1,820,809, forward strand.
AATGCACTAAGTTATATCAGTTTTTAATAAAACTAACCATATGCAATGCTTTAAGTTATATCAGTTTTTAATAAAACTAACAAAATGCAATGCACTGAGTTATATCAGTTTTTAATAAAACTAACAAAATGCAATGCACTGAGTTATATCAGTTTTTAATAAAACTAACCATATGCCATGCCTTAAGTTATATCAGTTTTTAATAAAACTAACCAAATGCAATGCACTGAGTTATATCAGTTTTTAATAAAACTAACAAAATGCAATGCACTGAGTTATATCAGTTTTTAATAAAACTAACAAAATGCAATGCACTGAGTTATATCAGTTTTTAATAAAACTAACCATATGCCATGCCTTAAGTTATATCAGTTTTTAATAAAACTAACAAAATGCAATGCACTGAGTTATATCAGTTTTTAATAAAACTAACAAAATGCAATGCACTGAGTTATATCAGTTTTTAATAAAACTAACAAAATGCAATGCACTGAGTTATATCAGTTTTTAATAAAACTAACAAAATGCAATGCACTGAGTTATATCAGTTTTTAATAAAACTAACAAAATGCAATGCACTGAGTTATATCAGTTTTTAGTAAAACTAACAAAATGCAATGCACTGAGTTATATCAGTTTTTAATAAAACTAACCATATGCAATGCTTTAAGTTATATCAGATTTTAATAAAACTAACAAAATGCAATGCACTGAGTTATATCAGTTTTTAATAAAACTAACAAAGTGCAATGCACTGAGTTATATCAGTTTTTAATAAAACTAACAAAATGCAATGCACTGAGTTATATCAGTTTTTAATAAAACTAACAAAATGCAATGCACTGAGTTATATCAGTTTTTAATAAAACTAACCATATGCAATGCTTTAAGTTATATCAGTTTTTAATAAAACTAACAAAATGCAATGCACTGAGTTATATCAGTTTTTAATAAAACTAACAAAATGCAATGCACTGAGTTATATCAGTTTTTAATAAAACTAACAAAATGCAATGCACTGAGTTATATCAGTTTTTAATAAAACTAACAAAATGCAATGCACTGAGTTATATCAGTTTTTAATAAAACTAACAAAATGCAATGCACTGAGTTATATCAGTTTTTAATAAATCTAACCATATGCAATGCTTTAAGTTATATCAGTTTTTAATAAAACTAACAAAATGCAATGCACTGAGTCATATCAGTTTTTAATAAAACTAACAAAATGCAATGCACTGAGTTATATCAGTTTTTAATAAAACTAACAAAATGCAATGCACTGAGTTATATCAGTTTTTAATAAAACTAACCATATGCCATGCTTTAAGTTATATCAGTTTTTAATAAAACTAACCATATAAGTTTTTAATAAAACTAACAAAATGCAATGCACTGAGTTATATCAGTTTTTAATAAAACTAACCATATGCCATGCTTTAAGTTATATCAGTTTTTAATAAAACTAACAAAATGCAATGCACTAAGTTATATGAGTTTTTAATAAAACTAACCATATGCAATGCTTTAAGTTATATCAGTTTTTAATAAAACTAACAAAATGCAATGCACTGAGTTATATCCGTTTTTAATAAAACTAACCATATGCAATGCTTTAAGTTATATCAGTTTTTAATAAAACTAACAAAATGCAATGCACTGAATTATATCAGTTTTTAATAAAACTAACCATATGCCATGCCTTAAGTTATATCAGTTTTTAATAAAACTAACAAAATGCAATGCACTGAGTTATATCAGTTTTTAATAAAACTAACCATATGCCATGCTTTAAGTTATATCAGTTTTTAATAAAACTAACAAAATACAATGCACTGAGTTATATCCGTTTTTAATAAAACTAATCATATGCAACGCTTTAAGTTATATCAGTTTTTAATAAAACTAACCACATGCAATGCTTTAAGTTATATCAGTTTTTAATAAAACTAACAAAATGCAATGCACTGAGTTATATCAGTTTTTAATAAAACTAACCATATGCAATGCTTTAAGTTATATCAATTTTTAATAAAACTAACAAAATGCAATGCACTGAGTTATATCCGTTTTTAATAAAACTAACCATATGCAATGCTTTAAGTTATATCAGTTTTTAATAAAACTAACCACATGCAATGCTTTAAGTTATATCAGTTTTTAATAAAACTAACAAAATGCAATGCACTGAGTTATATCAGTTTTTAATAAAACTAACCATATGCAATGCTTTAAGTTATATCAGTTTTTAATAAAACTAACAAAATGCAATGCACTGAGTTATATCAGTTTTTAATAAAACTAACCATATGCCATGCCTTAAGTTATATCAGTTTTTAATAAAACTAACAAAGTGCAATGCACTGAGTTATATCCGTTTTTAATAAAACTAACCATATGCAATGCTTTAAGTTATATCAGTTTTTAATAAAACTAACCACATGCAATGCTTTAAGTTATATTAGTTTTTAATAAAACTAACAAAATGCAATGCACTGAGTTATATCAGTTTTTAATAAAACTAACCATATGCAATGCTTTAAGTTATATCAGTTTTTAATAAAACTAACAAAATTCAATGCACTGAGTTATATCAGTTTTTAATAAAACTAACAAAATGCAATGCACTGAGTTATATCAGTTTTTAATAAAACTAACAAAATGCAATGCACTGAGTTATATCCGTTTTTAATAAAACTAACAAAATGCAATGCACTGAGTTATATCAGTTTTTAATAAAACTAACCATATGCAATGCACTGAGTTATATCAGTTTTTAATAAAACTAACAAAATGCAATGCACTGAGTTATATCAGTTTTTAATAAAACTAACCATATGCAATGCTTTAAGTTATATCAGTTTTTAATAAAACTAACAAAATGCAATGCACTGAGTTATATCAGTTTTTAATAAAACTAACAAAATGCAATGCACTGAGTTATATCCGTTTTTAATAAAACTAACCATATGAAATGCTTTAAGTTATATCAGTTTTTAATAAAACTAACCACATGCAATACTTTAAGTTATATCAGTTTTTAATAAAACTAACAAAATGCAATGCACTGAGTTATATCAGTTTTTAATAAAACTAACCAAATGCAATGCACTGAGTTATATCCGTTTTTAATAAAACTAACCATATGCAATGCTTTAAGTTATATCAGTTTTTAATAAAACTAACAAAATGCAATGCACTGAGTTATATCAGTTTTTAATAAAACTAACCATATGCAATGCTTTAAGTTATATCAGTTTTTAATAAAACTAACAAAATGCAATGCACTGAGTTATATCAGTTTTTAATAAAACTAACCACATGCTATGCTTTAAGTTATATCAGTTTTTAAAAAAACTAACAAAATGCAATGCACTGAGTTATATCCGTTTTTAATAAAACTAACCATATGCAATGCTTTAAGTTATATCAGCTTTTAATAAAACTAACCACATGCAATGCTTTAAGTTATATCAGTTTTTAATAAAACTAACAAAATGCAATGCACTGAGTTATATCAGGTTTTAATAAAACTAACCACATGCAATGCTTTAACTTATATCAGTTTTTAATAAAACTAACAAAATGCAATGCACTGAGTTATATCCGTTTTTAATAAAACTAACCATATGCAATGCTTTAAGTTATATCAGTTTTTAATAAAACTAACCAAATGCAATGCTTTAAGTTATATCAGTTTTTAATAAAACTAACAAAATGCAATGCACTGAGTTATATCAGTTTTTAATAAAACTAACCATATGCAATGCTTTAAGTTATATCAGTTTTTAATAAAACTAACCACATGCAATGCTTTAAGTTATATCAGTTTTTAATAAAACTAACAAAATGCAACGCACTGAGTTATATCAGTTTTTAATAAAACTAACCATATGCAATGCTTTAAGTTATATCAGTTTTTAATAAAACTAACCACATGCAATGCTTTCAGTTATATCAGTTTTTAATAAAACTAACAAAATCCAATGCACTGAGTTATATCCGTTTTTAATAAAACTAACCATATGCAATGCTTTAAGTTATATCAGTTTTTAATAAAACTAACAAAATGCAATGCACTGAGTTATATCAGTTATTAATAAAACTAACCATATGCAATGCTTTAAGTTATATCAGTTTTTAATAAAACTAACCACATGCAATGCTTTAAGTTATATCAGTTTTTAATAAAACTAACAAAATGCAATGCACTGAGTTATATCCGTTTTTAATAAAACTAACCATATGCAATGCTTTAAGTTATATCAGTTTTTATTAAAACTAACCACATGCAATGTTTTAAGTTATATCAGTTTTTAATAAAACTAACAAAATGCAATGCACTGAGTTATATCCGTTTTTAATAAAACTAACCATATGCAATGCTTTAAGTTATATCAGTTTTTAATAAAACTAACCACATGCAATGCTTTAAGTTATATCAGTTTTTAATAAAACTAACAAAATGCAATGCACTGAGTTATATCAGTTTTTAATAAAACTAACCATATGCCATGCACTGAGTTATATCCGTTTTTAATAAAACTAAACATATGCAATGCTTTAAGTTATATCCGTTTTTAATAAAACTAACCACATGCAATGCTTTAAGTTATATCAGTTTTTATTAAATCTAACAAAATGCAATGCACTGAGTTATATCCGTTTTTAATAAAACTAACCATATGCAATGCTTTAAGTTATATCAGTTTTTAATAAAACTAACAAAATGCAATGCACTGAGTTATATCAGTTTTTAATAAAACTAACCATATGCAATGCTTTAAGTTATATCAGTTTTTAATAAAACTAACAAAATGCAATGCACTGAGTTATATCCGTTTTTAATAAAACTAACCATATGCAATGCTTTAAGTTATATCAGTTTTTAATAAAACTAACAAAATGCAATGCACTGAGTTATATCAGTTTTTAATAAAACTTACCATATGCAATGCTTTAAGTTATATCAGTTTTTAATAAAACTAACAAAATGCAATGCACTGAGTTATATCAGTTTTTAATAAAACTAACAAAATGCAATGCACTGAGTTATATCCGTTTTTAATAAAACTAACCATATGCAATGCTTTAAGTTATATCAGTTTTTAATAAAACTAACAAAATGCAGTGCACTGAGTTATATCAGTTTTTAATAAAACTAACCATATGCAATGCTTTAAGTTATATCAGTTTTTAATAAAACTAACAAAATGCAATGCACTGAGTTATATCCGTTTTTAATAAAACTAACCATATGCAATGCTTTAATTTATATCAGTTTTTAATAAAACTAACAAAATGCAATGCACTGAGTTACATCAGTTTTTAATAAAACTAACAAAATGCAATGCACTGAGTTATATCCGTTTTTAATAAAACTAACCATATGCAATGCTTTAAGTTATATCAGTTTTTAATAAAACTATCAAAATGCAATGCACTGAGTTATATCCGTTTTTATTAAAACTAACCATATGCAATGCTTTAAGTTATATCAGTTTTTAATAAAACTAGCCACATGCAATGCTTTAAAATATATCAGTTTTTAATAAAACTAACAAAATGCAATGCACTGAGTTATATCAGTTTTTAATAAAACTAACCATATGCATTGCTTTAAGTTATATCAGTTTTTAATAAAACTAACAAAATGCAATGCACTGAGTTATATCAGTTTTTAATAAAACTAACCATATGCCATGCCTTAAGTTATATCAGTTTTTAATAAAACTAACAAAATGCAATGCACTGAGTTATATCCGTTTTTAATAAAACTAACCATATGCAATGCTTTAAGTTATATCAGTTTTTAATAAAACTAACCACATGCAATGCTTTAAGTTATAACAGTTTTTAATAAAACTAACAAAATGCAATGCACTGAGTTATATCAGTTTTTAATAAAACTAACCATATGCCATGCCTTAAGTTATATCAGTTTTTAATAAAACTAACAATATGCAATGCACTGAGTTAAATCCGTTTTTAATAAGACTAACCATATGCAATGCTTTAAGTTATATCAGTTTCTAATAAAACTAACCACATGCAATGCTTTAAGTTGTATCAGTTTTTAATAAAACTAACAAAATGCAATGCACTGAGTTATAACAGTTTTTAATAAAACTAACAAAATGCAATGCACTGAGTTATATCAGTTTTTAATAAAACTAACAAAATGCAATGCACTGAGTTATATCAGTTTTTAATAAAACTAACAAAATGCAATGCACTGAGTTATATCCGTTTTTAATAAAACTAACCATATGCAATGCTTTAAGTTATATCAGTTTTTAATAAAACTAACAAAATGCAATGCACTGAGTTATATCAATTTTTAATAAAATTAACCATATGCCATGCCTTAAGTTATATCAGTTTTTAATAAAACTAACAAAATGCAATGCACTGAGTTATATCCGTTTTTAATAAAACTAACCATATGCAATGCTTTAAGTTATATCAGTTTTTAATAAAACTAACAAAATGCAATGCACTGAGTTATATCAGTTTTTAATAAAACTAACAAAATGCAATGCACTGAGTTATATCCGTTTTTAATAAAACTAACAAAATGCAATGCACTGAGTTATATCAGTTTTTAATAAAACTAACAAAATGCAATGCACTGAGTTTTATCAGTTTTTAATAAAACTAACCATATGCCATGCCTTAAGTTATATCAGTTTTTAATAAAACTAACAAAATGCAATGCACTGAGTTATATCAGTTTTTAATAAAACTAACAAAATGCAATGCACTGAGTTATATCAGTTTTTAATAAAACTAACCATATGCCATGCCTTAAGTTATATCAGTTTTTAATAAAACTAACAAAATGCAATGCACTGAGTTATATCAGTTTTTAATAAAACTAACCATATGCAATGCTTTAAGTTATATCAGTTTTTAATAAAACTAACAAAATGCAATGCACTGAGTTATATCAGTTTTTAATAAAACTAACAAAAAGCAATGCACTGAGTTATATCAGTTTTTAATAAAACTAACAAAATGCAATGCACTGAGTTATATCAGTTTTTAATAAAACTAACCATATGCAATGCTTTAAGTTATATCAGTTTTTAATAAAACTAACCACATGCAATGCCTTAAGCTATATCAGTTTTTAATAAAACTAACAAAATGCAATGCACTGAGTTATATCAGTTTTTAATAAAACTAACCATATGCAATGCTTTAAGATATATCAGTTTTTAATAAAACTAGCAAAATGCATTGCACTGAGTTATATCAGTTTTTAATAAAACTAACAAAAAGCAATGCACTGAGTTATATCAGTTTTTAATAAAACTAACCATATGCAATGCTTTAAGTTATATCAGCTTTTAATAAAACTAACAAAATGCAATGCACTGAGTTATATCAGTTTTTAATAAAACTAACAAAATGCAATGCACTGAGCTATATCAGCTTTAAAAAAACTAACCATATGCAATGCTTTAAGTTATATCAGTTTTTAATAAAACTAACAAAATGCAATGCACTGAGTTTTATCAGTTTTTAATAAAACTAACCATATGCCATGCCTTAAGTTATATCAGTTTTTAATAAAACTAACCATATGCAATGCTTTAAGTTATATCAGTTTTTAATAAAACTAACAAAATGCAATGCACTGAGTTATATCAGTTTTTAATAAAACTAACCATATGCCATGCCTTAAGTTATATCAGTTTTTAATAAAACTAACAAAATGCAATGCATTGAGTTATATCCATTTTTAATAAAACTAACCATATGCAATGCTTTAAGTTATATCAGTTTTTAATAAAACTAACAAAATGCAATGCACTGAGTTATATCAGTTTTTAATAAAACTAACCATATGCCATGCCTTAAGTTATATCAGTTTTTAATAAAACTAACAAAATGCAATGCATTGAGTTATATCCGTTTTTAATAAAACTAACCATGTGCAATTCTTTAAGTTATATCAGTTTTTAATAAAACTAACAAAATGCAATGCACTGAGTTATATCAGTTTTTAATAAAACTAACCATATGCAATGCCTTAAGTTATATCAGTTTTTAATAAAACTAACAAATTGCAATGCACTGAGTTATATCAGTTTTTAATAAAACTAACCATATGCAATGCTTTAAGTTATATCAGTTTTTAATAAAACTAACAAAATGCAATGCACTGAGTTATATCAGTTTTTAATAAAACTAACCATATGCCATGCCTTAAGTTATATCAGTTTTTAATAAAACTAACAAAATGCAATGCACTGAGCTATATCAGCTTTAATAAAACTAACCATATGCAATGCTTTAAGTTATATCAGTTTTTAATAAAACTAACAAAATGCAATGCACTGAGTTATATCAGTTTTTAATAAAACTAACCGTATGCCATGCCTTAAGTTATATCAGTTTTTAATAAAACTAACCATATGCAATGCTTTAAGTTATATCAGTTTTTAATAAAACTAACAAAATGCAATGCACTGAGTTATATCAGTTTTTAATAAAAGTAACCATACTTCATGCCTTAAGTTATATCAGTTTTTAATAAAACTAACAAAATGCAATGCATTGAGTTATATCAGTTTTTAATAAAACTAACGAAATGCAATGCACTGAGTTATATCAGTTTTTAATAAAACTAACAAAATGCAATGCACTGAGTTATATCAGTTTTTAATAAAACTAACCATATGCCATGCCTTAAGTTATATCAGTTTTTAATAAAACTAACAAAATGCAATGCATTGAGTTATATCCGTTTTTAATAAAACTAACCATATGCAATGCTTTAAGTTATATCAGTTTTTAATAAAACTAACAAAATGCAATGCACTGAGTTATATCATTTTTTAATAAAACTAACCATATGCCATGCCTTAAGTTCTATCAGTTTTTAATAAAACTAACAAAATGCAATGCATTGAGTTATATCCGTTTTTAATAAAACTAACCATGTGCAATTCTTTAAGTTATATCAGTTTTTAATAAAACTAACAAAATGCAATGCACTGAGTTATATCAGTTTTTAATAAAACTAACCATATGCAATGCCTTAAGTTATATCAGTTTTTAATAAAACTAACAAAATGCAATGCACTGAGTTATATCAGTTTTTAATAAAACTAACCATATGCAATGCTTTAAGTTATATCAGTTTTTAATAAAACTAACATAATGCAATGCACTGAGTTATATCAGTTTTTAATAAAACTAACCATATGCCATGCCTTAAGTTATATCAGTTTTTAATAAAACTAACAAAATGCAATGCACTGAGTTATATCCGTTTTTAATAAAACTAACCATATGTAATGCTTTAAGTTATATCAGTTTTTAATAAAACTAACCATATGCAATGCTTTAAGTTATATCAGTTTTTAATAAAACTAACAAAATGCAATGCACTGAGTTATATCAGTTTTTAATAAAACTAACCATATGCCATGCCTTAAGTTATATCAGTTTTTAATAAAACTAACAAAATGCAATGCACTGAGTTATATCAGTTTTTAATAAAACTAACCATATGCATTGCTTTAAGTTATATCAGTTTTTAATAAAACTAACAAAATGCAATGCACTGAGTTATATCAGTTTTTAATAAAACTAACCATATGCCATGCCTTAAGTTATATCAGTTTTTAATAAAACTAACAAAATGCAATGCACTGAGTTATATCCGTTTTTAATAAAACTAACCATATGCAATGCTTTAAGTTATATCAGTTTTTAATAAAACTAACCACATGCAATGCTTTAAGTTATAACAGTTTTTAATAAAACTAACAAAATGCAATGCACTGAGTTATATCAGTTTTTAATAAAACTAACCATATGCCATGCCTTAAGTTATATCAGTTTTTAATAAAACTAACAATATGCAATGCACTGAGTTAAATCCGTTTTTAATAAGACTAACCATATGCAATGCTTTAAGTTATATCAGTTTCTAATAAAACTAACCACATGCAATGCTTTAAGTTGTATCAGTTTTTAATAAAACTAACAAAATGCAATGCACTGAGTTATAACAGTTTTTAATAAAACTAACAAAATGCAATGCACTGAGTTATATCAGTTTTTAATAAAACTAACAAAATGCAATGCACTGAGTTATATCAGTTTTTAATAAAACTAACAAAATGCAATGCACTGAGTTATATCCGTTTTTAATAAAACTAACCATATGCAATGCTTTAAGTTATATCAGTTTTTAATAAAACTAACAAAATGCAATGCACTGAGTTATATCAATTTTTAATAAAATTAACCATATGCCATGCCTTAAGTTATATCAGTTTTTAATAAAACTAACAAAATGCAATGCACTGAGTTATATCCGTTTTTAATAAAACTAACCATATGCAATGCTTTAAGTTATATCAGTTTTTAATAAAACTAACAAAATGCAATGCACTGAGTTATATCAGTTTTTAATAAAACTAACAAAATGCAATGCACTGAGTTATATCCGTTTTTAATAAAACTAACAAAATGCAATGCACTGAGTTATATCAGTTTTTAATAAAACTAACAAAATGCAATGCACTGAGTTTTATCAGTTTTTAATAAAACTAACCATATGCCATGCCTTAAGTTATATCAGTTTTTAATAAAACTAACAAAATGCAATGCACTGAGTTATATCAGTTTTTAATAAAACTAACAAAATGCAATGCACTGAGTTATATCAGTTTTTAATAAAACTAACCATATGCCATGCCTTAAGTTATATCAGTTTTTAATAAAACTAACAAAATGCAATGCACTGAGTTATATCAGTTTTTAATAAAACTAACCATATGCAATGCTTTAAGTTATATCAGTTTTTAATAAAACTAACAAAATGCAATGCACTGAGTTATATCAGTTTTTAATAAAACTAACAAAAAGCAATGCACTGAGTTATATCAGTTTTTAATAAAACTAACAAAATGCAATGCACTGAGTTATATCAGTTTTTAATAAAACTAACCATATGCAATGCTTTAAGTTATATCAGTTTTTAATAAAACTAACCACATGCAATGCCTTAAGCTATATCAGTTTTTAATAAAACTAACAAAATGCAATGCACTGAGTTATATCAGTTTTTAATAAAACTAACCATATGCAATGCTTTAAGATATATCAGTTTTTAATAAAACTAGCAAAATGCATTGCACTGAGTTATATCAGTTTTTAATAAAACTAACAAAAAGCAATGCACTGAGTTATATCAGTTTTTAATAAAACTAACCATATGCAATGCTTTAAGTTATATCAGCTTTTAATAAAACTAACAAAATGCAATGCACTGAGTTATATCAGTTTTTAATAAAACTAACAAAATGCAATGCACTGAGCTATATCAGCTTTAATAAAACTAACCATATGCAATGCTTTAAGTTATATCAGTTTTTAATAAAACTAACAAAATGCAATGCACTGAGTTTTATCAGTTTTTAATAAAACTAACCATATGCCATGCCTTAAGTTATATCAGTTTTTAATAAAACTAACCATATGCAATGCTTTAAGTTATATCAGTTTTTAATAAAACTAACAAAATGCAATGCACTGAGTTATATCAGTTTTTAATAAAACTAACCATATGCCATGCCTTAAGTTATATCAGTTTTTAATAAAACTAACAAAATGCAATGCATTGAGTTATATCCATTTTTAATAAAACTAACCATATGCAATGCTTTAAGTTATATCAGTTTTTAATAAAACTAACAAAATGCAATGCACTGAGTTATATCAGTTTTTAATAAAACTAACCATATGCCATGCCTTAAGTTATATCAGTTTTTAATAAAACTAACAAAATGCAATGCATTGAGTTATATCCGTTTTTAATAAAACTAACCATGTGCAATTCTTTAAGTTATATCAGTTTTTAATAAAACTAACAAAATGCAATGCACTGAGTTATATCAGTTTTTAATAAAACTAACCATATGCAATGCCTTAAGTTATATCAGTTTTTAATAAAACTAACAAATTGCAATGCACTGAGTTATATCAGTTTTTAATAAAACTAACCATATGCAATGCTTTAAGTTATATCAGTTTTTAATAAAACTAACAAAATGCAATGCACTGAGTTATATCAGTTTTTAATAAAACTAACCATATGCCATGCCTTAAGTTATATCAGTTTTTAATAAAACTAACAAAATGCAATGCACTGAGCTATATCAGCTTTAATAAAACTAACCATATGCAATGCTTTAAGTTATATCAGTTTTTAATAAAACTAACAAAATGCAATGCACTGAGTTATATCAGTTTTTAATAAAACTAACCGTATGCCATGCCTTAAGTTATATCAGTTTTTAATAAAACTAACCATATGCAATGCTTTAAGTTATATCAGTTTTTAATAAAACTAACAAAATGCAATGCACTGAGTTATATCAGTTTTTAATAAAAGTAACCATACTTCATGCCTTAAGTTATATCAGTTTTTAATAAAACTAACAAAATGCAATGCATTGAGTTATATCAGTTTTTAATAAAACTAACGAAATGCAATGCACTGAGTTATATCAGTTTTTAATAAAACTAACAAAATGCAATGCACTGAGTTATATCAGTTTTTAATAAAACTAACCATATGCCATGCCTTAAGTTATATCAGTTTTTAATAAAACTAACAAAATGCAATGCATTGAGTTATATCCGTTTTTAATAAAACTAACCATATGCAATGCTTTAAGTTATATCAGTTTTTAATAAAACTAACAAAATGCAATGCACTGAGTTATATCATTTTTTAATAAAACTAACCATATGCCATGCCTTAAGTTCTATCAGTTTTTAATAAAACTAACAAAATGCAATGCATTGAGTTATATCCGTTTTTAATAAAACTAACCATGTGCAATTCTTTAAGTTATATCAGTTTTTAATAAAACTAACAAAATGCAATGCACTGAGTTATATCAGTTTTTAATAAAACTAACCATATGCAATGCCTTAAGTTATATCAGTTTTTAATAAAACTAACAAAATGCAATGCACTGAGTTATATCAGTTTTTAATAAAACTAACCATATGCAATGCTTTAAGTTATATCAGTTTTTAATAAAACTAACATAATGCAATGCACTGAGTTATATCAGTTTTTAATAAAACTAACCATATGCCATGCCTTAAGTTATATCAGTTTTTAATAAAACTAACAAAATGCAATGCACTGAGTTATATCCGTTTTTAATAAAACTAACCATATGTAATGCTTTAAGTTATATCAGTTTTTAATAAAACTAACCATATGCAATGCTTTAAGTTATATCAGTTTTTAATAAAACTAACAAAATGCAATGCACTGAGTTATATCAGTTTTTAATAAAACTAACCATATGCAATGCTTTAAGTTATATCAGTTTTTAATAAAACTAACAAAATGCAATGCACTGAGTTATATCCGTTTTTAATAAAACTAACCATATGCAATGCTTTAAGTTATATCAGTTTTTAATAAAACTAACCATATGCAATGCTTTAAGTTATATCAGTTTTTAATAAAACTAACAAAATGCAATGCACTGAGTTATAACAGTTTTTAATAAAACTAACCATATGCAATGCTTTAAGTTATATCAGTTTTTAATAAAACTAACAAAATGCAATGCTTTAAGTTATATCAGTTTTTAATAAAACTAACAAAATGCAATGCACTGAGTTATATCCGTTTTTAATAAAACTAACCATATGCAATGCTTTAAGTTATATCAGTTTTTAATAAAACTAACCACATGCAATGCTTTAAGTTATATCAGTTTTTAATAAAACTAACAAAATGCAATGCACTGAGTTATAACAGTTTTTAATAAAACTAACCATATGCAATGCTTTAAGTTATATCAGTTTTTAATAAAACTAACAAAATGCAATGCACTGAGTTATATCAGTTTTTAATAAAACTAACAAAATGCAATGCACTGAGTTATATCAGTTTTTAATAAAACTAACAAAATGCAATGCACTGAGTTATATCAGTTTTTAATAAAACTAACAAAATGCAATGCACTGAGTTATATCAGTTTTTAATAAAACTAACCATATGCAATGCTTTAAGTTATATCAGTTTTTAATAAAACTAACAAAATGCAATGCACTGAGTTATATCAATTTTTAATAAAATTAACCATATGCCATGCCTTAAGTTATATCAGTTTTTAATAAAACTAACAAAATGCAATGCACTGAGTTATATCCGTTTTTAATAAAACTAACCATATGCAATGCTTTAAGTTATATCAGTTTTTAATAAAACTAACAAAATGCAATGCACTGAGTTATATCAGTTTTTAATAAAACTAACAAAATGCAATGCACTGAGTTATATCCGTTTTTAATAAAACTAACAAAATGCAATGCACTGAGTTATATCAGTTTTTAATAAAACTAACAAAATGCAATGCACTGAGTTTTATCAGTTTTTAATAAAACTAACCATATGCCATGCCTTAAGTTATATCAGTTTTTAATAAAACTAACAAAATGCAATGTACTGAGTTATATCAGTTTTTAATAAAACTAACAAAATGCAATGCACTGAGTTATATCAGTTTTTAATAAAACTAACCATATGCCATGCCTTAAGTTATATCAGTTTTTAATAAAACTAACAAAATGCAATGCACTGAGTTATATCAGTTTTTAATAAAACTAACCATATGCAATGCTTTAAGTTATATCAGTTTTTAATAAAACTAACAAAATGCAATGCACTGAGTTTAATCAGTTTTTAATAAAACTAACAAAAAGCAATGCACTGAGTTATATCAGTTTTTAATAAAACTAACAAAATGCAATGCACTGAGTTATATCAGTTTTTAATAAAACTAACCATATGCAATGCTTTAAGTTATATCAGTTTTTAATAAAACTAACCACATGCAATGCCTTAAGCTATATCAGTTTTTAATAAAACTAACAAAATGCAATGCACTGAGTTATATCAGTTTTTAATAAAACTAACCATATGCAATGCTTTAAGTTATATCAGTTTTTAATAAAACTAGCAAAATGCATTGCACTGAGTTATATCAGTTTTTAATAAAACTAACAAAAAGCAATGCACTGAGTTATATCAGTTTTTAATAAAACTAACCATATGCAATGCTTTAAGTTATATCAGTTTTTAATAAAACTAACAAAATGCAATGCACTGAGTTATATCAGTTTTTAATAAAACTAACAAAATGCAATGCACTGAGCTATATCAGCTTTAATAAAACTAACCATATGCAATGCTTTAAGTTATATCAGTTTTTAATAAAACTAACAAAATGCAATGCACTGAGTTTTATCAGTTTTTAATAAAACTAACCATATGCCATGCCTTAAGTTATATCAGTTTTTAATAAAACTAACCATATGCAATGCTTTAAGTTATATCAGTTTTTAATAAAACTAACAAAATGCAATGCACTGAGTTATATCAGTTTTTAATAAAACTAACCATATGTCATGCCTTAAGTTATATCAGTTTTTAATAAAACTAACAAAATGCAATGCATTGAGTTATATCAGTTTTTAATAAAACTAACGAAATGCAATGCACTGAGTTATATCAGTTTTTAATAAAACTAACCATATGCCATGCCTTAAGTTATATCAGTTTTTAATAAAACTAACAAAATGCAATGCATTGAGTTATATCCGTTTTTAATAAAACTAACCATATGCAATGCTTTAAGTTATATCAGTTTTTAATAAAACTAACAAAATGCAATGCACTGAGTTATATCAGTTTTTAATAAAACTAACCATATGCCATGCCTTAAGTTATATCAGTTTTTAATAAAACTAACAAAATGCAATGCATTGAGTTATATCCGTTTTTAATAAAACTAACCATGTGCAATTCTTTAAGTTATATCAGTTTTTAATAAAACTAACAAAATGCAATGCACTGAGTTATATCAGTTTTTAATAAAACTAACCATATGCAATGCCTTAAGTTATATCAGTTTTTAATAAAACTAACAAAATGCAATGCACTGAGTTATATCAGTTTTTAATAAAACTAACCATATGCAATGCTTTAAGTTATATCAGTTTTTAATAAAACTAACAAAATGCAATGCACTGAGTTATATCAGTTTTTAATAAAACTAACCATATGCCATGCCTTAAGTTATATCAGTTTTTAATAAAACTAACAAAATGCAATGCACTGAGCTATATCAGCTTTAATAAAACTAACCATATGCAATGCTTTAAGTTATATCAGTTTTTAATAAAACTAACAAAATGCAATGCACTGAGTTATATCAGTTTTTAATAAAACTAACCATATGCCATGCCTTAAGTTATATCAGTTTTTAATAAAACTAACCATATGCAATGCTTTAAGTTATATCAGTTTTTAATAAAACTAACAAAATGCAATGCACTGAGTTATATCAGTTTTTAATAAAAGTAACCATATGTCATGCCTTAAGTTATATCAGTTTTTAATAAAACTAACAAAATGCAATGCATTGAGTTATATCAGTTTTTAATAAAACTAACGAAATGCAATGCACTGAGTTATATCAGTTTTTAATAAAACTAACAAAATGCAATGCACTGAGTTATATCAGTTTTTAATAAAACTAACCATATGCCATGCCTTAAGTTATATCAGTTTTTAATAAAACTAACAAAATGCAATGCATTGAGTTATATCCGTTTTTAATAAAACTAACCATATGCAATGCTTTAAGTTATATCAGTTTTTAATAAAACTAACAAAATGCAATGCACTGAGTTATATCATTTTTTAATAAAACTAACCATATGCCATGCCTTAAGTTCTATCAGTTTTTAATAAAACTAACAAAATGCAATGCATTGAGTTATATCCGTTTTTAATAAAACTAACCATGTGCAATTCTTTAAGTTATATCAGTTTTTAATAAAACTAACAAAATGCAATGCACTGAGTTATATCAGTTTTTAATAAAACTAACCATATGCAATGCCTTAAGTTATATCAGTTTTTAATAAAACTAACAAAATGCAATGCACTGAGTTATATCAGTTTTTAATAAAACTAACCATATGCAATGCTTTAAGTTATATCAGTTTTTAATAAAACTAACAAAATGCAATGCACTGAGTTATATCAGTTTTTAATAAAACTAACCATATGCCATGCCTTAAGTTATATCAGTTTTTAATAAAACTAACAAAATGCAATGCACTGAGTTATATCCGTTTTTAATAAAACTAACCATATGTAATGCTTTAAGTTATATCAGTTTTTAATAAAACTAAGCATATGCAATGCTTTAAGTTATATCAGTTTTTAATAAAACTAACAAAATGCAATGCACTGAGTTATATCAGTTTTTAATAAAACTAACCATATGCAATGCTTTAAGTTATATCAGTTTTTAATAAAACTAACAAAATGCAATGCACTGAGTTATATCCGTTTTTAATAAAACTAACCATATGCAATGCTTTAAGTTATATCAGTTTTTAATAAAACTAACCATATGCAATGCTTTAAGTTATATCAGTTTTTAATAAAACTAACAAAATGCAATGCACTGAGTTATAACAGTTTTTAATAAAACTAACCATATGCAATGCTTTAAGTTATATCAGTTTTTAATAAAACTAACAAAATGCAATGCACTGAGTTATATCAGTTTTTAATAAAACTAACAAAATGCAATGCACTGAGTTATATCCGTTTTTAATAAAACTAACCATATGCAATGCTTTAAGTTATATCAGTTTTTAATAAAACTAACCACATGCAATGCTTTAAGTTATATCAGTTTTTAATAAAACTAACAAAATGCAATGCACTGAGTTATAACAGTTTTTAATAAAACTAACCATATGCAATGCTTTAAGTTATATCAGTTTTTAATAAAACTAACAAAATGCAATGCACTGAGTTATATCAGTTTTTAATAAAACTAACAAAATGCAATGCACTGAGTTATATCAGTTTTTAATAAAACTAACAAAATGCAATGCACTGAGTTATATCAGTTTTTAATAAAACTAACAAAATGCAATGCACTGAGTTATATCAGTTTTTAATAAAACTAACCATATGCAATGCTTTAAGTTATATCAGTTTTTAATAAAACTAACAAAATGCAATGCACTGAGTTATATCAATTTTTAATAAAATTAACCATATGCCATGCCTTAAGTTATATCAGTTTTTAATAAAACTAACAAAATGCAATGCACTGAGTTATATCCGTTTTTAATAAAACTAACCATATGCAATGCTTTAAGTTATATCAGTTTTTAATAAAACTAACAAAATGCAATGCACTGAGTTATATCAGTTTTTAATAAAACTAACAAAATGCAATGCACTGAGTTATATCCGTTTTTAATAAAACTAACAAAATGCAATGCACTGAGTTATATCAGTTTTTAATAAAACTAACAAAATGCAATGCACTGAGTTTTATCAGTTTTTAATAAAACTAACCATATGCCATGCCTTAAGTTATATCAGTTTTTAATAAAACTAACAAAATGCAATGCACTGAGTTATATCAGTTTTTAATAAAACTAACAAAATGCAATGCACTGAGTTATATCAGTTTTTAATAAAACTAACCATATGCCATGCCTTAAGTTATATCAGTTTTTAATAAAACTAACAAAATGCAATGCACTGAGTTATATCAGTTTTTAATAAAACTAACAAAAAGCAATGCACTGAGTTATATCAGTTTTTAATAAAACTAACAAAATGCAATGCACTGAGTTATATCAGTTTTTAATAAAACTAACCATATGCAATGCTTTAAGTTATATCAGTTTTTAATAAAACTAACCACATGCAATGCCTTAAGCTATATCAGTTTTTAATAAAACTAACAAAATGCAATGCACTGAGTTATATCAGTTTTTAATAAAACTAACCATATGCAATGCTTTAAGTTATATCAGTTTTTAATAAAACTAGCAAAATGCATTGCACTGAGTTATATCAGTTTTTAACCCTCTCATGCCCGATGTTGCGTATATGCAACATTGTGTTTATGAGCGTCTAAGTACCGCTATTTTAAATATTTTTTTTTTACCTTTCGCAAGTGTATAGCCTCACGTGTTGTTTAAACTTACGCCTTATTAGTTGGTTGTCAACTATGCACTTGTTCGCTTAGTAGTTCTTCTCGCGAGGGCGAAGTTGAAAAATTTATTTTGCAAAAAACCGTTGTTTTGAAAAAGTGTTGAAAAACATTAATAGAATTAATTTATTCCAAAACCAAGTTCAAAAACTAAAATATAAAAGGTAAGTGAGTAAATTAAAAAAAGTCCGACATGAAAATATTATTTAGTTTGTATGTAATAATTTTGCAAATGTAGTGTTGCGTATATGCAACATTGGTCTATTGTGGTAATTTTCAAAAAATAAAAACTTATTTTTGTATGCACATTCTAAGATGCGCCCAAAAGGTCTGACTCAGGCTGAAATTGAAAAATTTGCCAACTTTGATTGGGATGATTCGGCTGACGAAGAAAATGAAGAAGAAGAAGATGAAAATATGGACAGAATTATAGAAGAAACTTTGGAAAATTTGGATAACAGAGCTGAAAATATGCAAGTTGGTTTGATTGATCAATTTAATACAACCGAAAATGATGAAGATGTGAGTGAAAATGAAAACGTTGCACAGGAGGTGATGGAAAAAATTGATTTACGAAGTTTGAAGTGGAGTAGTAGAGAGTTTATGGAAAGCGAAACCAATTGGAAAAGTAAATTATGCTTCAATGCGGTGAAAAAACCTATCGAATTTTTTAGTATTTTTTTTTGCGGATGAACTGTGGCAGAAAATATGTGACGAAACGAACTTATAAGCCATGCAAACAAAGGGCATAGAATTGAAATGTACTGTGCCTGAAATAAAAAGGTTTGTTGGAATTCTACTATACCTTGCAGTTGTGAAAATACCAACATATAGAATGGCGTGGGCGACCATTTTCAAACTAGCGGCCGTTGCAAGTGCATTACCAAGGAACAGATTCGAAGGAATCAAACAGTTTTTCCATTTGAACAATAATAGTAAACAGCCTCAGAAAGGAACACCTGAGTACGATAAGTTGTACAAAGTTCGGCCTTTGTTGGACTTCATAAAAAAAAATTCAATGAAATTTCACAGGAAGAATACCAAAGCATTGATGAGCAAATGCTTGCATATAAAGGTATCTTATTATATATGAACCTATAAAATATATTTTTGAATAATACAGCAATTGATTCTTTTCTTAGGTCAACATAGTTTGAAACAATATCTTCCAATGAAGCCCCACAAGTGGGGTTTCAAGATGTTCACTAGAGCTGGTGTATCTGGGATGATTTATGATTTTACTCTTTACATTGGAGAAGGAACGTGCAAGTCTTATGGCTTGGGAATATCTTCAGATATTGTGCTATTTTTATCATCCAACATACCAGTAAACCAAAATTTCAAACTGTTTTTTGACAATTGGTTTTCTTCAATAAGCTTGATGGTTTCTCTGAAAGAAAAAGGAATATTAGCCGTTGATACAATTAGAAGCAACCGATTGAAAAATTGTAGTCTAAGTAGTGAGAAGGAGCTTCAAAAACGAGGACGAGGATCAAGTGATTTCAAATATGAAGCAACGCATTATTTGATTGCTTGCCGTTGGTATGATAATAAAAGTGTACAACTGCTTTCAAACTATGCAGGTAAAAACCCTGTGAGTGAATGCAAGAGATGGTGCCGTAAAGAGAAGAAGTTCATAACTATTCCTCGTCCAGGTATAGTGGACTGCTACAACAAGCACATGGGAGGGATTGATCTTGCGGATATGCTGCTTGAATTGTACAAAATCAACCACCGCTCAAATAAATGGTACATGCGCATAGTGTACTGGTGCATAAATTCGAGTTTAGTAAATAGTTGGTTGTTGTACCGCAGAGACATCACACATTCAGACGCCGAATTGAAGCATATGCCGCTCATAAATTTCCAATTGGATGTTGCTACAGAGCTTTTGAACTCAAGTCAAACTACACTTGTCTCAAAAAAAAGAGGTCGTCCATCATCACTACTTTTGACAATGAATTCAGAAACTTCATCACCTTCTTCATCAACTCCGTCATCACCAGCTCGACCATCACCAAATCCATCCTCACCAGCTCCTTCTACGAGTTCTGAATCAAATCCTTATAAAAGAGCATATGTTGCAGAGCCTGCAAAATCCCTACGATTTGATGGTTATAATCATTGGCCGGTATGGGGAACAAGAGGCAGATGTAGGGTATGCAACACTGGGTTTCCAAGCTGTAAATGGAGCAACTGCAATGTGCAATGTGCAATGTGCAATGTGCTCCAATCCTCAAAAAAATTGTGTTGTATCCTACCATACATAAATTGAAATAAACGGTATTTGAAAAAAAATCAACTTGTAATTAAATTTATAACATCATTGCCCAATGTTGCATATACGCAACATCCTGTAGCTCTCAAACCAGGATACCTAGGACATTGAAATTTTTGTCATTTGATATTGAGGTCAACTACATCTTATATATATACTCAAGAAATTTTTAGCCATGCCCATTTTAATTCGGGCATGAGAGGGTTAATAAAACTAACAAAAAGCAATGCACTGAGTTATATCAGTTTTTAATAAAACTAACCATATGCAATGCTTTAAGTTATATCAGTTTTTAATAAAACTAACAAAATGCAATGCACTGAGTTATATCAGTTTTTAATAAAACTAACAAAATGCAATGCACTGAGCTATATCAGCTTTAATAAAACTAACCATATGCAATGCTTTAAGTTATATCAGTTTTTAATAAAACTAACAAAATGCAATGCACTGAGTTTTATCAGTTTTTAATAAAACTAACCATATGCCATGCCTTAAGTTATATCAGTTTTTAATAAAACTAACCATATGCAATGCTTTAAGTTATATCAGTTTTTAATAAAACTAACAAAATGCAATGCACTGAGTTATATCAGTTTTTAATAAAACTAACAAAATGCAATGCACTGAGCTATATCAGCTTTAATAAAACTAACCATATGCAATGCTTTAAGTTATATCAGTTTTTAATAAAACTAACAAAATGCAATGCACTGAGTTTTATCAGTTTTTAATAAAACTAACCATATGCCATGCCTTAAGTTATATCAGTTTTTAATAAAACTAACCATATGCAATGCTTTAAGTTATATCAGTTTTTAATAAAACTAACAAAATGCAATGCACTGAGTTATATCAGTTTTTAATAAAACTAACCATATGTCATGCCTTAAGTTATATCAGTTTTTAATAAAACTAACAAAATGCAATGCATTGAGTTATATCAGTTTTTAATAAAACTAACGAAATGCAATGCACTGAGTTATATCAGTTTTTAATAAAACTAACCATATGCCATGCCTTAAGTTATATCAGTTTTTAATAAAACTAACAAAATGCAATGCATTGAGTTATATCCGTTTTTAATAAAACTAACCATATGCAATGCTTTAAGTTATATCAGTTTTTAATAAAACTAACAAAATGCAATGCACTGAGTTATATCAGTTTTTAATAAAACTAACCATATGCCATGCCTTAAGTTATATCAGTTTTTAATAAAACTAACAAAATGCAATGCATTGAGTTATATCCGTTTTTAATAAAACTAACCATGTGCAATTCTTTAAGTTATATCAGTTTTTAATAAAACTAACAAAATGCAATGCACTGAGTTATATCAGTTTTTAATAAAACTAACCATATGCAATGCCTTAAGTTATATCAGTTTTTAATAAAACTAACAAAATGCAATGCACTGAGTTATATCAGTTTTTAATAAAACTAACCATATGCAATGCTTTAAGTTATATCAGTTTTTAATAAAACTAACAAAATGCAATGCACTGAGTTATATCAGTTTTTAATAAAACTAACCATATGCCATGCCTTAAGTTATATCAGTTTTTAATAAAACTAACAAAATGCAATGCACTGAGCTATATCAGCTTTAATAAAACTAACCATATGCAATGCTTTAAGTTATATCAGTTTTTAATAAAACTAACAAAATGCAATGCACTGAGTTATATCAGTTTTTAATAAAACTAACCATATGCCATGCCTTAAGTTATATCAGTTTTTAATAAAACTAACCATATGCAATGCTTTAAGTTATATCAGTTTTTAATAAAACTAACAAAATGCAATGCACTGAGTTATATCAGTTTTTAATAAAAGTAACCATATGTCATGCCTTAAGTTATATCAGTTTTTAATAAAACTAACAAAATGCAATGCATTGAGTTATATCAGTTTTTAATAAAACTAACGAAATGCAATGCACTGAGTTATATCAGTTTTTAATAAAACTAACAAAATGCAATGCACTGAGTTATATCAGTTTTTAATAAAACTAACCATATGCCATGCCTTAAGTTATATCAGTTTTTAATAAAACTAACAAAATGCAATGCATTGAGTTATATCCGTTTTTAATAAAACTAACCATATGCAATGCTTTAAGTTATATCAGTTTTTAATAAAACTAACAAAATGCAATGCACTGAGTTATATCAGTTTTTAATAAAACTAACCATATGCCATGCCTTAAGTTCTATCAGTTTTTAATAAAACTAACAAAATGCAATGCATTGAGTTATATCCGTTTTTAATAAAACTAACCATGTGCAATTCTTTAAGTTATATCAGTTTTTAATAAAACTAACAAAATGCAATGCACTGAGTTATATCAGTTTTTAATAAAACTAACCATATGCAATGCCTTAAGTTATATCAGTTTTTAATAAAACTAACAAAATGCAATGCACTGAGTTATATCAGTTTTTAATAAAACTAACCATATGCAATGCTTTAAGTTATATCAGTTTTTAATAAAACTAACAAAATGCAATGCACTGAGTTATATCAGTTTTTAATAAAACTAACCATATGCCATGCCTTAAGTTATATCAGTTTTTAATAAAACTAACAAAATGCAATGCACTGAGTTATATCCGTTTTTAATAAAACTAACAAAATGCAATGCACTGAGTTATATCAGTTTTTAATAAAACTAACCATATGCAATGCTTTAAGTTATATCAGTTTTTAATAAAACTAACAAAATGCAATGCACTGAGTTATATCAGTTTTTAATAAAACTAACCATATGCAATGCTTTAAGTTATATCAGTTTTTAATAAAACTAACAAAATGCAATGCACTGAGTTATATCCGTTTTTAATAAAACTAACCATATGCAATGCTTTAAGTTATATCAGTTTTTAATAAAACTAACCATATGCAATGCTTTAAGTTATATCAGTTTTTAATAAAACTAACAAAATGCAATGCACTGAGTTATATCAGTTTTTAATAAAACTAACCATATGCAATGCTTTAAGTTATATCAGTTTTTAATAAAACTAACAAAATGCAATGCACTGAGTTGTATCAGTTTTTAATAAAACTAACCACATGCAATGCTTTAAGTTATATCAGTTTTTAATAAAACTAACCATATGCAATGCTTTAAGTTATATCAGTTTTGAATAAAACTAACAAAATGCAATGCATTGAGTTATATCCGTTTTTAATAAAACTAACCATATGCAATGCTTTAAGTTATATCAGTTTTTAATAAAACTAACAAAATGCAATGCACTGAGTTATATCCGTTTTTAATAAAACTAACCATATGCAATGCTTTAAGTTATATCAGTTTTTAATAAAACTAACCATATGCAATGCTTTAAGTTATATCAGTTTTTAATAAAACTAACAAAATGCAATGCACTGAGTTATATCCGTTTTTAATAAAACTAACCATATGCAATGCTCTAAGTTATATCAGTTTTTAATAAAACTAACAAAATGCAATGCACTGAGTTATATCAGTTTTTAATAAAACTAACCATATGCAATGCTTTAAGTTATATCAGTTTTTAATAAAACTAACAAAATGCAATGCACTGAGTTATATCAGTTTTTAATAAAACTAACAAAATGCAATGCACTGAGTTATATCAGTTTTTAATAAAACTAACAAAATGCAATGCACTGAGTTATATCAGTTTTTAATAAAACTAACCATATGCAATGCTTTAAGTTATATCAGTTTTTAATAAAACTAACAAAATGCAATGCATTGAGTTATATCAGTTTTTAATAAAACTAACGAAATGCAATGCTTTAAGTTATATCAGTTTTAAATAAAACTAACAAAATGCAATGCACTGAGTTATATCAGTTTTTAATAAAACTAACCATATGCCATGCCTTAAGTTATATCAGTTTTTAATAAAACTAACAAAATGCAATGCACTGAGTTATATCCGTTTTTAATAAAACTAACCATATGTAATGCTTTAAGTTATATCAGTTTTTAATAAAACTAACCATATGCAATGCTTTAAGTTATATCAGTTTTTAATAAAACTAACAAATTGCAATGCACTGAGTTATATCAGTTTTTAATAAAACTAACCATATGCAATGCTTTAAGTTATATCAGTTTTTAATAAAACTAACAAATAGCAATGCACTGAGTTATATCCGTTTTTAATAAAACTAACCATATGCAATGCTTTAAGTTATATCAGTTTTTAATAAAACTAACCATATGCAATGCTTTAAGTTATATCAGTTTTTAATAAAACTAACAAAATGCAATGCACTGAGTTATATCAGTTTTTAATAAAACTAACCATATGCAATGCTTTAAGTTATATCAGTTTTTAATAAAACTAACAAAATGCAATGCATTGAGTTATATCCGTTTTTAATAAAACTAACCATATGCAATGCTTTAAGTTATATCAGTTTTTAATAAAACTAACAAAATGCAATGCACTGAGTTATATCCGTTTTTAATAAAACTAACCATATGCAATGCACTGAGTTATATCAGTTTTTAATAAAACTAACCATATGCAATGCTTTAAGTTATATCAGTTTTTAATAAAACTAACAAAATGCAATGCACTGAGTTATATCAGTTTTTAATAAAACTAACAAAATGCAATGCACTGAGTTATATCAGTTTTTAATAAAACTAACAAAATGCAATGCACTGAGTTATATCAGTTTTTAATAAAACTAACCATATGCAATGCTTTAAGTTATATCAGTTTTTAATAAAACTAACAAAATGCAATGCATTGAGTTATATCAGTTTTTAATAAAACTAACGAAATGCAATGCTTTAAGTTATATCAGTTTTAAATAAAACTAACAAAATGCAATGCACTGAGTTATATCAGTTTTTAATAAAACTAACCATATGCCATGCCTTAAGTTATATCAGTTTTTAATAAAACTAACAAAATGCAATGCACTGAGTTATATCCGTTTTTAATAAAACTAACCATATGTAATGCTTTAAGTTATATCAGTTTTTAATAAAACTAACCATATGCAATGCTTTAAGTTATATCAGTTTTTAATAAAACTAACAAATTGCAATGCACTGAGTTATATCAGTTTTTAATAAAACTAACCATATGCAATGCTTTAAGTTATATCAGTTTTTAATAAAACTAACAAATAGCAATGCACTGAGTTATATCCGTTTTTAATAAAACTAACCATATGCAATGCTTTAAGTTATATCAGTTTTTAATAAAACTAACCATATGCAATGCTTTAAGTTATATCAGTTTTTAATAAAACTAACAAAATGCAATGCACTGAGTTATATCAGTTTTTAATAAAACTAACCATATGCAATGCTTTAAGTTATATCAGTTTTTAATAAAACTAACAAAATGCAATGCATTGAGTTATATCCGTTTTTAATAAAACTAACCATATGCAATGCTTTAAGTTATATCAGTTTTTAATAAAACTAACAAAATGCAATGCACTGAGTTATATCCGTTTTTAATAAAACTAACCATATGCAATGCTTTAAGTTATATCAGTTTTTAATAAAACTAACAAAATGCAATGCACTGAGTTATATCAGTTTTTAGTAAAACTAACAAAATGCAATGCACTGAGCTATATCCGTTTTTAATAAAACTAACCATATGCAATGCTTTAAGTTATATCAGTTTTTAATAAAACTAACCACATGCAATGCTTTAAGTTATATCAGTTTTTAATAAAACTAACAAAATGCAATGCACTGAGGTTTATCCGTTTTTAATAAAACTAACCATATGCAATGCTTTAAGTTATATCAGTTTTTAATAAAACTAACCATATGCCATGCCTTAAGTTATATCAGTTTTTAATAAAACTAACAAAATGCAATGCATTGAGTTATATCCGTTTTTAATAAAACTAACCATGTGCAATTCTTTAAGTATATCAGTTTTTAATAAAACTAACAAAATGCAATGCACTGAGTTATATCAGTTTTTAATAAAACTAACCATATGCAATGCTTTAAGTTATATCAGTTTTTAATAAAACTAACAAAATGCAATGCACTGAGTTATATCAGTTTTTAGTAAAACTAACAAAATGCAATGCACTGAGCTATATCCGTTTTTAATAAAACTAACCATATGCAATGCTTTAAGTTATATCAGTTTTTAATAAAACTAACCACATGCAATTCTTTAAGTTTTATCAGTTTTTAATAAAACTAACAAAATGCAATGCACTGAGTTATATCAGTTTTTAATAAAACTAACCATATGCAATGCTTTAAATTATATCAGTTTTTAATAAAACTAACAAAATGCAATGCACTGAGTTATATCAGTTTTTAATAAAACTAACAAAATGCAATGCACTGAGTTATATCAGTTTTTAATAAAACTAACAAAATGCAATGCACTGAGTTATATCAGTTTTTAATAAAACTAACCATATGCAATGCTTTAAATTATATCAATTTTTAATAAAACTAACCACATGCAATGCACTGAGTTATATCAGTTTTTAATAAAACTAACAAAATGCAATGCACTGAGTTATATCAGTTTTTAATAATACTAACCATATGCCATGCCTTAAGTTGTATCAGTTTTTAATAAAACTAACAAAATGCAATGCATTGAGTTATATCCGTTTTTAATAAAACTAACCATATGCAATGCTTTAAGTTATATCAGTTTTTAATAAAACTAACAAAATGCAATGCATTGAGTTATATCCGTTTTTAATAAAAGTAACCATATGCAATGCTTTAAGTTATATCAGTTTTTAATAAAACTAACAAAATGCAATGCACTGAGTTATATCAGTTTTTAATAAAACTAACCATATGCCATGCCTTAAGTTATATCAGTTTTTAATAAAACTAACAAAATGCAATGCATTGAGTTATATCCGTTTTTAATAAAACTAACCATGTGCAATTCTTTAAGTTATATCAGTTTTTAATAAAACTAACAAAATGCAATGCACTGAGTTATATCAGTTTTTAATAAAACTAACCATATGCAATGCCTTAAGTTATATCAGTTTTTAATAAAACTAACAAAATGCAATGCACTGAGTTATATCAGTTTTTAATAAAACTAACCATATGCAATGCTTTAAGTTATATCAGTTTTTAATAAAACTAACAAAATGCAATGCACTGAGTTATATCAGTTTTTAATAAAACTAACCATATGCCATGCCTTAAGTTATATCAGTTTTTAATAAAACTAACAAAATGCAATGCACTGAGTTATATCCGTTTTTAATAAAACTAACCATATGTAATGCTTTAAGTTATATCAGTTTTTAATAAAACTAACCATATGCAATGCTTTAAGTTATATCAGTTTTTAATAAAACTAACAAAATGCAATGCACTGAGTTATATCAGTTTTTAATAAAACTAACCATATACAATGCTTTAAGTTATATCAGTTTTTAATAAAACTAACAAAATGCAATGCACTGAGTTATATCCGTTTTTAATAAAACTAACCATATGCAATGCTTTAAGTTATATCAGTTTTAAATAAAACTAACCATATGCAATGCTTTAAGTTATATCAGTTTTTAATAAAACTAACAAAATGCAATGCACTGAGTTATATCAGTTTTTAATAAAACTAACCATATGCAATGCTTTAAGTTATATCAGTTTTTAATAAAACTAACAAAATGCAATGCACTGAGTTATATCAGTTTTTAATAAAACTAACCACATGCAATGCTTTAAGTTATATCAGTTTTTAATAAAACTAACCATATGCAATGCTTTAAGTTATATCAGTTTTGAATAAAACTAACAAAATGCAATGCATTGAGTTATATCCGTTTTTAATAAAACTAACCACATGCAATGCTTTAAGTTATATCAGTTTTTAATAAAACTAACAAAATGCAATGCACTGAGTTATATCCGTTTTTAATAAAACTAACCATATGCAATGCTTTAAGTTATATCAGTTTTTAATAAAACTAACAAAATGCAATGCACTGAGTTATATCAGTTTTTAATAAAACTAACCATATGCAATGCTTTAAGTTATATCAGTTTTTAATAAAACTAACAAAATGCAATGCACTGAGTTATATCAGTTTTTAATAAAACTAACAAAATGCAATGCACTGAGTTATATCCGTTTTTAATAAAACTAACCATATGCAATGCTTTAAGTTATATCAGTTTTTAATAAAACTAACAAAATGCAATGCACTGAGTTATATCAGTTTTTAGTAAAACTAACAAAATGCAATGCACTGAGCTATATCCGTTTTTAATAAAACTAACCATATGCAATGCTTTAAGTTATATCAGTTTTTAATAAAACTAACCACATGCAATGCTTTAAGTTATATCAGTTTTTAATAAAACTAACAAAATGCAATGCACTGAGGTTTATCCGTTTTTAATAAAACTAACCATATGCAATGCTTTAAGTTATATCAGTTTTTAATAAAACTAACCATATGCCATGCCTTAAGTTATATCAGTTTTTAATAAAACTAACAAAATGCAATGCATTGAGTTATATCCGTTTTTAATAAAACTAACCATGTGCAATTCTTTAAGTATATCAGTTTTTAATAAAACTAACAAAATGCAATGCACTGAGTTATATCAGTTTTTAATAAAACTAACCATATGCAATGCTTTAAGTTATATCAGTTTTTAATAAAACTAACCACATGCAATTCTTTAAGTTTTATCAGTTTTTAATAAAACTAACAAAATGCAATGCACTGAGTTATATCAGTTTTTAATAAAACTAACCATATGCAATGCTTTAAATTATATCAGTTTTTAATAAAACTAACAAAATGCAATGCACTGAGTTATATCAGTTTTTAATAAAACTAACAAAATGCAATGCACTGAGTTATATCAGTTTTTAATAAAACTAACAAAATGCAATGCACTGAGTTATATCAGTTTTTAATAAAACTAACCATATGCAATGCTTTAAATTATATCAATTTTTAATAAAACTAACCACATGCAATGCACTGAGTTATATCAGTTTTTAATAAAACTAACAAAATGCAATGCACTGAGTTATATCAGTTTTTAATAATACTAACCATATGCCATGCCTTAAGTTGTATCAGTTTTTAATAAAACTAACAAAATGCAATGCATTGAGTTATATCCGTTTTTAATAAAACTAACCATATGCAATGCTTTAAGTTATATCAGTTTTTAATAAAACTAACAAAATGCAATGCATTGAGTTATATCCGTTTTTAATAAAACTAACCATATGCAATGCTT
Organism: Ceratitis rosa; assembly: GCA_037013455.1. Lineage (NCBI taxonomy): Eukaryota > Metazoa > Arthropoda > Insecta > Diptera > Tephritidae > Ceratitis > Ceratitis rosa. The sequence continues at coordinate 1,851,428 of JAWMAG010000063.1, forward strand.
TAAGTTATATCAGTTTTTAGTAAAACTAACAAAATGCAATGCACTGAGTTATATCAGTTTTTAATAAAACTAACAAAATGCAATGCACTGAGTTATATCAGTTTTTAATAAAACTTACAAAATGCAATGCACTGAGTTATATCCGTTTTTAATAAAACTAACCATATGCAATGCTTTAAGTTATATCAGTTTTTAGTAAAACTAACAAAATGCAATGCACTGAGTTATATCAGTTTTTAATAAAACTAACCATATGCAATGCTTTAAATTATATCAGTTTTTAATAAAACTAACAAAATGCAATGCACTGAGTTATATCAGTTTTTAATAAAACTAACAAAATGCAATGCACTGAGTTATATCAGTTTTTAATAAAACTAAGAAAATGCAATGCACTGAGTTATATCAGTTTTTAATAATACTAACCATATGCCATGCCTTAAGTTGTATCAGTTTTTAATAAAACTAACAAAATGCAATGCATTGAGTTATATCCGTTTTTAATAAAACTAACCATATGCAATGCTTTAAGTTATATCAGTTTTTAGTAAAACTAACAAAATGCAATGCACTGAGTTATATCAGTTTTTAATAAAACTAACAAAATGCAATGCATTGAGTTATATCCGTTTTTAATAAAACTAACCATATGCAATGCTTTAAGTTATATCAGTTTTTAGTAAAACTAACAAAATGCAATGCACTGAGTTATATCAGTTTTTAATAAAACTAACAAAATGCAATGCACTGAGTTATATCAGTTTTTAATAAAACTTACAAAATGCAATGCACTGAGTTATATCCGTTTTTAATAAAACTAACCATATGCAATGCTTTAAGTTATATCAGTTTTTAGTAAAACTAACAAAATGCAATGCACTGAGTTATATCAGTTTTTAATAAAACTAACCATATGCAATGCTTTAAATTATATCAGTTTTTAATAAAACTAACAAAATGCAATGCACTGAGTTATATCAGTTTTTAATAAAACTAACAAAATGCAATGCACTGAGTTATATCAGTTTTTAATAAAACTAACCATATGCAATGCTTTAAATTATATCAATTTTTAATAAAACTAACCACATGCAATGCACTGAGTTATATCAGTTTTTAATAAAACTAACAAAATGCAATGCACTGAGTTATATCAGTTTTTAATAATACTAACCATATGCCATGCCTTAAGTTGTATCAGTTTTTAATAAAACTAACAAAATGCAATGCATTGAGTTATATCCGTTTTTAATAAAACTAACCATATGCAATGCTTTAAGTTATATCAGTTTTTAATAAAACTAACAAAATGCAATGCATTGAGTTATATCTGTTTTTAATAAAACTAACCATATGCAATGCTTTAAGTTATATCAGTTTTTAGTAAAACTAACAAAATGCAATGCACTGAGTTATATCAGTTTTTAATAAAACTAACAAAATGCAATGCACTGAGTTATATCAGTTTTTAATAAAACTAACAAAATGCAATGCACTGAGTTATATCCGTTTTTAATAAAACTAACCATATGCAATGCTTTAAGTTATATCAGTTTTTAATAAAACTAACAAAATGCAATGCACTGAGTTATATCAGTTTTTAGTAAAACTAACAAAATGCAATGCACTGAGCTATATCCGTTTTTAATAAAACTAACCATATGCAATGCTTTAAGTTATATCAGTTTTTAATAAAACTAACCACATGCAATGCTTTAAGTTATATCAGTTTTTAATAAAACTAACAAAATGCAATGCACTGAGGTTTATCCGTTTTTAATAAAACTAACCATATGCAATGCTTTAAGTTATATCAGTTTTTAATAAAACTAACCATATGCCATGCCTTAAGTTATATCAGTTTTTAATAAAACTAACAAAATGCAATGCATTGAGTTATATCCGTTTTTAATAAAACTAACCATGTGCAATTCTTTAAGTATATCAGTTTTTAATAAAACTAACAAAATGCAATGCACTGAGTTATATCAGTTTTTAATAAAACTAACCATATGCAATGCTTTAAGTTATATCAGTTTTTAATAAAACTAACCACATGCAATTCTTTAAGTTTTATCAGTTTTTAATAAAACTAACAAAATGCAATGCACTGAGTTATATCAGTTTTTAATAAAACTAACCATATGCAATGCTTTAAATTATATCAGTTTTTAATAAAACTAACAAAATGCAATGCACTGAGTTATATCAGTTTTTAATAAAACTAACAAAATGCAATGCACTGAGTTATATCAGTTTTTAATAAAACTAACAAAATGCAATGCACTGAGTTATATCAGTTTTTAATAAAACTAACCATATGCAATGCTTTAAATTATATCAATTTTTAATAAAACTAACCACATGCAATGCACTGAGTTATATCAGTTTTTAATAAAACTAACAAAATGCAATGCACTGAGTTATATCAGTTTTTAATAATACTAACCATATGCCATGCCTTAAGTTGTATCAGTTTTTAATAAAACTAACAAAATGCAATGCATTGAGTTATATCCGTTTTTAATAAAACTAACCATATGCAATGCTTTAAGTTATATCAGTTTTTAATAAAACTAACAAAATGCAATGCATTGAGTTATATCCGTTTTTAATAAAAGTAACCATATGCAATGCTTTAAGTTATATCAGTTTTTAATAAAACTAACAAAATGCAATGCACTGAGTTATATCAGTTTTTAATAAAACTAACCATATGCCATGCCTTAAGTTATATCAGTTTTTAATAAAACTAACAAAATGCAATGCATTGAGTTATATCCGTTTTTAATAAAACTAACCATGTGCAATTCTTTAAGTTATATCAGTTTTTAATAAAACTAACAAAATGCAATGCACTGAGTTATATCAGTTTTTAATAAAACTAACCATATGCAATGCCTTAAGTTATATCAGTTTTTAATAAAACTAACAAAACGCAATGCACTGAGTTATATCAGTTTTTAATAAAACTAACCATATGCAATGCTTTAAGTTATATCAGTTTTTAATAAAACTAACAAAATGCAATGCACTGAGTTATATCAGTTTTTAATAAAACTAACCATATGCCATGCCTTAAGTTATATCAGTTTTTAATAAAACTAACAAAATGCAATGCACTGAGTTATATCCGTTTTTAATAAAACTAACCATATGTAATGCTTTAAGTTATATCAGTTTTTAATAAAACTAACCATATGCAATGCTTTAAGTTATATCAGTTTTTAATAAAACTAACAAAATGCAATGCACTGAGTTATATCAGTTTTTAATAAAACTAACCATATACAATGCTTTAAGTTATATCAGTTTTTAATAAAACTAACAAAATGCAATGCACTGAGTTATATCCGTTTTTAATAAAACTAACCATATGCAATGCTTTAAGTTATATCAGTTTTAAATAAAACTAACCATATGCAATGCTTTAAGTTATATCAGTTTTTAATAAAACTAACAAAATGCAATGCACTGAGTTATATCAGTTTTTAATAAAACTAACCATATGCAATGCTTTAAGTTATATCAGTTTTTAATAAAACTAACAAAATGCAATGCACTGAGTTATATCAGTTTTTAATAAAACTAACCACATGCAATGCTTTAAGTTATATCAGTTTTTTATAAAACTAACCATATGCAATGCTTTAAGTTATATCAGTTTTGAATAAAACTAACAAAATGCAATGCATTGAGTTATATCCGTTTTTAATAAAACTAACCACATGCAATGCTTTAAGTTATATCAGTTTTTAATAAAACTAACAAAATGCAATGCACTGAGTTATATCCGTTTTTAATAAAACTAACCATATGCAATGCTTTAAGTTATATCAGTTTTTAATAAAACTAACAAAATGCAATGCACTGAGCTATATCCGTTTTTAATAAAACTAACCATATGCAATGCTTTAAGTTATATCAGTTTTTAATAAAACTAACCACATGCAATGCTTTAAGTTATATCAGTTTTTAATAAAACTAACAAAATGCAATGCACTGAGTTATATCAGTTTTTAATAAAACTAACCATATGCAATGCTTTAAGTTATATCAGTTTTTAATAAAACTAACAAAATGCAATGCACTGAGTTATATCAGTTTTTAATAAAACTAACAAAATGCAATGCACTGAGTTATATCAGTTTTTAATAAACCTAACAAAATGCAATACACTGAGTTATATCAGTTTTTAATAAAACTAACCATATGCAATGCTTTAAGTTATATCAGTTTTTAATAAAACTAACAAAATGCAATGCACTGAGTTATATCAGTTTTTAATAAAACTAACCATAAGCCATGCCTTAAGTTATATCAGTTTTTAATAAAACTAACAAAATGCAATGCACTGAGTTATATCCGTTTTTAATAAAACTAACCATATGCAATGCTTTAAGTTATATCAGTTTTTAATAAAACTAACCACATGCAATGCTTTAAGTTATATCAGTTTTTAATAAAACTAACAAAATGCAATGCACTGAGTTATATCAGTTTTTAATAAAACTAACCATATACAATGCTTTAAGTTATATCAGTTTTTAATAAAACTAACAAAATGCAATGCACTGAGTTATATCCGTTTTTAATAAAACTAACCATATGCAATGCTTTAAGTTATATCAGTTTTAAATAAAACTAACCATATGCAATGCTTTAAGTTATATCAGTTTTTAATAAAACTAACAAAATGCAATGCACTGAGTTATATCAGTTTTTAATAAAACTAACCATATGCAATGCTTTAAGTTATATCAGTTTTTAATAAAACTAACAAAATGCAATGCACTGAGTTATATCAGTTTTTAATAAAACTAACCACATGCAATGCTTTAAGTTATATCAGTTTTTAATAAAACTAACCATATGCAAAGCTTTAAGTTATATCAGTTTTGAATAAAACTAACAAAATGCAATGCATTGAGTTATATCCGTTTTTAATAAAACTAACCACATGCAATGCTTTAAGTTATATCAGTTTTTAATAAAACTAACAAAATGCAATGCACTGAGTTATATCCGTTTTTAATAAAACTAACCATATGCAATGCTTTAAGTTATATCAGTTTTTAATAAAACTAACAAAATGCAATGCACTGAGTTATATCAGTTTTTAATAAAACTAACCATATGCAATGCTTTAAGTTATATCAGTTTTTAATAAAACTAACAAAATGCAATGCACTGAGTTTTATCAGTTTTTAATAAAACTAACAAAATGCAATGCACTGAGTTATATCAGTTTTTAGTAAAACTAACAAAATGCAATGCACTGAGCTATATCCGTTTTTAATAAAACTAACCATATGCAATGCTTTAAGTTATATCAGTTTTTAATAAAACTAACCACATGCAATGCTTTAAGTTATATCAGTTTTTAATAAAACTAACAAAATGCAATGCACTGAGTTATATCAGTTTTTAATAAAACTAACCATATGCAATGCTTTAAGTTATATCAGTTTTTAATAAAACTAACAAAATGCAATGCACTGAGTTATATCAGTTTTTAATAAAACTAACAAAATGCAATGCACTGAGTTATATCAGTTTTTAATAAACCTAACAAAATGCAATACACTGAGTTATATCAGTTTTTAATAAAACTAACCATATGCAATGCTTTAAGTTATATCAGTTTTTAATAAAACTAACAAAATGCAATGCACTGAGCTATATCCGTTTTTAATAAAACTAACCATATGCAATGCTTTAAGTTATATCAGTTTTTAATAAAACTAACCACATGCAATGCTTTAAGTTATATCAGTTTTTAATAAAACTAACAAAATGCAATGCACTGAGTTATATCAGTTTTTAATAAAACTAACCATATGCAATGCTTTAAGTTATATCAGTTTTTAATAAAACTAACAAAATGCAATGCACTGAGTTATATCAGTTTTTAATAAAACTAACAAAATGCAATGCACTGAGTTATATCAGTTTTTAATAAACCTAACAAAATGCAATACACTGAGTTATATCAGTTTTTAATAAAACTAACCATATGCAATGCTTTAAGTTATATCAGTTTTTAATAAAACTAACAAAATGCAATGCACTGAGTTATATCAGTTTTTAATAAAACTAACCATAAGCCATGCCTTAAGTTATATCAGTTTTTAATAAAACTAACAAAATGCAATGCACTGAGTTATATCCGTTTTTAATAAAACTAACCATATGCAATGCTTTAAGTTATATCAGTTTTTAATAAAACTAACCACATGCAATGCTTTAAGTTATATCAGTTTTTAATAAAACTAACAAAATGCAATGCACTGAGTTATATCAGTTTTTAATAAAACTAACCATATACAATGCTTTAAGTTATATCAGTTTTTAATAAAACTAACAAAATGCAATGCACTGAGTTATATCCGTTTTTAATAAAACTAACCATATGCAATGCTTTAAGTTATATCAGTTTTAAATAAAACTAACCATATGCAATGCTTTAAGTTATATCAGTTTTTAATAAAACTAACAAAATGCAATGCACTGAGTTATATCAGTTTTTAATAAAACTAACCATATGCAATGCTTTAAGTTATATCAGTTTTTAATAAAACTAACAAAATGCAATGCACTGAGTTATATCAGTTTTTAATAAAACTAACCACATGCAATGCTTTAAGTTATATCAGTTTTTAATAAAACTAACCATATGCAAAGCTTTAAGTTATATCAGTTTTGAATAAAACTAACAAAATGCAATGCATTGAGTTATATCCGTTTTTAATAAAACTAACCACATGCAATGCTTTAAGTTATATCAGTTTTTAATAAAACTAACAAAATGCAATGCACTGAGTTATATCCGTTTTTAATAAAACTAACCATATGCAATGCTTTAAGTTATATCAGTTTTTAATAAAACTAACAAAATGCAATGCACTGAGTTATATCAGTTTTTAATAAAACTAACCATATGCAATGCTTTAAGTTATATCAGTTTTTAATAAAACTAACAAAATGCAATGCACTGAGTTTTATCAGTTTTTAATAAAACTAACAAAATGCAATGCACTGAGTTATATCAGTTTTTAGTAAAACTAACAAAATGCAATGCACTGAGCTATATCCGTTTTTAATAAAACTAACCATATGCAATGCTTTAAGTTATATCAGTTTTTAATAAAACTAACCACATGCAATGCTTTAAGTTATATCAGTTTTTAATAAAACTAACAAAATGCAATGCACTGAGTTATATCAGTTTTTAATAAAACTAACCATATGCAATGCTTTAAGTTATATCAGTTTTTAATAAAACTAACAAAATGCAATGCACTGAGTTATATCAGTTTTTAATAAAACTAACAAAATGCAATGCACTGAGTTATATCAGTTTTTAATAAACCTAACAAAATGCAATACACTGAGTTATATCAGTTTTTAATAAAACTAACCATATGCAATGCTTTAAGTTATATCAGTTTTTAATAAAACTAACAAAATGCAATGCACTGAGTTATATCAGTTTTTAATAAAACTAACCATAAGCCATGCCTTAAGTTATATCAGTTTTTAATAAAACTAACAAAATGCAATGCACTGAGTTATATCCGTTTTTAATAAAACTAACCATATGCAATGCTTTAAGTTATATCAGTTTTTAATAAAACTAACCACATGCAATGCTTTAAGTTGTATCAGTTTTTAATAAAACTAACAAAATGCAATGCACTGAGTTATATCAGTTTTTAATAAAACTAACCATATGCAATGCTTTAAGTTATATCAGTTTTTAATAAAACTAACAAAATGCAATGCACTGAGTTATATCAGTTTTTAATAAAACTAACAAAATGCAATGCACTGAGTTATATCCGTTTTTAATAAAACTAACCATATGCAATGCTTTAAGTTATATCAGTTTTTAATAAAACTAACCATATGCAATGCTTTAAGTTATATCAGTTTTTAATAAAACTAACAAAATGCAATGCACTGAGTTATATCAGTTTTTAATAAAACTAACCATATGCCATGCCTTAAGTTATATCAGTTTTTAATAAAACTAACAAAATGCAATGCATTGAGTTATATCCGTTTTTAATAAAACTAACCATGTGCAATTCTTTAAGTTATATCAGTTTTTAATAAAACTAACAAAATGCAATGCACTGAGTTATATCAGTTTTTAATAAAACTAACCATATGCAATGCCTTAAGTTATATCAGTTTTTAATAAAACTAACAAAATGCAATGCACTGAGTTATATCAGTTTTTAATAAAACTAACCATATGCAATGCTTTAAGTTATATCAGTTTTTAATAAAACTAACAAAATGCAATGCACTGAGTTATATCAGTTTTTAATAAAACTAACCATATGCCATGCCTTAAGTTATATCAGTTTTTAATAAAACTAACAAAATGCAATGCACTGAGTTATATCCGTTTTTAATAAAACTAACCATATGCAATGCTTTAAGTTATATCAGTTTTTAATAAAACTAACAAAATGCAATGCACTGAGTTATATCATTTTTAATAAAACTAACCATATGCAATGCTTTAAGTTATATCAGTTTTTAATAAAACTAACAAAATGCAATGCACTGAGTTATATCCATTTTTAATAAAACTAACCATATGCAATGCTTTAAGTTATATCAGTTTTTAATAAAACTAACAAAATGCAATGCACTGAGTTATATCCATTTTTAATAAAACTAACCATATGCAATGCTTTAAGTTATATCAGTTTTTAATAAAACTAACCATATGCAATGCTTTAAGTTATATCAGTTTTTAATAAAACTAACAAAATGCAATGCACTGAGTTATATCAGTTTTTAATAAAACTAACAAAATGCAATGCACTGAGTTATATCAGTTTTTAATAAAACTAACCATATGCAATGCTTTAAGTTATATCAGTTTTTAATAAAACTAACCACATGCAATGCTTTAAGTTATATCAGTTTTTAATAAAACTAACAAAATGCAATGCACTGAGTTATATCAGTTTTTAATAAAACTAACAAAATGCAATGCACTGAGTTATATCCGTTTTTAATAAAACTAACCATATGCAATGCTTTAAGTTATATCAGTTTTTAATAAAACTAACGATATGCAATGCTTTAAGTTATATCAGTTTTTAATAAAACTAACCAAATGCAATGCACTGAGTTATATCAGTTTTTAATAAAACTAAGCATATGCCATGCCTTAAGTTATATCCGTTTTTAATAAAACTAACCATATGCAATGCTTTAAGTTATATCAGTTTTTAATAAAACTAACCACATGCAATGCTTTAAGTTATATCAGTTTTTAATAAAACTAACCATATGCAATGCTTTAAGTTATATCAGTTTTTAATAAAACTAACCATATGCAATGCTTTAAGTTATCTCAGTTTTTAATAAAACTAACAAAATGCAATGCCCTGAGTTATATCCGTTTTTAATAAAACTAACAAAATGCAATGCACTGAGTTATATCAGTTTTTAATAAAACTAACCATATGCCATGCCTTAAGTTATATCAGTTTTTAATAAAACTAACAAAATGCAATGCACTGAGTTATATCAGTTTTTAATAAAACTAACAAAATGCAATGCACTGAGTTATATCAGTTTTTAATAAAACTAACCACATGTAATGCACTGAGTTATATCAGTTTTTAATAAAACTAACAAAATGCAATGCACTGAGTTATATCAGTTTTTAATAATACTAACCATATGCCATGCCTTAAGTTATATCAGTTTTTAATAAAACTAACAAAATGCAATGCATTGAGTTATATCCGTTTTTAATAAAACTAACCATATGCAATGCTTTAAGTTATATCAGTTTTTAATAAAACTAACAAAATGCAATGCACTGAGTTATATCAGTTTTTAATAAAACTAACCATATGCCATGCCTTAAGTTATATCAGTTTTTAATAAAACTAACAAAATGCAATGCATTGAGTTATATCCGTTTTTAATAAAACTAACCATGTGCAATTCTTTAAGTTATATCAGTTTTTAATAAAACTAACAAAATGCAATGCACTGAGTTATATCAGTTTTTAATAAAACTAACCATATGCAATGCCTTAAGTTATATCAGTTTTTAATAAAACTAACAAAATGCAATGCACTGAGTTATATCAGTTTTTAATAAAACTAACCATATGCAATGCTTTAAGTTATATCAGTTTTTAATAAAACTAACAAAATGCAATGCACTGAGTTATATCAGTTTTTAATAAAACTAACCATATGCCATGCCTTAAGTTATATCAGTTTTTAATAAAACTAACAAAATGCAATGCACTGAGTTATATCCGTTTTTAATAAAACTAACCATATGTAATGATTTAAGTTATATCAGTTTTTAATAAAACTAACCATATGCAATGCTTTAAGTTATATCAGTTTTTAATAAAACTAACAAAATGCAATGCACTGAGTTATATCATTTTTAATAAAACTAACCATATGCAATGCTTTAAGTTATATCAGTTTTTAATAAAACTAACAAAATGCAATGCACTGAGTTATATCCGTTTTTAATAAAACTAACCATATGCAATGCTTTAAGTTATATCAGTTTTTAATAAAACTAACCATATGCAATGCTTTAAGTTATATCAGTTTTTAATAAAACTAACAAAATGCAATGCACTGAGTTATATCAGTTTTTAATAAAACTAACAAAATGCAATGCACTGAGTTATATCAGTTTTTAATAAAACTAACCATATGCAATGCTTTAAGTTATATCAGTTTTTAATAAAACTAACCACATGCAATGCTTTAAGTTATATCAGTTTTTAATAAAACTAACCATATGCCATGCCTTAAGTTATATCAATTTTTAATAAAACTAACAAAATGCAATGCACTGAGTTATATCAGTTTTTATTAAAACTAACAAAATGCAATGCACTGAGTTATATCCGTTTTTAATAAAACTAACAAAATGCAATGCACTGAGTTATATCAGTTTTTAATAAAACTAACCATATGCCATGCCTTAAGTTATATCAGTTTTTAATAAAACTAACAAAATGCAATGCACTGAGTTATATCAGTTTTTAATAAAACTAACAAAATGCAATGCACTGAGTTATATCAGTTTTTAATAAAACTAACCACATGCAATGCACTGAGTTATATCAGTTTTTAATAAAACTAACAAAATGCAATGCACTGAGTTATATCAGTTTTTAATAATACTAACCATATGCAATGCTTTAAGTTATATCAGTTTTTAATAAAACTAACAAAATGCAATGCATTGAGTTATATCAGTTTTTAATAAAACTAACCATATGCAATGCTTTAAGTTATATCAGTTTTTAATAAAACTAACAAAATGCAATGCATTGAGTTATATCAGTTTTTAATAAAACTAACCATATGCAATGCTTTAAGTTATATCAGTTTTTAATAAAACTAACAAAATGCAATGCACTGAGTTATATCAGTTTTTAATAAAACTAACAAAATGCAATGCACTGAGTTATATCAGTTTTTAATAAAACTAACAAAATGCAATGCATTGAGTTATATCCGTTTTTAATAAAACTAACCATGTGCAATTCTTTAAGTTATATCAGTTTTTAATAAAACTAACAAAATGCAATGCACTGAGTTATATCAGTTTTTAATAAAACTAACCATATGCAATGCCTTAAGTTATATCAGTTTTTAATAAAACTAACAAAATGCAATGCACTGAGTTATATCAGTTTTTAATAAAACTAACCATATGCAATGCTTTAAGTTATATCAGTTTTTAATAAAACTAACAAAATGCAATTCACTGAGTTATATCAGTTTTTAATAAAACTAACCATATGCCATGTTTTAAGTTATATCAGTTTTTAATAAAACTAACAAAATGCAATGCACTGAGTTATATCCGTTTTTAATAAAACTAACCATATGTAATGCTTTAAGTTATATCAGTTTTTAATAAAACTAACCATATGCAATGCTTTAAGTTATATCAGTTTTTAATAAAACTAACAAAATGCAATGCACTGAGTTATATCAGTTTTTAATAAAACTAACCATAAGCCATGCCTTAAGTTATATCAGTTTTTAATAAAACTAACAAAATGCAATGCACTGAGTTATATCCGTTTTTAATAAAACTAACCATATGCAATGCTTTAAGTTATATCAGTTTTTAATAAAACTAACCACATGCAATGCTTTAAGTTATATCAGTTTTTAATAAAACTAACAAAATGCAATGCACTGAGTTATATCAGTTTTTAATAAAACTAACCATATGCAATGCTTTAAGTTATATCAGTTTTTAATAAAACTAACAAAATGCAATGCACTGAGTTATATCAATTTTTAATAAAACTAACAAAATGCAATGCACTGAGTTATATCCGTTTTTAATAAAACTAACCATATGCAATGCTTTAAGTTATATCAGTTTTTAATAAAACTAACCATATGCAATGCTTTAAGTTATATCAGTTTTTAATAAAACTAACAAAATGCAATGCACTGAGTTATATCAGTTTTTAATAGAACTAACCATATGCCATGCTTTAAGTTATATCAGTTTTTAATAAAACTAACCACATGCAATGCTTTAAGTTATATCAGTTTTTAATAAAACTAACCATATGCAATGCTTTAAGTTATATCAGTTTTTAATAAAACTAACAAAATGCAATGCACTGAGTTATATCCGTTTTTAATAAAACTAACAAAATGCAATGCACTGAGTTATATCAGTTTTTAATAAAACTAACCATATGCCATGCCTTAAGTTATATCAGTTTTTAATAAAACTAACAAAATGCAATGCACTGAGTTATATCAGTTTTTAATAAAACTAACAAAATGCAATGCACTGAGTTATATCAGTTTTTAATAAAACTAACCACATGCAATGCACTGAGTTATATCAGTTTTTAATAAAACTAACAAAATGCAATGCACTGAGTTATATCAGTTTTTAATAATACTAACCATATGCCATGCCTTAAGTTATATCAGTTTTTAATAAAACTAACAAAATGCAATGCATTGAGTTATATCCGTTTTTAATAAAACTAACCATATGCAATGCTTTAAGTTATATCAGTTTTTAATAATACTAACAAAATGCAATGCATTGAGTTATATCCGTTTTTAATAAAACTAACCATATGCAATGCTTTAAGTTATATCAGTTTTTAATAAAACTAACAAAATGCAATGCATTGAGTTATATCCGTTTTTAATAAAACTAACCATGTGCAATTCTTTAAGTTATATCAGTTTTTAATAAAACTAACAAAATACAATGCACTGAGTTATATCAGTTTTTAATAAAACTAACCATATGCAATGCCTTAAGTTATATCAGTTTTCAATAAAACTAACAAAATGCAATGCACTGAGTTATATCAGTTTTTAATAAAACTAACCATATGCAATGCTTTAAGTTATATCAGTTTTTAATAAAACTAACAAAATGCAATGCACTGAGTTATATCAGTCTTTAATAAAACTAACCATATGCCATGCCTTAAGTTATATCAGTTTTTAATAAAACTAACAAAATGCAATGCACTGAGTTATATCCGTTTTTAATAAAACTAACCATATGTAATGCTTTAAGTTATATCAGTTTTTAATAAAACTAACCATATGCAATGCTTTAAGTTATATCAGTTTTTAATAAAACTAACAAAATGCAATGCACTGAGTTATATCATTTTTAATAAAACTAACCATATGCAATGCTTTAAGTTATATCAGTTTTTAATAAAACTAACAAAATGCAATGCACTGAGTTATATCCGTTTTTAATAAAACTAACCATATGCAATGCTTTAAGTTATATCAGTTTTTAATAAAACTAACCATATGCAATGCTTTAAGTTATATCAGTTTTTAATAAAACTAACAAAATGCAATGCACTGAGTTATATCAGTTTTTAATAAAACTAACAAAATGCAATGCACTGAGTTATATCCGTTTTTAATAAAACTAACCATATGCAATGCTTTAAGTTATATCAGTTTTTAATAAAACTAACCATATGCAATGCTTTAAGTTATATCAGTTTTTAATAAAACTAACAAAATGCAATGCTTTAAGTTATATCAGTTTTTAATAAAACTAACAAAATGCAATGCACTGAGTTATATCCGTTTTTAATAAAACTAACCATATGCAATGCTTTAAGTTATATCAGTTTTTAATAAAACTAACAAAATGCAATGCTTTAAGTTATATCAGTTTTTAATAAAACTAACAAAATGCAATGCACTGAGTTATATCAGTTTTTAATAAAACTAACCATATGCCATGCCTTAAGTTATATCAGTTTTAAATAAAACTAACAAAATGCAATGCACTGAGTTATATCAGTTTTTAATAAAACTAACAAAATGCAATGCACTGAGTTATATTAGTTTTTAATAAAACTAACCACATGCAATGCACTGAGTTATATCAGTTTTTAATAAAACTAACAAAATGCAATGCACTGAGTTATATCAGTTTTTAATAATACTAACCATATGCCATGCCTTAAGTTATATCAGTTTTTAATAAAACTAACAAAATGCAATGCACTGAGTTATATCAGTTTTTAATAAAACTAACCATATGCAATGCCTTAAGTTATATCAGTTTTTAATAAAACTAACAAAATGCAATGCACTGAGTTATATCAGTTTTTAATAAAACTAGCCATATGCAATGCTTTAAGTTATATCAGTTTTTAATAAAACTAACAAAATGCAATGCACTGAGTTATATCAGTTTTTAATAAAACTAACCATATGCCATGCCTTAAGTTATATCAGTTTTTAATAAAACTAACAAAATGCAATGCACTGAGTTATATCCGTTTTTAATAAAACTAACCATATGTAATGCTTTAAGTTATATCAGTTTTTAATAAAACTAACCATATGCAATGCTTTAAGTTATATCAGTTTTTAATAAAACTAACCATATGCAATGCTTTAAGTTATATCAGTTTTTAATAAAACTAACAAAATGCAATGCACTGAGTTATATCAGTTTTTAATAAAACTAACAAAATGCAATGCACTGAGTTATATCCGTTTTTAATAAAACTAACCATATGCAATGCTTTAAGTTATATCAGTTTTTAATAAAACTAACCATATGCAATGCTTTAAGTTATATCAGTTTTTAATAAAACTAACAAAATGCAATGCTTTAAGTTATATCAGTTTTTAATAAAACTAACAAAATGCAATGCACTGAGTTATATCCGTTTTTAATAAAACTAACCATATGCAATGCTTTAAGTTATATCAGTTTTTAATAAAACTAACAAAATGCAATGCTTTAAGTTATATCAGTTTTTAATAAAACTAACAAAATGCAATGCACTGAGTTATATCAGTTTTTAATAAAACTAACCATATGCCATGCCTTAAGTTATATCAGTTTTAAATAAAACTAACAAAATGCAATGCACTGAGTTATATCAGTTTTTAATAAAACTAACAAAATGCAATGCACTGAGTTATATCAGTTTTTAATAAAACTAACCACATGCAATGCACTGAGTTATATCAGTTTTTAATAAAACTAACAAAATGCAATGCACTGAGTTATATCAGTTTTTAATAATACTAACCATATGCCATGCCTTAAGTTATATCAGTTTTTAATAAAACTAACAAAATGCAATGCACTGAGTTATATCAGTTTTTAATAAAACTAACCATATGCAATGCCTTAAGTTATATCAGTTTTTAATAAAACTAACAAAATGCAATGCACTGAGTTATATCAGTTTTTAATAAAACTAGCCATATGCAATGCTTTAAGTTATATCAGTTTTTAATAAAACTAACAAAATGCAATGCACTGAGTTATATCAGTTTTTAATAAAACTAACCATATGCCATGCCTTAAGTTATATCAGTTTTTAATAAAACTAACAAAATGCAATGCACTGAGTTATATCCGTTTTTAATAAAACTAACCATATGTAATGCTTTAAGTTATATCAGTTTTTAATAAAACTAACCATATGCAATGCTTTAAGTTATATCAGTTTTTAATAAAACTAACAAAATGCAATGCACTGAGTTATATCATTTTTAATAAAACTAACCATATGCAATGCTTTAAGTTATATCAGTTTTTAATAAAACTAACAAAATGCAATGCACTGAGTTATATCCGTTTTTAATAAAACTAACCATATGCAATGCTTTAAGTTATATCAGTTTTTAATAAAACTAACAAAATGCAATGCACTGAGTTATATCAGTTTTTAATAAAACTAACCATATGCAATGCTTTAAGTTATATCAGTTTTTAATAAAACTAACAAAATGCAATGCACTGAGTTATATCAGTTTTTAATAAAACTAACCATATGCAATGCTTTAAGTTATATCAGTTTTTAATAAAACTAACCATATGCAATGCTTTAAGTTATATCAGTTTTTAATAAAACTAACAAAATGCAATGCACTGAGTTATATCCGTTTTTAATAAAACAAACCATATGCAATGCTTTAAGTTATATCAGTTTTTAATAAAACTAACAAAATGCAATGCGCTGAGTTATATCAGTTTTTAATAAAACTAACCATATGCAATGCTTTAAGTTATATCAGTTTTTAATAAAACTAACCATATGCAATGCTTTAAGTTATATCAGTTTTTAATAAAACTAACAAAATGCAATGCACTGAGTTATATCAGTTTTTAATAAAACTAACAAAATGCAATTCTTTAAGTTATATCAGTTTTTAATAAAACTAACAAAATGCAATGCACTGAGTTATATCAGTTTTTAATAAAACTAACCATATGCAATGCCTTAAGTTATATCAGTTTTTAATAAAACTAACCATATGCAATGCTTTAAGTTATATCAGTTTTTAATAAAACTAACAAAATGCAATGCACTGAGTTATATCCGTTTTTAATAAAACTAACAAAATGCAATGCACTGAGTTATATCAGTTTTTAATAAAACTAACCATATGCCATGCCTTAAGTTATATCAGTTTTTAATAAAACTAACAAAATGCAATGCACTGAGTTATATCAGTTTTTAATAAAACTAACAAAATGCAATGCACTGAGTTATATCAGTTTTTAATAAAACTAACCACATGCAATGCACTGAGTTATATCAGTTTTTAATAAAACTAACAAAATGCAATGCACTGAGTTATATCAGTTTTTAATAATACTAACCATATGCCATGCCTTAAGTTATATCAGTTTTTAATAAAACTAACAAAATGCAATGCATTGAGTTATATCCGTTTTTAATAAAACTAACCATATGCAATGCTTTAAGTTATATCAGTTTTTAATAATACTAACAGAATGCAATGCATTGAGTTATATCCGTTTTTAATAAAACTAACCATATGCAATGCTTTAAGTTATATCAGTTTTTAATAAAACTAACAAAATGCAATGCATTGAGTTATATCCGTTTTTAATAAAACTAACCATGTGCAATTCTTTAAGTTATATCAGTTTTTAATAAAACTAACAAAATACAATGCACTGAGTTGTATCAGTTTTTAATAAAACTAACCATATGCAATGCCTTAAGTTATATCAGTTTTCAATAAAACTAACAAAATGCAATGCACTGAGTTATATCAGTTTTTAATAAAACTAACCATATGCAATGCTTTAAGTTATATCAGTTTTTAATAAAACTAACAAAATGCAATGCACTGAGTTATATCAGTCTTTAATAAAACTAACCATATGCCATGCCTTAAGTTATATCAGTTTTTAATAAAACTAACAAAATGCAATGCACTGAGTTATATCCGTTTTTAATAAAACTAACCATATGTAATGCTTTAAGTTATATCAGTTTTTAATAAAACTAACCATATGCAATGCTTTAAGTTATATCAGTTTTTAATAAAACTAACAAAATGCAATGCACTGAGTTATATCATTTTTAATAAAACTAACCATATGCAATGCTTTAAGTTATATCAGTTTTTAATAAAACTAACAAAATGCAATGCACTGAGTTATATCCGTTTTTAATAAAACTAACCATATGCAATGCTTTAAGTTATATCAGTTTTTAATAAAACTAACCATATGCAATGCTTTAAGTTATATCAGTTTTTAATAAAACTAACAAAATGCAATGCACTGAGTTATATCAGTTTTTAATAAAACTAACAAAATGCAATGCACTGAGTTATATCCGTTTTTAATAAAACTAACCATATGCAATGCTTTAAGTTATATCAGTTTTTAATAAAACTAACCATATGCAATGCTTTAAGTTATATCAGTTTTTAATAAAACTAACAAAATGCAATGCTTTAAGTTATATCAGTTTTTAATAAAACTAACAAAATGCAATGCACTGAGTTATATCCGTTTTTAATAAAACTAACCATATGCAATGCTTTAAGTTATATCAGTTTTTAATAAAACTAACAAAATGCAATGCTTTAAGTTATATCAGTTTTTAATAAAACTAACAAAATGCAATGCACTGAGTTATATCAGTTTTTAATAAAACTAACCATATGCCATGCCTTAAGTTATATCAGTTTTTAATAAAACTAACAAAATGCAATGCACTGAGTTATATCAGTTTTTAATAAAACTAACAAAATGCAATGCACTGAGTTATATCAGTTTTTAATAAAACTAACCACATGCAATGCACTGAGTTATATCAGTTTTTAATAAAACTAACAAAATGCAATGCACTGAGTTATATCAGTTTTTAATAATACTAACCATATGCCATGCCTTAAGTTATATCAGTTTTTAATAAAACTAACAAAATGCAATGCACTGAGTTATATCAGTTTTTAATAAAACTAACCATATGCAATGCCTTAAGTTATATCAGTTTTTAATAAAACTAACAAAATGCAATGCACTGAGTTATATCAGTTTTTAATAAAACTAGCCATATGCAATGCTTTAAGTTATATCAGTTTTTAATAAAACTAACAAAATGCAATGCACTGAGTTATATCAGTTTTTAATAAAACTAACCATATGCCATGCCTTAAGTTATATCCGTTTTTAATAAAACTAACCATATGTAATGCTTTAAGTTATATCAGTTTTTAATAAAACTAACCATATGCAATGCTTTAAGTTATATCAGTTTTTAATAAAACTAACAATGCACTGAGTTATATCCGTTTTTAATAAAACTAACCATATGCAATGCTTTAAGTTATATCAGTTTTTAATAAAACTAACAAAATGCAATGCACTGAGTTATATCAGTTTTTAATAAAACTAACCATATGCAATGCTTTAAGTTATATCAGTTTTTAATAAAACTAACAAAATGCAATGCACTGAGTTATATCAGTTTTTAATAAAACTAACCATATGCAATGCTTTAAGTTATATCAGTTTTTAATAAAACTAACCATATGCAATGCTTTAAGTTATATCAGTTTTTAATAAAACTAACAAAATGCAATGCACTGAGTTATATCCGTTTTTAATAAAACAAACCATATGCAATGCTTTAAGTTATATCAGTTTTTAATAAAACTAACAAAATGCAATGCACTGAGTTATATCAGTTTTTAATAAAACTAACCATATGCAATGCTTTAAGTTATATCAGTTTTTAATAAAACTAACCATATGCAATGCTTTAAGTTATATCAGTTTTTAATAAAACTAACAAAATGCAATGCACTGAGTTATATCAGTTTTTAATAAAACTAACAAAATGCAATTCTTTAAGTTATATCAGTTTTTAATAAAACTAACAAAATGCAATGCACTGAGTTATATCAGTTTTTAATAAAACTAACCATATGCAATGCCTTAAGTTATATCAGTTTTTAATAAAACTAACAAAATGCAATGCACTGAGTTATATCAGTTTTTAATAAAACTAACCATATGCAATGCTTTAAGTTATATCAGTTTTTAATAAAACTAACAAAATGCAATGCACTGAGTTATATCAGTTTTTAATAAAACTAACCATATGCCATGCCTTAAATTATATCAGTTTTTAATAAAACTAACAAAATGCAATGCACTGAGTTATATCCGTTTTTAATAAAACTAACCATATGTAATGCTTTAAGTTATATCAGTTTTTAATAAAACTAACCATATGCAATGCTTTAAGTTATATCAGTTTTTAATAAAACTAACAAAATGCAATGCACTGAGTTATATCATTTTTAATAAAACTAACCATATGCAATGCTTTAAGTTATATCAGTTTTTAATAAAACTAACAAAATGCAATGCACTGAGTTATATCAGTTTTTAATAAAACTAACCATATGCAATGCTTTAAGTTATATCAGTTTTTAATAAAACTAACAAAATGCAATGCACTGAGTTATATCAGTTTTTAATAAAACTAACAAAATGCAATGCACTGAGTTATATCAGTTTTTAGTAAAACTAACAAAAGGCAATGCACTGAGCTTTATCCGTTTTTAATAAAACTAACCATATGCAATGCTTTAAGTTATATCAGTTTTTAATAAAACTAACCACATGCAATGCTTTAAGTTATATCAGTTTTTAATAAAACTAACAAAATGCAATGCACTGAGTTATATCCGTTTTTAATAAAACTAACCATATGCAATGCTTTAAGTTATATCAGTTTTTAATAAAACTAACAAAATGCAATGCACTGAGTTATATCAGTTTTTAATAAAACTAACCATATGCAATGCTTTAAGTTATATCAGTTTTTAATAAAACTAACAAAATGCAATGCACTGAGTTATATCCGTTTTTAATAAAACAAACCATATGCAATGCTTTAAGTTATATCAGTTTTTAATAAAACTAACAAAATGCAATGCACTGAGTTATATCAGTTTTTAATAAAACTAACCATATGCAATGCTTTAAGTTATATCAGTTTTTAATAAAACTAACAAAATGCAATGCACTGAGTTATATCAGTTTTTAATAAAACTAACAAAATGCAATGCACTGAGTTATATCAGTTTTTAGTAAAACTAACAAAAGGCAATGCCCTGAGCTATATCCGTTTTTAATAAAACTAACCATATGCAATGCTTTAAGTTATATCAGTTTTTAATAAAACTAACCACATGCAATGCTTTAAGTTATATCAGTTTTTAATAAAACTAACAAAATGCAATGCACTGAGTTATATCAGTTTTTAATAAAACTAACCATATGCCATGCCTTAAGTTATATCAGTTTTTAATAAAACTAACAAAATGCAATGCACTGAGTTATATCCGTTTTTAATAAAACTAACCATATGCAATGCTTTAAGTTATATCAGTTTTTAATAAAACTAACAAAATGCAATGCACTGAGTTATATCAGTTTTTAATAAAACTAACCATATGCCATGCCTTAAGTTATATCAGTTTTTAATAAAACTAACCACATGCAATGCTTTAAGTTATATCAGTTTTTAATAAAACTAACAAAATGCAATGCACTGAGTTATATCAGTTTTTAATAAAACTAACCATATGCCATGCCTTAAGTTATATCAGTTTTTAATAAAACTAACAAAATGCAATGCACTGAGTTATATCCGTTTTTAATAAAACTAACCATATGCAATGCTTTAAGTTATATCAGTTTTTAATAAAACTAACAAAATGCAATGCACTGAGTTATATCAGTTTTTAATAAAACTAACCACATGCAATGCTTTAAGTTATATCAGTTTTTAATAAAACTAACAAAATGCAATGCACTGAGTTATATCCGTTTTTAATAAAACTAACCATATGCAATGCTTTAAGTTATATCAGTTTTTAATAAAACTAACCACATGCAATGCTTTAAGTTATATCAGTTTTTAATAAAACTAACAAAATGCAATGCACTGAGTTATATCAGTTTTTAATAAAACTAACCATATGCAATGCTTTAAGTTATATCAGTTTTTAATAAAACTAACAAAATGCAATGCACTGAGTTATATCCGTTTTTAATAAAACTAACCATATGCAATGCTTTAAGTTATATCAGTTTTTAATAAAACTAACAAAATGCAATGGACTGAGTTATATCAGTTTTTAATAAAACTAACCATATGCAATGCTTTAAGTTATATCAGTTTTTAATAAAACTAACAAAATGCAATGCACTGAGTTATATCAGTTTTTAATAAAACTAACCATATGCAATGCTTTAAGTTATATCAGTTTTTAATAAAACTAACCATATGCAATGCTTTAAGTTATATCAGTTTTTAATAAAACTAACCACATGCAATGCTTTAAGTTATATCAGTTTTTAATAAAACTAAAAAAATGCAATGCACTGAGTTATATCAGTTTTTAATAAAACTAACCATATGCAATGCTTTAAGTTATATCAGTTTTTAATAAAACTAACCACATGCAATGCTTTAAGTTATATCAGTTTTTAATAAAACTAACAAAATGCAATGCACTGAGTTATATCAGTTTTTAATAAAACTAACCATATGCCATGCCTTAAGTTATATCATTTTTTAATAAAACTAACAAAATGCAATGCACTGAGTTATATCAGTTTTTAATAAAACTAACCACATGCAATGCTTTAAGTTACATCAGTTTTTAATAAAACTAACAAAATGCAATGCACTGAGTTATATCAGTTTTTAATAAAACTAACCATATGCCATGCTTTAAGTTATATCAGTTTTTAATAAAACTAACCATATGCAATGCTTTAAGTTATATCAGTTTTTAATAAAACTAACCACATGCAATGCTTTAAGTTATATCAGTTTTTAATAAAACTAACAAAATGCAATGCACTGAGTTATATCAGTTTTTAATAAAACTAACCATATGCAATGCTTTAAGTTATATCAGTTTTTAATAAAACTAACCACATGCAATGCTTTAAGTTATATCAGTTTTTAATAAAACTAACAAAATGCAATGCACTGAGTTATATCAGTTTTTAATAAAACTAACCACATGCAATGCTTTAAGTTATATCAGTTTTTAATAAAACTAACCACATGCAATGCTTTAAGTTATATCAGTTTTTAATAAAACTAACCACATGCAATGCTTTAAGTTATATCAGTTTTTAATAAAACTAACCACATGCAATGCTTTAAGTTATATCAGTTTTTAATAAAACTAACCATATGCAATGCTTTAAGTTATATCAGTTTTTAATGAAACTAACAAAATGCAATGCACTGAGTTATATCAGTTTTTAATAAAACTAACCATATGCAATGCTTTAAGTTATATCAGTTTTTAATAAAACTAACAAAATGCAATGCACTGAGTTATATCAGTTTTTAATAAAACTAACCATATGCCATGCTTTAAGTTATATCAGTTTTTAATAAAACTAACCATATGCAATGCTTTAAGTTATATCAGTTTTTAATAAAACTAACCACATGCAATGCTTTAAGTTATATCAGTTTTTAATAAAACTAACAAAATGCAATGCACTGAGTCATATCAGTTTTTAATAAAACTAACCATATGCCATGCCTTAAGTTATATCAGTTTTTAATAAAACTAACAAAATGCAATGCACTGAGTTATATCAGTTTTTAATAAAACTAACCATATGCCATGCTTTAAGTTATATCAGTTTTTAATAAAACTAACCATATGCCATGCCTTAAGTTATATCAGTTTTTAATAAAACTAACAAAATGCAATGCACTGAGTTATATCAGTTTTTAATAAAACTAACCATATGCCATGCCTTAAGTTATATCAGTTTTTAATAAAACTAACAAAATGCAATGCACTGAGTTATATCAGTTTTTAATAAAACTAACCACATGCAATGCTTTAAGTTATATCAGTTTTTAATAAAACTAACAAAATGCAATGCACTGAGTTATATCAGTTTTTAATAAAACTAACCACATGCAATGCTTTAAGTTATATCAGTTTTTAATAAAACTAACCACATGCAATGCTTTAAGTTATATCAGTTTTTAATAAAACTAACCATATGCAATGCTTTAAGTTATATCAGTTTTTAATAAAACTAACCACATGCAATGCTTTAAGTTATATCAGTTTTTAATAAAACTAACAAAATGCAATGCACTGAGTTATATCAGTTTTTAATAAAACTAACCACATGCAATGCTTTAAGTTATATCAGTTTTTAATAAAACTAACCACATGCAATGCTTTAAGTTATATCAGTTTTTAATAAAACTAACCATATGCAATGCTTTAAGTTATATCAGTTTTTAATAAAACTAACCACATGCAATGCTTTAAGTTATATCAGTTTTTAATAAAACTAACAAAATGCAATGCACTGAGTTATATCAGTTTTTAATAAAACTAACCACATGCAATGCTTTAAGTTATATCAGTTTTTAATAAAACTAACAAAATGCAATGCACTGAGTTATATCAGTTTTTAATAAAACTAACCATATGCAATGCTTTAAGTTATATCAGTTTTTAATAAAACTAACAAAATGCAATGCACTGAGTTATATCAGTTTTTAATAAAACTAACCACATGCAATGCTTTAAGTTATATCAGTTTTTAATAAAACTAACCACATGCAATGCTTTAAGTTATATCAGTTTTTAATAAAACTAACCATATGCAATGCTTTAAGTTATATCAGTTTTTAATAAAACTAACCACATGCAATGCTTTAAGTTATATCAGTTTTTAATAAAACTAACAAAATGCAATGCACTGAGTTATATCAGTTTTTAATAAAACTAACCACATGCAATGCTTTAAGTTATATCAGTTTTTAATAAAACTAACAAAATGCAATGCACTGAGTTATATCAGTTTTTAATAAAACTAACCACATGCAATGCTTTAAGTTATATCAGTTTTTAATAAAACTAACCACATGCAATGCTTTAAGTTATATCAGTTTTTAATAAAACTAACCATATGCAATGCTTTAAGTTATATCAGTTTTTAATAAAACTAACAAAATGCAATGCACTGAGTTATATCAGTTTTTAATAAAACTAACCACATGCAATGCTTTAAGTTATATCAGTTTTTAATAAAACTAACCACATGCAATGCTTTAAGTTATATCAGTTTTTAATAAAACTAACCATATGCAATGCTTTAAGTTATATCAGTTTTTAATAAAACTAACCACATGCAATGCTTTAAGTTATATCAGTTTTTAATAAAACTAACAAAATGCAATGCACTGAGTTATATCAGTTTTTAATAAAACTAACCACATGCAATGCTTTAAGTTATATCAGTTTTTAATAAAACTAACAAAATGCAATGCACTGAGTTATATCAGTTTTTAATAAAACTAACCACATGCAATGCTTTAAGTTATATCAGTTTTTAATAAAACTAACCACATGCAATGCTTTAAGTTATATCAGTTTTTAATAAAACTAACCATATGCAATGCTTTAAGTTATATCAGTTTTTAATAAAACTAACAAAATGCAATGCACTGAGTTATATCAGTTTTTAATAAAACTAACCACATGCAATGCTTTAAGTTATATCAGTTTTTAATAAAACTAACCATATGCAATGCTTTAAGTTATATCAGTTTTTAATAAAACTAACAAAATGCAATGCACTGAGTTATATCAGTTTTTAATAAAACTAACCACATGCAATGCTTTAAGTTATATCAGTTTTTAATAAAACTAACCACATGCAATGCTTTAAGTTATATCAGTTTTTAATAAAACTAACCATATGCAATGCTTTATGTTATATCAGTTTTTAATAAAACTAACCACATGCAATGCTTTAAGTTATATCAGTTTTTAATAAAACTAACAAAATGCAATGCACTGAGTTATATCAGTTTTTAATAAAACTAACCACATGCAATGCTTTAAGTTATATCAGTTTTTAATAAAACTAACAAAATGCAATGCACTGAGTTATATCAGTTTTTAATAAAACTAACCATATGCAATGCTTTAAGTTATATCAGTTTTTAATAAAACTAACAAAATGCAATGCACTGAGTTATATCAGTTTTTAATAAAACTAACCACATGCAATGCTTTAAGTTATATCAGTTTTTAATAAAACTAACCACATGCAATGCTTTAAGTTATATCAGTTTTTAATAAAACTAACCATATGCAATGCTTTAAGTTATATCAGTTTTTAATAAAACTAACCACATGCAATGCTTTAAGTTATATCAGTTTTTAATAAAACTAACAAAATGCAATGCACTGAGTTATATCAGTTTTTAATAAAACTAACCACATGCAATGCTTTAAGTTATATCAGTTTTTAATAAAACTAACAAAATGCAATGCACTGAGTTATATCAGTTTTTAATAAAACTAACCACATGCAATGCTTTAAGTTATATCAGTTTTTAATAAAACTAACCACATGCAATGCTTTAAGTTATATCAGTTTTTAATAAAACTAACCATATGCAATGCTTTAAGTTATATCAGTTTTTAATAAAACTAACAAAATGCAATGCACTGAGTTATATCAGTTTTTAATAAAACTAACCACATGCAATGCTTTAAGTTATATCAGTTTTTAATAAAACTAACCACATGCAATGCTTTAAGTTATATCAGTTTTTAATAAAACTAACCATATGCAATGCTTTAAGTTATATCAGTTTTTAATAAAACTAACAAAATGCAATGCACTGAGTTATATCAGTTTTTAATAAAACTAACCACATGCAATGCTTTAAGTTATATCAGTTTTTAATAAAACTAACCACATGCAATGCTTTAAGTTATATCAGTTTTTAATAAAACTAAACATATGCAATGCTTTAAGTTATATCAGTTTTTAATAAAACTAACCACATGCAATGCTTTAAGTTATATCAGTTTTTAATAAAACTAACAAAATGCAATGCACTGAGTTATATCAGTTTTTAATAAAACTAACCATATGCAATGCTTTAAGTTATATCAGTTTTTAATAAAACTAACAAAATGCAATGCACTGAGTTATATCAGTTTTTAATAAAACTAACAAAATGCAATGCACTGAGTTATA
This sequence comes from Ceratitis rosa, assembly GCA_037013455.1. Taxonomy (NCBI): domain Eukaryota; kingdom Metazoa; phylum Arthropoda; class Insecta; order Diptera; family Tephritidae; genus Ceratitis; species Ceratitis rosa. The sequence continues at coordinate 1,878,351 of JAWMAG010000063.1, forward strand.
TCAGTTTTTAGTAAAACTAACAAAAGGCAATGCACTGAGCTATATCCGTTTTTAATAAAACTAACCATATGCAATGCTTTAAGTTATATCAGTTTTTAATAAAACTAACCACATGCAATGCTTTAAGTTATATCAGTTTTTAATAAAACTAACAAAATGCAATGCACTGAGTTATATCAGTTTTTAATAAAACTAACCATATGCCATGCCTTAAGTTATATCAGTTTTTAATAAAACTAACAAAATGCAATGCACTGAGTTATATCCGTTTTTAATAAAACTAACCATATGCAATGCTTTAAGTTATATCAGTTTTTAATAAAACTAACAAAATGCAATGCACTGAGTTATATCAGTTTTTAATAAAACTAACCATATGCAATGCTTTAAGTTATATCAGTTTTTAATAAAACTAACAAAATGCAATGCACTGAGTTATATCAGTTTTTAATAAAACTAACCATATGCAATGCTTTAAGTTATATCAGTTTTTAATAAAACTAACCATATGCAATGCTTTAAGTTATATCAGTTTTTAATAAAACTAACAAAATGCAATGCACTGAGTTATATCAGTTTTTAATAAAACTAACCATATGCAATGCTTTAAGTTATATCAGTTTTTAATAAAACTAACCACATGCAATGCTTTAAGTTATATCAGTTTTTAATAAAACTAACAAAATGCAATGCACTGAGTCATATCAGTTTTTAATAAAACTAACCATATGCCATGCCTTAAGTTATATCAGTTTTTAATAAAACTAACAAAATGCAATGCACTGAGTTATATCAGTTTTTAATAAAACTAACCATATGCCATGCTTTAAGTTATATCAGTTTTTAATAAAACTAACCATATGCAATGCTTTAAGTTATATCAGTTTTTAATAAAACTAACCACATGCAATGCTTTAAGTTATATCAGTTTTTAATAAAACTAACAAAATGCAATGCACTGAGTCATATCAGTTTTTAATAAAACTAACCATATGCCATGCCTTAAGTTATATCAGTTTTTAATAAAACTAACAAAATGCAATGCACTGAGTTATATCAGTTTTTAATAAAACTAACCATATGCCATGCTTTAAGTTATATCAGTTTTTAATAAAACTAACAAAATGCAATGCACTGAGTTATATCAGTTTTTAATAAAACTAACCATATGCCATGCTTTAAGTTATATCAGTTTTTAATAAAACTAACCATATGCAATGCTTTAAGTTATATCAGTTTTTAATAAAACTAACCATATGCCATGCTTTAAGTTATATCAGTTTTTAATAAAACTAACCATATGCCATGCTTTAAGTTATATCAGTTTTTAATAAAACTAACCATATGCCATGCTTTAAGTTATATCAGTTTTTAATAAAACTAACAAAATGCAATGCACTGAGTTATATCAGTTTTTAGTAAAACTAACCATATGCAATGCTTTAAGTTATATCAGTTTTTAATAAAACTAACAAAATGCAATGCACTGAGTTATATCAGTTTTTAATAAAACTAACCATATGCAATGCTTTAAGTTATATCAGTTTTTAATAAAACTAACCATATGCAATGCTTTAAGTTATATCAGTTTTTAATAAAACTAACAAAATGCAATGCACTGAGTTATATCAGTTTTTAATAAAACTAACCATATGCAATGCTTTAAGTTATATCAGTTTTTAATAAAACTAACCACATGCAATGCTTTAAGTTATATCAGTTTTTAATAAAACTAACAAAATGCAATGCACTGAGTCATATCAGTTTTTAATAAAACTAACCATATGCCATGCCTTAAGTTATATCAGTTTTTAATAAAACTAACAAAATGCAATGCACTGAGTTATATCAGTTTTTAATAAAACTAACCATATGCCATGCTTTAAGTTATATCAGTTTTTAATAAAACTAACCATATGCAATGCTTTAAGTTATATCAGTTTTTAATAAAACTAACCACATGCAATGCTTTAAGTTATATCAGTTTTTAATAAAACTAACAAAATGCAATGCACTGAGTCATATCAGTTTTTAATAAAACTAACCATATGCCATGCCTTAAGTTATATCAGTTTTTAATAAAACTAACAAAATGCAATGCACTGAGTTATATCAGTTTTTAATAAAACTAACCATATGCCATGCTTTAAGTTATATCAGTTTTTAATAAAACTAACCATATGCCATGCTTTAAGTTATATCAGTTTTTAATAAAACTAACCATATGCCATGCTTTAAGTTATATCAGTTTTTAATAAAACTAACCATATGCCATGCTTTAAGTTATATCAGTTTTTAATAAAACTAACAAAATGCAATGCACTGAGTTATATCAGTTTTTAATAAAACTAACCATATGCCATGCTTTAAGTTATATCAGTTTTTAATAAAACTAACCACATGCAATGCTTTAAGTTATATCAGTTTTTAATAAAACTAACAAAATGCAATGCACTGAGTCATATCAGTTTTTAATAAAACTAACCATATGCCATGCTTTAAGTTATATCAGTTTTTAATAAAACTAACAAAATGCAATGCACTGAGTTATATCAGTTTTTAATAAAACTAACCATATGCCATGCTTTAAGTTATATCAGTTTTTAATAAAACTAACCATATGCAATGCTTTAAGTTATATCAGTTTTTAATAAAACTAACCATATGCCATGCTTTAAGTTATATCAGTTTTTAATAAAACTAACCATATGCAATGCTTTAAGTTATATCAGTTTTTAATAAAACTAACCATATGCCATGCTTTAAGTTATATCAGTTTTTAATAAAACTAACCATATGCAATGCTTTAAGTTATATCAGTTTTTAATAAAACTAACCATATGCCATGCTTTAAGTTATATCAGTTTTTAATAAAACTAACCATATGCCATGCTTTAAGTTATATCAGTTTTTAATAAAACTAACCATATGCCATGCTTTAAGTTATATCAGTTTTTAATAAAACTAACAAAATGCAATGCACTGAGTTATATCAGTTTTTAATAAAACTAACCATATGCCATGCTTTAAGTTATATCAGTTTTTAATAAAACTAACCACATGCAATGCTTTAAGTTATATCAGTTTTTAATAAAACTAACAAAATGCAATGCACTGAGTCATATCAGTTTTTAATAAAACTAACCATATGCCACGCTTTAAGTTATATCAGTTTTTAATAAAACTAACAAAATGCAATGCACTGAGTTATATCAGTTTTTAATAAAACTAACCATATGCCATGCTTTAAGTTATATCAGTTTTTAATAAAACTAACCATATGCAATGCTTTAAGTTATATCAGTTTTTAATAAAACTAACCACATGCAATGCTTTAAGTTATATCAGTTTTTAATAAAACTAACAAAATGCAATGCACTGAGTCATATCAGTTTTTAATAAAACTAACCATATGCCATGCCTTAAGTTATATCAGTTTTTAATAAAACTAACCATATGCAATGCTTTAAGTTATATCAGTTTTTAATAAAACTAACCATATGCCATGCTTTAAGTTATATCAGTTTTTAATAAAACTAACCATATGCAATGCTTTAAGTTATATCAGTTTTTAATAAAACTAACCACATGCAATGCTTTAAGTTATATCAGTTTTTAATAAAACTAACAAAATGCAATGCACTGAGTCATATCAGTTTTTAATAAAACTAACCATATGCCATGCTTTAAGTTATATCAGTTTTTAATAAAACTAACCATATGCAATGCTTTAAGTTATATCAGTTTTTAATAAAACTAACCATATGCCATGCTTTAAGTTATATCAGTTTTTAATAAAACTAACCATATGCCATGCTTTAAGTTATATCAGTTTTTAATAAAACTAACCATATGCCATGCTTTAAGTTATATCAGTTTTTAATAAAACTAACAAAATGCAATGCACTGAGTCATATCAGTTTTTAATAAAACTAACCATATGCCATGCCTTAAGTTATATCAGTTTTTAATAAAACTAACCATATGCCATGCTTTAAGTTATATCAGTTTTTAATAAAACTAACCATATGCAATGCTTTAAGTTATATCAGTTTTTAATAAAACTAACCACATGCAATGCTTTAAGTTATATCAGTTTTTAATAAAACTAACAAAATGCAATGCACTGAGTCATATCAGTTTTTAATAAAACTAACCATATGCCATGCTTTAAGTTATATCAGTTTTTAATAAAACTAACCATATGCAATGCTTTAAGTTATATCAGTTTTTAATAAAACTAACCATATGCCATGCTTTAAGTTATATCAGTTTTTAATAAAACTAACCATATGCCATGCTTTAAGTTATATCAGTTTTTAATAAAACTAACCATATGCCATGCTTTAAGTTATATCAGTTTTTAATAAAACTAACAAAATGCAATGCACTGAGTCATATCAGTTTTTAATAAAACTAACCATATGCCATGCCTTAAGTTATATCAGTTTTTAATAAAACTAACCATATGCCATGCTTTAAGTTATATCAGTTTTTAATAAAACTAACCATATGCAATGCTTTAAGTTATATCAGTTTTTAATAAAACTAACCACATGCCATGCTTTAAGTTATATCAGTTTTTAATAAAACTAACCATATGCCATGCTTTAAGTTATATCAGTTTTTAATAAAACTAACCATATGCCATGCTTTAAGTTATATCAGTTTTTAATAAAACTAACCATATGCCATGCTTTAAGTTATATCAGTTTTTAATAAAACTAACCATATGCCATGCTTTAAGTTATATCAGTTTTTAATAAAACTAACCATATGCCATGCTTTAAGTTATATCAGTTTTTAATAAAACTAACCATATGCCATGCTTTAAGTTATATCAGTTTTTAATAAAACTAACAAAATGCAATGCACTGAGTCATATCAGTTTTTAATAAAACTAACCATATGCCATGCTTTAAGTTATATCAGTTTTTAATAAAACTAACAAAATGCAATGCACTGAGTTATATCAGTTTTTAATAAAACTAACCATATGCCATGCTTTAAGTTATATCAGTTTTTAATAAAACTAACCATATGCAATGCTTTAAGTTATATCAGTTTTTAATAAAACTAACCACATGCAATGCTTTAAGTTATATCAGTTTTTAATAAAACTAACAAAATGCAATGCACTGAGTCATATCAGTTTTTAATAAAACTAACCATATGCCATGCCTTAAGTTATATCAGTTTTTAATAAAACTAACAAAATGCAATGCACTGAGTTATATCAGTTTTTAATAAAACTAACCATATGCCATGCTTTAAGTTATATCAGTTTTTAATAAAACTAACCATATGCAATGCTTTAAGTTATATCAGTTTTTAATAAAACTAACCACATGCAATGCTTTAAGTTATATCAGTTTTTAATAAAACTAACAAAATGCAATGCACTGAGTCATATCAGTTTTTAATAAAACTAACCATATGCCATGCCTTAAGTTATATCAGTTTTTAATAAAACTAACAAAATGCAATGCACTGAGTTATATCAGTTTTTAATAAAACTAACCATATGCCATGCTTTAAGTTATATCAGTTTTTAATAAAACTAACCATATGCCATGCCTTAAGTTATATCAGTTTTTAATAAAACTAACAAAATGCAATGCACTGAGTTATATCAGTTTTTAATAAAACTAACCATATGCCATGCTTTAAGTTATATCAGTTTTTAATAAAACTAACCATATGCAATGCTTTAAGTTATATCAGTTTTTAATAAAACTAACAAAATGCAATGCACTGAGTCATATCAGTTTTTAATAAAACTAACCATATGCCATGCCTTAAGTTATATCAGTTTTTAATAAAACTAACAAAATGCAATGCACTGAGTTATATCAGTTTTTAATAAAACTAACCATATGCCATGCTTTAAGTTATATCAGTTTTTAATAAAACTAACCACATGCAATGCTTTAAGTTTTATCAGTTTTTAATAAAACTAACAAAATGCAATGCACTGAGTTATATCAGTTTTTAATAAAACTAACCATATGCCATGCTTTAAGTTATATCAGTTTTTAATAAAACTAACCATATGCAATGCTTTAAGTTATATCAGTTTTTAATAAAACTAACCACATGCAATGCTTTAAGTTATATCAGTTTTTAATAAAACTAACAAAATGCAATGCACTGAGTTGTATCAGTTTTTAATAAAACTAACCATATGCAATGCTTTAAGTTATATCAGTTTTTAATAAAACTAACCACATGCAATGCTTTAAGTTATATCAGTTTTTAATAAAATTAACAAAATGCAATGCACTGAGTTATATCAGTTTTTAATAAAACTAACCACATGCAATGCTTTAAGTTATATCAGTTTTTAATAAAACTAACCACATGCAATGCTTTAAGTTATATCAGTTTTTAATAAAACTAACCACATGCAATGCTTTAAGTTATATCAGTTTTTAATAAAACTAACAAAATGCAATGCACTGAGTTATATCAGTTTTTAATAAAACTAACCACATGCAATGCTTTAAGTTATATCAGTTTTTAATAAAACTAACAAAATGCAATGCACTGAGTTATATCAGTTTTTAATAAAACTAACCATATGCAATGCTTTAAGTTATATCAGTTTTTAATAAAACTAACCATATGCAATGCTTTAAGTTATATCAGTTTTTAATAAAACTAACAAAATGCAATGCACTGAGTTATATCAGTTTTTAATAAAACTAACCACATGCAATGCTTTAAGTTATATCAGTTTTTAATAAAACTAACAAAATGCAATGCACTGAGTTATATCAGTTTTTAATAAAACTAACCACATGCAATGCTTTAAGTTATATCAGTTTTTAATAAAACTAACAAAATGCAATGCTTTAAGTTATATCAGTTTTTAATAAAACTAACCATATGCAATGCTTTAAGTTATATCAGTTTTTAATAAAACTAACCACATGCAATGCTTTAAGTTATATCAGTTTTTAATAAAACTAACAAAATGCAATGCACTGAGTTATATCAGTTTTTAATAAAACTAACCACATGCAATGCTTTAAGTTATATCAGTTTTTAATAAAACTAATCACATGCAATGCTTTAAGTTATATCAGTTTTTAATAAAACTAACCATATGCAATGCTTTAAGTTATATCAGTTTTTAATAAAACTAACCACATGCAATGCTTTAAGTTATATCAGTTTTTAATAAAACTAACAAAATGCAATGCACTGAGTTATATCAGTTTTTAATAAAACTAACCACATGCAATGCTTTAAGTTATATCAGTTTTTAATAAAACTAACAAAATGCAATGCACTGAGTTATATCAGTTTTTAATAAAACTAACCGTATGCAATGCTTTAAGTTATATCAGTTTTTAATAAAACTAACAAAATGCAATGCACTGAGTTATATCAGTTTTTAATAAAACTAACCATATGCAATGCTTTAAGTTATATCAGTTTTTAATAAAACTAACCACATGCAATGCTTTAAGTTATATCAGTTTTTAATAAAACTAACCATATGCAATGCTTTAAGTTATATCAGTTTTTAATAAAACTAACCACATGCAATGCTTTAAGTTATATCAGTTTTTAATAAAACTAACAAAATGCAATGCACTGAGTTATATCAGTTTTTAATAAAACTAACCATATGCAATGCTTTAAGTTATATCAGTTTTTAATAAAACTAACAAAATGCAATGCACTGAGTTATATCAGTTTTTAATAAAACTAACCACATGCAATGCTTTAAGTTATATCAGTTTTTAATAAAACTAACCACATGCAATGCTTTAAGTTATATCAGTTTTTAATAAAACTAACCATATGCAATGCTTTAAGTTATATCAGTTTTTAATAAAACTAACAAAATGCAATGCACTGAGTTATATCAGTTTTTAATAAAACTAACCACATGCAATGCTTTAAGTTATATCAGTTTTTAATAAAACTAACCACATGCAATGCTTTAACTTATATCAGTTTTTAATAAAACTAACCATATGCAATGCTTTAAGTTATATCAGTTTTTAATAAAACTAACCATATGCAATGCTTTAAGTTATATCAGTTTTTAATAAAACTAACCACATGCAATGCTTTAAGTTATATCAGTTTTTAATAAAACTAACAAAATGCAATGCACTGAGTTATATCAGTTTTTAATAAAACTAACAAAATGCAATGCACTGAGTTATATCAGTTTTTAATAAAACTAACAAAATGCAATGCACTGAGTTATATCAGTTTTTAATAAAACTAACCACATGCAATGCTTTAAGTTATATCAGTTTTTAATAAAACTAACCACATGCAATGCTTTAAGTTATATCAGTTTTTAATAAAACTAACCATATGCAATGCTTTAAGTTATATCAGTTTTTAATAAAATTAACCACATGCAATGCTTTAAGTTATATCAGTTTTTAATAAAACTAACAAAATGCAATGCACTGAGTTATATCAGTTTTTAATAAAACTAACCACATGCAATGCATTAAGTTATATCAGTTTTTAATAAAACTAACAAAATGCAATGCACTGAGTTATATCAGTTTTTAATATAACTAACCATATGCAATGCTTTAAGTTATATCAGTTTTTATTAAAACTAACCATATGCAGTGCTTTAAGTTATATCAGTTTTTAATAAAACTAACCACATGCAATGCTTTAAGTTATATCAGTTTTTAATAAAACTAACCACATGCAATGCTTTAAGTTATATCAGTTTTTAATAAAACTAACCATATGCAATGCTTTAAGTTATATCAGTTTTTAATAAAACTAACCACATGCAATGCTTTAAGTTATATCAGTTTTTAATAAAACTAACAAAATGCAATGCACTGAGTTATATCAGTTTTTAATAAAACTAACCATATGCAATGCTTTAAGTTATATCAGTTTTTAATAAAACTAACCACATGCAATGCTTTAAGTTATATCAGTTTTTAATAAAACTAACAAAATGCAATGCACTGAGTTATATCAGTTTTTAATAAAACTAACCATATGCCATGCCTTAAGTTATATCAGTTTTTAATAAAACTAACAAAATGCAATGCACTGAGTTATATCCGTTTTTAATAAAACTAACCATATGCAATGCTTTAAGTTATATCAGTTTTTAATAAAACTAACAAAATGCAATGCACTGAGTTATATCAGTTTTTAATAAAACTAACAAAATGCAATGCACTGAGTTATATCAGTTTTTAATAAAACTAACCATATGCAATGCTTTAAGTTATATCAGTTTTTAATAAAACTAACCACATGCAATGCTTTAAGTTATATCAGTTTTTAATAAAACTAACAAAATGCAATGCACTGAGTTATATCAGTTTTTAATAAAACTAACCATATGCAATGCTTTAAGTTATATCAGTTTTTAATAAAACTAACCACATGCAATGCTTTAAGTTATATCAGTTTTTAATAAAACTAACAAAATGCAATGCACTGAGTTATATCAGTTTTTAATAAAACTAACCATATGCCATGCCTTAAGTTATATCAGTTTTTAATAAAACTAACAAAATGCAATGCACTGAGTTATATCCGTTTTTAATAAAACTAACCATATGCAATGCTTTAAGTTATATCAGTTTTTAATAAAACTAGCAAAATGCAATGCTTTAAGTTATATCAGTTTTTAATAAAACTAACAAAATGCAATGCACTGAGTTATATCAGTTTTTAATAAAACTAACCATATGCAATGCTTTAAGTTATATCAGTTTTTAATAAAACTAACCACATGCAATGCTTTAAGTTATATCAGTTTTTAATAAAACTAACAAAATGCAATGCTTTAAGTTATATCAGTTTTTAATAAAACTAACAAAATGCAATGCACTGAGTTATATCAGTTTTTAATAAAACTAACCATATGCAATGCTTTAAGTTATATCAGTTTTTAATAAAACTAACCATATGCAATGCTTTAAGTTATATCAGTTTTTAATAAAACTAACAAAATGCAATGCTTTAAGTTATATCAGTTTTTAATAAAACTAACAAAATGCAATGCACTGAGTTATATCAGTTTTTAATAAAACTAACCATATGCAATGCTTTAAGTTATATCAGTTTTTAATAAAACTAACCATATGCAACGCTTTAAGTTATATCAGTTTTTAATAAAACTAACAAAATGCAATGCTTTAAGTTATATCAGTTTTTAATAAAACCAACAAAATGCAATGCACTGAGTTATATCAGTTTTTAATAAAACTAACCATATGCAATGCTTTAAGTTATATCAGTTTTTAATAAAACTAACAAAATGCAATGCTTTAAGTGATATCATTTTTTAATAAAACTAACAAAATGCAATGCTTTAAGTTATATCAGTTTTTAATAAAACTAACAAAATGCAATGCACTGAGTTATATCAGTTTTTAATAAAACTAACCATATGCAATGCTTTAAGTTATATCAGTTTTTAATAAAACTAACAAAATGCAATGCACTGAGTTATATCAGTTTTTAATAAAACTAACAAAATGCAATGCACTGAGTTATATCAGTTTTTAATAAAACTAACAAAATGCAATGCACTGAGTTATATCAGTTTTTAATAAAACTAACCACATGCAATGCTTTAAGTTATATCAGTTTTTAATAAAACTAACAAAATGCAATGCACTGAGTTATATCAGTTTTTAATAAAACTAACCATATGCCATGCCTTAAGTTATATCAGTTTTTAATAAAACTAACAAAATGCAATGCACTGAGTTATATCCGTTTTTAATAAAACTAACCATATGCAATGCTTTAAGTTATATCAGTTTTTAATAAAACTAGCAAAATGCAATGCTTTAAGTTATATCAGTTTTTAATAAAACTAACAAAATGCAATGCACTGAGTTATATCAGTTTTTAATAAAACTAACCATATGCAATGCTTTAAGTTATATCAGTTTTTAATAAAACTAACCATATGCAATGCTTTAAGTTATATCAGTTTTTAATAAAACTAACAAAATGCAATGCTTTAAGTTATATCAGTTTTTAATAAAACTAACAAAATGCAATGCACTGAGTTATATCAGTTTTTAATAAAACTAACCATATGCAATGCTTTAAGTTATATCAGTTTTTAATAAAACTAACCATATGCAACGCTTTAAGTTATATCAGTTTTTAATAAAACTAACAAAATGCAATGCTTTAAGTTATATCAGTTTTTAATAAAACCAACAAAATGCAATGCACTGAGTTATATCAGTTTTTAATAAAACTAACCATATGCAATGCTTTAAGTTATATCAGTTTTTAATAAAACTAACAAAATGCAATGCACTGAGTTATATCAGTTTTTAATAAAACTAACCATATGCAATGCTTTAAGTTATATCAGTTTTTAATAAAACTAACAAAATGCAATGCACTGAGTTATATCAGTTTTTAATAAAACTAACAAAATGCAATGCACTGAGTTATATCAGTTTTTAATAAAACTAACAAAATGCAATGCACTGAGTTATATCAGTTTTTAATAAAACTAACCATATGCAATGCTTTAAGTTATATCAGTTTTTAATAAAACTAACAAAATGCAATGCACTGAGTTATATCCGTTTTTAATAAAACAAACCATATGCAATGCTTTAAGTTATATCAGTTTTTAATAAAACTAACAAAATGCAATGCACTGAGTTATATCAGTTTTTAATAAAACTAACCATATGCAATGCTTTAAGTTATATCAGTTTTTAATAAAACTAACAAAATGCAATGCACTGAGTTATATCAGTTTTTAATAAAACTAACCATATGCAATGCTTTAAGTTATATCAGTTTTTAATAAAACTAACAAAATGCAATGCACTGAGTTATATCAGTTTTTAATAAAACTAACAAAATGCAATGCACTGAGTTATATCAGTTTTTAATAAAACTAACCATATGCAATGCTTTAAGTTATATCAGTTTTTAATAAAACTAACAAAATGCAATGCACTGAGTTATATCAGTTTTTAATAAAACTAACAAAATGCAATGCACTGAGTTATATCAGTTTTTAGTAAAACTAACAAAAGGCAATGCACTGAGCTATATCCGTTTTTAATAAAACTAACCATATGCAATGCTTTAAGTTATATCAGTTTTTAATAAAACTAACAAAATGCAATGCACTGAGTTATATCAGTTTTTAATAAAACTAACCATATGCAATGCTTTAAGTTATATCAGTTTTTAATAAAACTAACAAAATGCAATGCACTGAGTTATATCAGTTTTTAATAAAACTAACAAAATGCAATGCACTGAGTTATATCAGTTTTTAATAAAACTAACAAAATGCAATGCACTGAGTTATATCAGTTTTTAGTAAAACTAACCATATGCAATGCTTTAAGTTATATCAGTTTTTAATAAAACTAACAAAATGCAATGCACTGAGTTATATCAGTTTTTAATAAAACTAACAAAATGCAATGCACTGAGTTATATCAGTTTTTAATAAAACTAACAAAATGCAATGCACTGAGTTATATCAGTTTTTAATAAAACTAACCATATGCAATGCTTTAAGTTATATCAGTTTTTAATAAAACTAACAAAATGCAATGCACTGAGTTATATCAGTTTTTAATAAAACTAACAAAATGCAATGCACTGAGTTATATCAGTTTTTAATAAAACTAACAAAATGCAATGCACTGAGTTATATCAGTTTTTAATAAAACTAACAAAATGCAATGCACTGAGTTATATCAGTTTTTAGTAAAACTAACAAAAGGCAATGCACTGAGCTATATCCGTTTTTAATAAAACTAACCACATGCAATGCTTTAAGTTATATCAGTTTTTAATAAAACTAACAAAATGCAATGCACTGAGTTATATCAGTTTTTAATAAAACTAACCATATGCAATGCTTTAAGTTATATCAGTTTTTAATAAAACTAACAAAATGCAATGCACTGAGTTATATCAGTTTTTAATAAAACTAACAAAATGCAATGCACTGAGTTATATCAGTTTTTAATAAAACTAACCATATGCAATGCTTTAAGTTATATCAGTTTTTAATAAAACTAACAAAATGCAATGCACTGAGTTATATCAGTTTTTAATAAAACTAACCATATGCAATGCTTTAAGTTATATCAGTTTTTAATAAAACTAACAAAATGCAATGCACTGAGTTATATCAGTTTTTAATAAAACTAACAAAATGCAATGCACTGAGTTATATCAGTTTTTAATAAAACTAACCATATGCAATGTTTTAAGTTATATCAGTTTTTAATAAAACTAACAAAATGCAATGCACTGAGTTATATCAGTTTTTAATAAAACTAACAAAATGCAATGCACTGAGTTATATCAGTTTTTAGTAAAACTAACAAAAGGCAATGCACTGAGCTATATCCGTTTTTAATAAAACTAACCATATGCAATGCTTTAAGTTATATCAGTTTTTAATAAAACTAACCACATGCAATGCTTTAAGTTATATCAGTTTTTAATAAAACTAACAAAATGCAATGCACTGAGTTATATCAGTTTTTAATAAAACTAACCATATGCAATGCTTTAAGTTATATCAGTTTTTAATAAAACTAACCACATGCAATGCTTTAAGTTATATCAGTTTTTAATAAAACTGACAAAATGCAATGCACTGAGTTATATCAGTTTTTAATAAAACTAACCACATGCAATGCTTTAAGTTATATCAGTTTTTAATAAAACTAACAAAATGCAATGCACTGAGTTATATCAGTTTTTAATAAAACTAACAAAATGCAATGCACTGAGTTATATCAGTTTTTAGTAAAACTAACAAAAGGCAATGCACTGAGCTATATCCGTTTTTAATAAAACTAACCATATGCAATGCTTTAAGTTATATCAGTTTTTAATAAAACTAACCACATGCAATGCTTTAAGTTATATCAGTTTTTAATAAAACTAACAAAATGCAATGCACTGAGTTATATCAGTTTTTAATAAAACTAACCATATGCAATGCTTTAAGTTATATCAGTTTTTAATAAAACTAACAAAATGCAATGCACTGAGTTATATCAGTTTTTAATAAAACTAACCATATGCAATGCTTTAAGTTATATCAGTTTTTAATAAAACTAACAAAATGCAATGCACTGAGTTATATCCGTTTTTAATAAAACAAACCATATGCAATGCTTTAAGTTATATCAGTTTTTAATAAAACTAACAAAATGCAATGCACTGTGTTATATCAGTTTTTAGTAAAACTAACAAAAGGCAATGCACTGAGCTATATCCGTTTTTAATAAAACTAACCATATGCAATGCTTTAAGTTATATCAGTTTTTAATAAAACTAACCACATGCAATGCTTTAAGTTATATCAGTTTTTAATAAAACTAACAAAATGCAATGCACTGAGTTATATCAGTTTTTAATAAAACTAACCATATGCAATGCTTTAAGTTATATCAGTTTTTAATAAAACTAACAAAATGCAATGCACTGAGTTATATCAGTTTTTAATAAAACTAACCATATGCAATGCTTTAAGTTATATCAGTTTTTAATAAAACTAACAAAATGCAATGCACTGAGTTATATCCGTTTTTAATAAAACAAACCATATGCAATGCTTTAAGTTATATCAGTTTTTAATAAAACTAACAAAATGCAATGCACTGAGTTATATCAGTTTTTAATAAAACTAACCATATGCAATGCTTTAAGTTATATCAGTTTTTAATAAAACTAACAAAATGCAATGCACTGAGTTATATCAGTTTTTAATAAAACTAACCATATGCCATGCCTTAAGTTATATCAGTTTTTAATAAAACTAACAAAATGCAATGCATTGAGTTATATCAGTTTTTAATAAAACTAACGAAATGCAATGCACTGAGTTATATCAGTTTTTAATAAAACTAACAAAATGCAATGCACTGAGTTATATCAGTTTTTAGTAAAACTAACAAAAGGCAATGCACTGAGCTATATCCGTTTTTAATAAAACTAACCATATGCAATGCTTTAAGTTATATCAGTTTTTAATAAAACTAACCACATGCAATGCTTTAAGTTATATCAGTTTTTAATAAAACTGACAAAATGCAATGCACTGAGTTATATCAGTTTTTAATAAAACTAACCACATGCAATGCTTTAAGTTATATCAGTTTTTAATAAAACTAACAAAATGCAATGCACTGAGTTATATCAGTTTTTAATAAAACTAACCATATGCAATGCTTTAAGTTATATCAGTTTTTAATAAAACTAACAAAATGCAATGCACTGAGTTATATCAGTTTTTAATAAAACTAACAAAATGCAATGCACTGAGTTATATCAGTTTTTAATAAAACTAACCATATGCAATGCTTTAAGTTATATCAGTTTTTAATAAAACTAACAAAATGCAATGCACTGAGTTATATCCGTTTTTAATAAAACAAACCATATGCAATGCTTTAAGTTATATCAGTTTTTAATAAAACTAACAAAATGCAATGCACTGAGTTATATCAGTTTTTAATAAAACTAACCATATGCAATGCTTTAAGTTATATCAGTTTTTAATAAAACTAACAAAATGCAATGCACTGAGTTATATCAGTTTTTAATAAAACTAACAAAATGCAATGCACTGAGTTATATCAGTTTTTAGTAAAACTAACAAAAGGCAATGCACTGAGCTATATCCGTTTTTAATAAAACTAACCATATGCAATGCTTTAAGTTATATCAGTTTTTAATAAAACTAACCACATGCAATGCTTTAAGTTATATCAGTTTTTAATAAAACTAACAAAATGCAATGCACTGAGTTATATCAGTTTTTAATAAAACTAACCATATTCAATGCTTTAAGTTATATCAATTTTTAATAAAACTAACAAAATTCAATGCACTGAGTTATATCAGCTTTTAATAAAACTAACAAAATGCAATGCACTGAGTTATATCAGTTTTTAATAAAACTAACAAAATGCAATGCACTGAGTTATATCAGTTTTTAATAAAACTAACCATTTGCAATGCTTTAAGTTATATCAGTTTTTAATAAAACTAACAAAATGCAATGCACTGAGTTATATCAGTTTTTAATAAAACTAACCATATGCAATGCTTTAAGTTATATCAGTTTTTAATAAAACTAACAAAATGCAATGCACTGAGTTATATCAGTTTTTAATAAAACTAACCATATGCCATGCCTTAAGTTATATCAGTTTTTAATAAAACTAACAAAATGCAATGCACTGAGTTATATCCGTTTTTAATAAAACTAACCATATGCAATGCTTTAAGTTATATCAGTTTTTAATAAAACTGACAAAATGCAATGCACTGAGTTATATCAGTTTTTAATAAAACTAACCATATACCATGCCTTAAGTTATATCAGTTTTTAATAAAACTAACAAAATGCAATGCACTGAGTTATATGAGTTTTTAATAAAACTAACCATATGCAATGCTTTAAGTTATATCAGTTTTTAATAAAACTAACAAAATGCAATGCACTGAGTTATCTCCGTTTTTAATAAAACTAACCATATGCAATGCTTTAAGTTATATCAGTTTTTAATAAAACTAACCATATGCAATGCTTTAAGTTATATCAGTTTTTAATAAAACTAACCATATGCAATGCTTTAAGTTATATCAGTTTTTAATAAAACTAACAAAATGCAATGCACTGAGTTATATCAGTTTTTAATAAAACTAACCATATGCCATGCCTTAAGTTATATCAGTTTTTAATAAAACTAACAAAATGCAATGCACTGAGTTATATCCGTTTTTAATAAAACTAACCATATGCAATGCTTTAAGTTATATCAGTTTTTAATAAAACTAACCACATGCAATGCTTTAAGTTATATCAGTTTTTAATAAAACTAACCATATGCAATGCTTTAAGTTATATCAGTTTTTAATAAAACTGACAAAATGCAATGCACTGAGTTATATCAGTTTTTAATAAAACTAACCATATACCATGCCTTAAGTTATATCAGTTTTTAATAAAACTAACCATATTCAATGCTTTAAGTTATATCAATTTTTAATAAAACTAACAAAATTCAATGCACTGAGTTATATCAGTTTTTAATAAAACTAACAAAATGCAATGCACTGAGTTATATCAGTTTTTAATAAAACTAACAAAATGCAATGCACTGAGTTATATCAGTTTTTAATAAAACTAACCATTTGCAATGCTTTAAGTTATATCAGTTTTTAATAAAACTAACAAAATGCAATGCACTGAGTTATATCAGTTTTTAATAAAACTAACCATATGCAATGCTTTAAGTTATATCAGTTTTTAATAAAACTAACAAAATGCAATGCACTGAGTTATATCAGTTTTTAATAAAACTAACCATATGCCATGCCTTAAGTTATATCAGTTTTTAATAAAACTAACAAAATGCAATGCACTGAGTTATATCCGTTTTTAATAAAACTAACCATATGCAATGCTTTAAGTTATATCAGTTTTTAATAAAACTAACAAAATGCAATGCACTGAGTTATATCAGTTTTTAATAAAACTAACCATATGCCATGCCTTAAGTTATATCAGTTTTTAATAAAACTAACAAAATGCAATGCACTGAGTTATATCCGTTTTTAATAAAACTAACCATATGCCATGCCTTAAGTTATATCAGTTTTTAATAAAACTAACAAAATGCAATGCACTGAGTTATATCCGTTTTTAATAAAACTAACCATATGCAATGCTTTAAGTTATATCAGTTTTTAATAAAACTAACAAAATGCAATGCACTGAGTTATATCAGTTTTTAATAAAACTAACCATGTGCAATGCTTTAAGTTATATCAGTTTTTAATAAAACTAACAAAATGCAATGCACTGAGTTATATCAGTTTTTAATAAAACTAACCATATGCCATGCCTTAAGTTATATCAGTTTTTAATAAAACTAACAAAATGCAATGCACTGAGTTATATCCGTTTTTAATAAAACTAACCATATGCAATGCTTTAAGTTATATCAGTTTTTAATAAAACTGACAAAATGCAATGCACTGAGTTATATCAGTTTTTAATAAAACTAACCATATACCATGCCTTAAGTTATATCAGTTTTTAATAAAACTAACAAAATGCAATGCACTGAGTTATATGAGTTTTTAATAAAACTAACCATATGCAATGCTTTAAGTTATATCAGTTTTTAATAAAACTAACAAAATGCAATGCACTGAGTTATCTCCGTTTTTAATAAAACTAACCATATGCAATGCTTTAAGTTATATCAGTTTTTAATAAAACTAACCATATGCAATGCTTTAAGTTATATCAGTTTTTAATAAAACTAACCATATGCAATGCTTTAAGTTATATCAGTTTTTAATAAAACTTACAAAATGCAATGCACTGAGTTATATCAGTTTTTAATAAAACTAACCATATGCCATGCCTTAAGTTATATCAGTTTTTAATAAAACTAACAAAATGCAATGCACTGAGTTATATCCGTTTTTAATAAAACTAACCATATGCAATGCTTTAAGTTATATCAGTTTTTAATAAAACTAACCACATGCAATGCTTTAAGTTATATCAGTTTTTAATAAAACTAACAAAATGCAATGCACTGAGTTATATCAGTTTTTAATAAAACTAACCATATGCAATGCTTTAAGTTATATCAGTTTTTAATAAAACTAACAAAATGCAATGCACTGAGTTATATCAGTTTTTAATAAAACTAACAAAATGCAATGCACTGAGTTATATCCGTTTTTAATAAAACAAACCATATGCAATGCTTTAAGTTATATCAGTTTTTAATAAAACTAACAAAATGCAATGCACTGAGTTATATCAGTTTTTAATAAAACTAACCATATGCAATGCTTTAAGTTATATCAGTTTTTAATAAAACTAACAAAATGCAATGCACTGAGTTATATCAGTTTTTAATAAAACTAACAAAATGCAATGCACTGAGTTATATCAGTTTTTAGTAAAACTAACAAAAGGCAATGCACTGAGCTATATCCGTTTTTAATAAAACTAACCATATGCAATGCTTTAAGTTATATCAGTTTTTAATAAAACTAACCACATGCAATGCTTTAAGTTATATCAGTTTTTAATAAAACTGACAAAATGCAATGCACTGAGTTATATCAGTTTTTAATAAAACTAACCACATGCAATGCTTTAAGTTATATCAGTTTTTAATAAAACTAACAAAATGCAATGCACTGAGTTATATCAGTTTTTAATAAAACTAACCATATGCAATGCTTTAAGTTATATCAGTTTTTAATAAAACTAACAAAATGCAATGCACTGAGTTATATCAGTTTTTAATAAAACTAACAAAATGCAATGCACTGAGTTATATCAGTTTTTAATAAAACTAACCATATGCAATGCTTTAAGTTATATCAGTTTTTAATAAAACTAACAAAATGCAATGCACTGAGTTATATCCGTTTTTAATAAAACAAACCATATGCAATGCTTTAAGTTATATCAGTTTTTAATAAAACTAACAAAATGCAATGCACTGAGTTATATCAGTTTTTAATAAAACTAACCATATGCAATGCTTTAAGTTATATCAGTTTTTAATAAAACTAACAAAATGCAATGCACTGAGTTATATCAGTTTTTAATAAAACTAACAAAATGCAATGCACTGAGTTATATCAGTTTTTAGTAAAACTAACAAAAGGCAATGCACTGAGCTATATCCGTTTTTAATAAAACTAACCATATGCAATGCTTTAAGTTATATCAGTTTTTAATAAAACTAACCATATGCAATGCTTTAAGTTATATCAGTTTTTAATAAAACTAACAAAATGCAATGCACTGAGTTATATCCGTTTTTAATAAAACAAACCATATGCAATGCTTTAAGTTATATCAGTTTTTAATAAAACTAACAAAATGCAATGCACTGAGTTATATCAGTTTTTAATAAAACTAACCATATGCAATGCTTTAAGTTATATCAGTTTTTAATAAAACTAACAAAATGCAATGCACTGAGTTATATCAGTTTTTAATAAAACTAACAAAATGCAATGCACTGAGTTATATCAGTTTTTAGTAAAACTAACAAAAGGCAATGCACTGAGCTATATCCGTTTTTAATAAAACTAACCATATGCAATGCTTTAAGTTATATCAGTTTTTAATAAAACTAACCACATGCAATGCTTTAAGTTATATCAGTTTTTAATAAAACTAACAAAATGCAATGCACTGAGTTATATCAGTTTTTAATAAAACTAACCATATTCAATGCTTTAAGTTATATCAATTTTTAATAAAACTAACAAAATTCAATGCACTGAGTTATATCAGTTTTTAATAAAACTAACAAAATGCAATGCACTGAGTTATATCAGTTTTTAATAAAACTAACAAAATGCAATGCACTGAGTTATATCAGTTTTTAATAAAACTAACCATTTGCAATGCTTTAAGTTATATCAGTTTTTAATAAAACTAACAAAATGCAATGCACTGAGTTATATCAGTTTTTAATAAAACTAACCATATGCAATGCTTTAAGTTATATCAGTTTTTAATAAAACTAACAAAATGCAATGCACTGAGTTATATCAGTTTTTAATAAAACTAACCATATGCCATGC
Organism: Ceratitis rosa; assembly: GCA_037013455.1. NCBI lineage: Eukaryota > Metazoa > Arthropoda > Insecta > Diptera > Tephritidae > Ceratitis > Ceratitis rosa. Next base: position 1,898,976 of record JAWMAG010000063.1, read on the forward strand.
CTTAAGTTATATCAGTTTTTAATAAAACTAACAAAATGCAATGCACTGAGTTATATCCGTTTTTAATAAAACTAACCATATGCAATGCTTTAAGTTATATCAGTTTTTAATAAAACTGACAAAATGCAATGCACTGAGTTATATCAGTTTTTAATAAAACTAACCATATACCATGCCTTAAGTTATATCAGTTTTTAATAAAACTAACAAAATGCAATGCACTGAGTTATATGAGTTTTTAATAAAACTAACCATATGCAATGCTTTAAGTTATATCAGTTTTTAATAAAACTAACAAAATGCAATGCACTGAGTTATCTCCGTTTTTAATAAAACTAACCATATGCAATGCTTTAAGTTATATCAGTTTTTAATAAAACTAACCATATGCAATGCTTTAAGTTATATCAGTTTTTAATAAAACTAACAAAATGCAATGCACTGAGTTATATCAGTTTTTAATAAAACTAACCATATGCCATGCCTTAAGTTATATCAGTTTTTAATAAAACTAACAAAATGCAATGCACTGAGTTATATCCGTTTTTAATAAAACTAACCATATGCAATGCTTTAAGTTATATCAGTTTTTAATAAAACTAACCACATGCAATGCTTTAAGTTATATCAGTTTTTAATAAAACTAACCATATGCAATGCTTTAAGTTATATCAGTTTTTAATAAAACTAACAAAATGCAATGCACTGAGTTATATCAGTTTTTAATAAAACTAACCATATGCCATGCCTTAAGTTATATCAGTTTTTAATAAAACTAACAAAATGCAATGCACTGAGTTATATCCGTTTTTAATAAAACTAACCATATGCAATGCTTTAAGTTATATCAGTTTTTAATAAAACTAACCACATGCAATGCTTTAAGTTATATCAGTTTTTAATAAAACTAACAAAATGCAATGCACTGAGTTATATCAGTTTTTAATAAAACTAACCATATGCAATGCTTTAAGTTATATCAGTTTTTAATAAAACTAACCATATGCAATGCTTTAAGTTATATCAGTTTTTAATAAAACTAACAAAATGCAATGCACTGAGTTATATCCGTTTTTAATAAAACAAACCATATGCAATGCTTTAAGTTATATCAGTTTTTAATAAAACTAACAAAATGCAATGCACTGAGTTATATCAGTTTTTAATAAAACTAACCATATGCAATGCTTTAAGTTATATCAGTTTTTAATAAAACTAACAAAATGCAATGCACTGAGTTATATCAGTTTTTAATAAAACTAACAAAATGCAATGCACTGAGTTATATCAGTTTTTAGTAAAACTAACAAAAGGCAATGCACTGAGCTATATCCGTTTTTAATAAAACTAACCATATGCAATGCTTTAAGTTATATCAGTTTTTAATAAAACTAACCACATGCAATGCTTTAAGTTATATCAGTTTTTAATAAAACTGACAAAATGCAATGCACTGAGTTATATCAGTTTTTAATAAAACTAACCATATACCATGCCTTAAGTTATATCAGTTTTTAATAAAACTAACAAAATGCAATGCACTGAGTTATATGAGTTTTTAATAAAACTAACCATATGCAATGCTTTAAGTTATATCAGTTTTTAATAAAACTAACAAAATGCAATGCACTGAGTTATCTCCGTTTTTAATAAAACTAACCATATGCAATGCTTTAAGTTATATCAGTTTTTAATAAAACTAACCATATGCAATGCTTTAAGTTATATCAGTTTTTAATAAAACTAACCATATGCAATGCTTTAAGTTATATCAGTTTTTAATAAAACTAACCACATGCAATGCTTTAAGTTATATCAGTTTTTAATAAAACTAACAAAATGCAATGCACTGAGTTATATCAGTTTTTAATAAAACTAACCATATGCAATGCTTTAAGTTATATCAGTTTTTAATAAAACTAACAAAATGCAATGCACTGAGTTATATCAGTTTTTAATAAAACTAACAAAATGCAATGCACTGAGTTATATCCGTTTTTAATAAAACAAACCATATGCAATGCTTTAAGTTATATCAGTTTTTAATAAAACTAACAAAATGCAATGCACTGAGTTATATCAGTTTTTAATAAAACTAACCATATGCAATGCTTTAAGTTATATCAGTTTTTAATAAAACTAACAAAATGCAATGCACTGAGTTATATCAGTTTTTAATAAAACTAACAAAATGCAATGCACTGAGTTATATCAGTTTTTAGTAAAACTAACAAAAGGCAATGCACTGAGCTATATCCGTTTTTAATAAAACTAACCATATGCAATGTTTTAGATGTGCGTACGTTCCGAGGTCCCAACATTGACTCGGATCACTATCTTGTCGCAGCGAAGATACGCACGCGCCTCTGTGTATCGAAGAACGTCCATCAACAAACACAAGGAAGGTTCGACGTTGAAAAGCTGCAATCACAACAGACTGCCGAGCGATTTTCTACTCGACTTGCACACCTGCTCTCTGAGAGCACTCATCAGCAACCCGGTATAAGGGAACTGTGGGACGGCATTGCAAACTCCCTGCGTACAGCTGCAAACGAAACCATCGGATTTCGGAAAGGTCGCAAAAACAGCTGGTACGATGAGGATTGCCGTGCCGCAGTGGAGAGAAAACAGACTGCCTACCTCGCAACCTTGCGATCAACCACAACACGTGCGGGGTGGGATAGATACCGAGAACTGAAGAGGGAAGCAAGGCGCGTCTGCAGAGAAAAAAAGAAAGAGGCCGAGATGCGCGAGTACGAGGAGCTTGAGAAGCTGGCCGACAAGGGTAACGCCCGAAAATTCTATGAAAAGATACGGCGACTTACAGAAGGTTTCAAGACCGGAGCGAACTCTTGTAGGACCCAGGGAGGTGAGCTAGTGACAGATGCCCAGAGTATACTCGATTTATGGAGGGAGCACTTCTCCAGCCTGCTGAATGGCAGTGAACAGGAAACACGCGGAGATGGTGAACCCGAAACTCCAATTGATGACGATGGGAAAGTTGTTCCGTTACCCGACTATGAAGAAGTGCGAATAGCAATCGTCCGCTTAAAAAACAACAAAGCGGCAGGGGCCGATGGATTACCGGCCGAGCTATTCAAACACGGCGGCGAAGAGCTGATCAGGTGCATGCATCAGCTCCTTTGTAAAATATGGTCGGATGAAAGCATGCCCGACGATTGGAATTTAAGTGTGCTCTGCCCGATCCACAAGAAAGGCGATCCCACAGTCTGCGCCAATTATCGTGGAATAAGCCTTCTTAATATCGCATATAAGGTCTTATCAAGCGTATTGTGCGAAAGACTAAAGCCCACCGTCAACAAACTGATTGGACCTTATCAGTGTGGCTTTAGACCTGGTAAGTCAACCATTGACCAGATATTCACCATACGCCAAATCTTGGAAAAGACCCGTGAAAAGAGAATCGACACCCACCACCTTTTCGTCGATTTTAAAGCCGCCTTCGACAGCACGAATAGGAGCTGCCTTTATGCCGCTATGTCTGAATTTGGAATCCCCGCAAAACTTATACGGCTAAGTAAACTGACGTTAAGCAACACTAAAAGCTCCGTCAGGATCGGGAAGGACCTCTCCGAGCCGTTCGATACCAAACGAGGTTTCAGACAGGGTGATTCCTTATCGTGTGACTTTTTTAATTTAATGTTGGAGAAAATAATACGAGCTGCAGAACTAAATAGAGAAGGTACAATCTTCTATAAGAGTGTACAGCTGCTGGCGTACGCCGATGATATCGACATTATTGGCCTCAACAACCGCGCCGTGAGTTCTGCTTTCTCCAGACTTGATAAAGAAGCGAAACGAATGGGTCTGGTAGTGAATGAGGGCAAGACGAAATATCTCCTGTCATCAAACAAACAGTCATCGCATTCGCGACTAGGCTCCCACGTCACTGTTGACAGTCATAACTTCGAGGTCGTAGATAATTTCGTCTATCTAGGAACCAGCATTAATACCAACAACAATGTCAGCCTTGAAATCCAACGCAGAATCACTCTTGCCAACAGGTGCTACTTTGGGCTGAGTAGGCAATTGAAAAGTAAAGCCCTCTCTCGACGAACGAAAATCAAGCTCTACAAGTCGCTCATTATACCGGTCCTAATATATGGCGCAGAAGCGTGGACGATGTCAACATCTGATGAGTCGGCTCTAGGAGTCTTCGAGAGGAAAGTTCTGCGAACGATTTATGGTCCTTTGCGCATTAGCAACGGCGAATACCGCAGACGATGGAACGATGAGCTGTACGAGCTATACGACGATATTGACATAGTTCAGCGAATGAAGAGACAGCGGCTACGCTGGCTAGGCCACGTCGTCCGAATGGATGAAAACACTCCAGCTTTGAAAATATTTGATGCAGTACCCGCTGGTGGAAGCAGAGGAAGAGGAAGACCTCCACTCCGTTGGAAAGATCAAGTAGAGAGTGACCTGGGTGCACTTGGCATTTCCAACTGGCGCCAAACAGCGAAAAGAAAAGATGAATGGCGCGCTGTAATTGCTTCGGCTATAATCGCGTAAGCGGTGCCAACGCCAATAAAGAAGAAGAACCATATGCAATGCTTTAAGTTATATCAGTTTTTAATAAAACTAACCACATGCAATGCTTTAAGTTATATCAGTTTTTAATAAAACTGACAAAATGCAATGCACTGAGTTATATCAGTTTTTAATAAAACTAACCATATACCATGCCTTAAGTTATATCAGTTTTTAATAAAACTAACAAAATGCAATGCACTGAGTTATATGAGCTTTTAATAAAACTAACCATATGCAATGCTTTAAGTTATATCAGTTTTTAATAAAACTAACAAAATGCAATGCACTGAGTTATCTCCGTTTTTAATAAAACTAACCATATGCAATGCTTTAAGTTATATCAGTTTTTAATAAAACTAACCATATGCAATGCTTTAAGTTATATCAGTTTTTAATAAAACTAACCATATGCAATGCTTTAAGTTATATCAGTTTTTAATAAAACTAACAAAATGCAATGCACTGAGTTATATCAGTTTTTAATAAAACTAACCATATACCATGCCTTAAGTTATATCAGTTTTTAATAAAACTAACAAAATGCAATGCACTGAGTTATATGAGTTTTTAATAAAACTAACCATATGCAATGCTTTAAGTTATATCAGTTTTTAATAAAACTAACAAAATGCAATGCACTGAGTTATCTCCGTTTTTAATAAAACTAACCATATGCAATGCTTTAAGTTATATCAGTTTTTAATAAAACTAACCATATGCAATGCTTTAAGTTATATCAGTTTTTAATAAAACTAACCATATGCAATGCTTTAAGTTATATCAGTTTTTAATAAAACTAACAAAATGCAATGCACTGAGTTATATCAGTTTTTAATAAAACTAACCATATGCCATGCCTTAAGTTATATCAGTTTTTAATAAAACTAACAAAATGCAATGCACTGAGTTATATCCGTTTTTAATAAAACTAACCGTATGCAATGCTTTAAGTTATATCAGTTTTTAATAAAACTAACCACATGCAATGCTTTAAGTTATATCAGTTTTTAATAAAACTAACAAAATGCAATGCACTGAGTTATATCCGTTTTTAATAAAACAAACCATATGCAATGCTTTAAGTTATATCAGTTTTTAATAAAACTAACAAAATGCAATGCACTGAGTTATATCAGTTTTTAATAAAACTAACCATATGCAATGCTTTAAGTTATATCAGTTTTTAATAAAACTAACAAAATGCAATGCACTGAGTTATATCAGTTTTTAATAAAACTAACAAAATGCAATGCACTGAGTTATATCAGTTTTTAGTAAAACTAACAAAAGGCAATGCACTGAGCTATATCCGTTTTTAATAAAACTAACCATATGCAATGCTTTAAGTTATATCAGTTTTTAATAAAACTAACCACATGCAATGCTTTAAGTTATATCAGTTTTTAATAAAACTAACAAAATGCAATGCACTGAGTTATATCAGTTTTTAATAAAACTAACCATATTCAATGCTTTAAGTTATATCAATTTTTAATAAAACTAACAAAATTCAATGCACTGAGTTATATCAGTTTTTAATAAAACTAACAAAATGCAATGCACTGAGTTATATCAGTTTTTAATAAAACTAACAAAATGCAATGCACTGAGTTATATCAGTTTTTAATAAAACTAACCATTTGCAATGCTTTAAGTTATATCAGTTTTTAATAAAACTAACAAAATGCAATGCACTGAGTTATATCAGTTTTTAATAAAACTAACCATATGCAATGCTTTAAGTTATATCAGTTTTTAATAAAACTAACAAAATGCAATGCACTGAGTTATATCAGTTTTTAATAAAACTAACCATATGCCATGCCTTAAGTTATATCAGTTTTTAATAAAACTAACAAAATGCAATGCACTGAGTTATATCCGTTTTTAATAAAACTAACCATATGCAATGCTTTAAGTTATATCAGTTTTTAATAAAACTGACAAAATGCAATGCACTGAGTTATATCAGTTTTTAATAAAACTAACCATATACCATGCCTTAAGTTATATCAGTTTTTAATAAAACTAACAAAATGCAATGCACTGAGTTATATGAGTTTTTAATAAAACTAACCATATGCAATGCTTTAAGTTATATCAGTTTTTAATAAAACTAACAAAATGCAATGCACTGAGTTATCTCCGTTTTTAATAAAACTAACCATATGCAATGCTTTAAGTTATATCAGTTTTTAATAAAACTAACCATATGCAATGCTTTAAGTTATATCAGTTTTTAATAAAACTAACCATATGCAATGCTTTAAGTTATATCAGTTTTTAATAAAACTAACAAAATGCAATGCACTGAGTTATATCAGTTTTTAATAAAACTAACCATATGCCATGCCTTAAGTTATATCAGTTTTTAATAAAACTAACAAAATGCAATGCACTGAGTTATATCCGTTTTTAATAAAACTAACCATATGCAATGCTTTAAGTTATATCAGTTTTTAATAAAACTAACCACATGCAATGCTTTAAGTTATATCAGTTTTTAATAAAACTAACCATATGCAATGCTTTAAGTTATATCAGTTTTTAATAAAACTAACAAAATGCAATGCACTGAGTTATATCAGTTTTTAATAAAACTAACCATATGCCATGCCTTAAGTTATATCAGTTTTTAATAAAACTAACAAAATGCAATGCACTGAGTTATATCCGTTTTTAATAAAACTAACCATATGCAATGCTTTAAGTTATATCAGTTTTTAATAAAACTAACCACATGCAATGCTTTAAGTTATATCAGTTTTTAATAAAACTAACAAAATGCAATGCACTGAGTTATATCAGTTTTTAATAAAACTAACCATATGCAATGCTTTAAGTTATATCAGTTTTTAATAAAACTAACCATATGCAATGCTTTAAGTTATATCAGTTTTTAATAAAACTAACAAAATGCAATGCACTGAGTTATATCCGTTTTTAATAAAACAAACCATATGCAATGCTTTAAGTTATATCAGTTTTTAATAAAACTACCAAAATGCAATGCACTGAGTTATATCAGTTTTTAATAAAACTAACCATATGCAATGCTTTAAGTTATATCAGTTTTTAATAAAACTAACAAAATGCAATGCACTGAGTTATATCAGTTTTTAATAAAACTAACAAAATGCAATGCACTGAGTTATATCAGTTTTTAGTAAAACTAACAAAAGGCAATGCACTGAGCTATATCCGTTTTTAATAAAACTAACCATATGCAATGCTTTAAGTTATATCAGTTTTTAATAAAACTAACCACATGCAATGCTTTAAGTTATATCAGTTTTTAATAAAACTGACAAAATGCAATGCACTGAGTTATATCAGTTTTTAATAAAACTAACCATATACCATGCCTTAAGTTATATCAGTTTTTAATAAAACTAACAAAATGCAATGCACTGAGTTATATGAGTTTTTAATAAAACTAACCATATGCAATGCTTTAAGTTATATCAGTTTTTAATAAAACTAACAAAATGCAATGCACTGAGTTATCTCCGTTTTTAATAAAACTAACCATATGCAATGCTTTAAGTTATATCAGTTTTTAATAAAACTAACCATATGCAATGCTTTAAGTTATATCAGTTTTTAATAAAACTAACCATATGCAATGCTTTAAGTTATATCAGTTTTTAATAAAACTAACCACATGCAATGCTTTAAGTTATATCAGTTTTTAATAAAACTAACAAAATGCAATGCACTGAGTTATATCAGTTTTTAATAAAACTAACCATATGCAATGCTTTAAGTTATATCAGTTTTTAATAAAACTAACAAAATGCAATGCACTGAGTTATATTAGTTTTTAATAAAACTAACAAAATGCAATGCACTGAGTTATATCCGTTTTTAATAAAACAAACCATATGCAATGCTTTAAGTTATATCAGTTTTTAATAAAACTAACAAAATGCAATGCACTGAGTTATATCAGTTTTTAATAAAACTAACCATATGCAATGCTTTAAGTTATATCAGTTTTTAATAAAACTAACAAAATGCAATGCACTGAGTTATATCAGTTTTTAATAAAACTAACAAAATGCAACGCACTGAGTTATATCAGTTTTTAGTAAAACTAACAAAAGGCAATGCACTGAGCTATATCCGTTTTTAATAAAACTAACCATATGCAATGCTTTAAGTTATATCAGTTTTTAATAAAACTAACCACATGCAATGCTTTAAGTTATATCAGTTTTTAATAAAACTGACAAAATGCAATGCACTGAGTTATATCAGTTTTTAATAAAACTAACCATATACCATGCCTTAAGTTATATCAGTTTTTAATAAAACTAACAAAATGCAATGCACTGAGTTATATGAGCTTTTAATAAAACTAACCATATGCAATGCTTTAAGTTATATCAGTTTTTAATAAAACTAACAAAATGCAATGCACTGAGTTATCTCCGTTTTTAATAAAACTAACCATATGCAATGCTTTAAGTTATATCAGTTTTTAATAAAACTAACCATATGCAATGCTTTAAGTTATATCAGTTTTTAATAAAACTAACCATATGCAATGCTTTAAGTTATATCAGTTTTTAATAAAACTAACAAAATGCAATGCACTGAGTTATATCAGTTTTTAATAAAACTAACCATATACCATGCCTTAAGTTATATCAGTTTTTAATAAAACTAACAAAATGCAATGCACTGAGTTATATGAGTTTTTAATAAAACTAACCATATGCAATGCTTTAAGTTATATCAGTTTTTAATAAAACTAACAAAATGCAATGCACTGAGTTATCTCCGTTTTTAATAAAACTAACCATATGCAATGCTTTAAGTTATATCAGTTTTTAATAAAACTAACCATATGCAATGCTTTAAGTTATATCAGTTTTTAATAAAACTAACCATATGCAATGCTTTAAGTTATATCAGTTTTTAATAAAACTAACAAAATGCAATGCACTGAGTTATATCAGTTTTTAATAAAACTAACCATATGCCATGCCTTAAGTTATATCAGTTTTTAATAAAACTAACAAAATGCAATGCACTGAGTTATATCCGTTTTTAATAAAACTAACCATATGCAATGCTTTAAGTTATATCAGTTTTTAATAAAACTAACCACATGCAATGCTTTAAGTTATATCAGTTTTTAATAAAACTAACAAAATGCAATGCACTGAGTTATATCAGTTTTTAATAAAACTAACCATATGCAATGCTTTAAGTTATATCAGTTTTTAATAAAACTAACAAAATGCAATGCACTGAGTTATATCAGTTTTTAATAAAACTAACAAAATGCAATGCACTGAGTTATATCCGTTTTTAATAAAACTAATCATATGCAATGCTTTAAGTTATATCAGTTTTTAATACAACTAACCATATGCAATGCTTTAAGTTATATCAGTTTTTAATAAAACTAACCATATGCCATGCCTTAAGTTATATCAGTTTTTAATAAAACTAACAAAATGCAATGCACTGAGTAATATCCGTTTTTAATAAAACTAACCATATGCAATGCTTTAAGTTATATCAGTTTTTAATAAAACTAACCACATGCAATGCTTTAAGTTATATCAGTTTTTAATAAAAGTAACCATATGCAATGCTTTAAGTTATATCAGTTTTTAATAAAACTAACAAAATGCAATGCACTGAGTTATATCCGTTTTTAAAAAAACTAACCATATGTAATGCTTTAAGTTATATCAGTTTTTAATAAAACTAACCATATGCAATGCTTTAAGTTATATCAGTTTTTAATAAAACTAACAAAATGCAATGCACTGAGTTATATCAGTTTTTAATAAAACTAACCATATGCAATGCTTTAAGTTATATCAGTTTTTAATAAAACTAACAAAATGCAATGCACTGAGTTATATCCGTTTTTAATAAAACTAACCATATGCAATGCTTTAAGTTATATCAGTTTTTAATAAAATTAACCATATGCAATGCTTTAAGTTATATCAGTTTTTAATAAAACTAACAAAATGCAATGCACTGAGTTATCTCCGTTTTTAATAAAACTAACCATATGCAATGCTTTAAGTTATATCAGTTTTTAATAAAACTAACCACATGCAATGCTTTAAGTTATATCAGTTTTTAATAAAACTAACCATATGCAATGCTTTAAGTTATATCAGTTTTTAATAAAACTAACAAAATGCAATGCACTGAGTTATATCAGTTTTTTAAAAAACTAACCATATGCCATGCCTTAAGTTATATCAGTTTTTAATAAAACTAACAAAATGCAATGCACTGAGTTATATCCGTTTTTAATAAAACTAACCATATGCAATGCTTTAAGTTATATCAGTTTTTAATAAAACTAACCACATGCAATGCTTTAAGTTATATCAGTTTTTAATAAAACTAACCATATGCAATGCTTTAAGTTATATCAGTTTTTAATAAAACTAACAAAATGCAATGCACTGAGTTATATCAGTTTTTAATAAAACTAACCATATGCCATGCCTTAAGTTATATCAGTTTTTAATAAAACTAACAAAATGCAATGCACTGAGTTATATCCGTTTTTAATAAAACTAACCATATGCAATGCTTTAAGTTATATCAGTTTTTAATAAAACTAACCACATGCAATGCTTTAAGTTATATCAGTTTTTAATAAAACTAACAAAATGCAATGCACTGAGTTATATCAGTTTTTAATAGAACTAACCATATGCAATGCTTTAAGTTATATCAGTTTTTAATAAAACTAACCATATGCAATGCTTTAAGTTATATCAGTTTTTAATAAAACTAACAAAATGCAATGCACTGAGTTATATCCGTTTTTAATAAAACAAACCATATGCAATGCTTTAAGTTATATCAGTTTTTAATAAAACTAACAAAATGCAATGCACTGAGTTATATCAGTTTTTAATAAAACTAACCATATGCAATGCTTTAAGTTATATCAGTTTTTAATAAAACTAACAAAATGCAATGCACTGAGTTATATCAGTTTTTAATAAAACTAACAAAATGCAATGCACTGAGTTATATCAGTTTTTAGTAAAACTAACAAAAGGCAATGCACTGAGCTATATCCGTTTTTAATAAAACTAACCATATGCAATGCTTTAAGTTATATCAGTTTTTAATAAAACTAACCACATGCAATGCTTTAAGTTATATCAGTTTTTAATAAAACTGACAAAATGCAATGCACTGAGTTATATCAGTTTTTAATAAAACTAACCATATACCATGCCTTAAGTTATATCAGTTTTTAATAAAACTAACAAAATGCAATGCACTGAGTTATATCAGTTTTTAATAAAACTAACCATATGCAATGCTTTAAGTTATATCAGTTTTTAATAAAACTAACCATATGCAATGCTTTAAGTTATATCAGTTTTTAATAAAACTAACAAAATGCAATGCACTGAGTTATATCCGTTTTTAATAAAACAAACCATATGCAATGCTTTAAGTTATATCAGTTTTTAATAAAACTAACAAAATGCAATGCACTGAGTTATATCAGTTTTTAATAAAACTAACCATATGCAATGCTTTAAGTTATATCAGTTTTTAATAAAACTAACAAAATGCAATGCACTGAGTTATATCAGTTTTTAATAAAACTAACAAAATGCAATGCACTGAGTTATATCAGTTTTTAGTAAAACTAACAAAAGGCAATGCACTGAGCTATATCCGTTTTTAATAAAACTAACCATATGCAATGCTTTAAGTTATATCAGTTTTTAATAAAACTAACCACATGCAATGCTTTAAGTTATATCAGTTTTTAATAAAACTGACAAAATGCAATGCACTGAGTTATATCAGTTTTTAATAAAACTAACCATATACCATGCCTTAAGTTATATCAGTTTTTAATAAAACTAACAAAATGCAATGCACTGAGTTATATCAGTTTTTAATAAAACTAACCATATGCAATGCTTTAAGTTATATCAGTTTTTAATAAAACTAACAAAATGCAATGCTTTAAGTTATATCAGTTTTTAATAAAACTAACAAAATGCAATGCACTGAGTTATATCAGTTTTTAATAAAACTAACCATATGCAATGCTTTAAGTTATATCAGTTTTTAATAAAACTAACAAAATGCAATGCACTGAGTTATATCCGTTTTTAATAAAACTAACCATATGCAATGCTTTAAGTTATATCAGTTTTTAATAAAATTAACCATATGCAATGCTTTAAGTTATATCAGTTTTTAATAAAACTAACAAAATGCAATGCACTGAGTTATCTCCGTTTTTAATAAAACTAACCATATGCAATGCTTTAAGTTATATCAGTTTTTAATAAAACTAACCACATGCAATGCTTTAAGTTATATCAGTTTTTAATAAAACTAACCATATGCAATGCTTTAAGTTATATCAGTTTTTAATAAAACTAACAAAATGCAATGCACTGAGTTATATCAGTTTTTAATAAAACTAACCATATGCCATGCCTTAAGTTATATCAGTTTTTAATAAAACTAACAAAATGCAATGCACTGAGTTATATCCGTTTTTAATAAAACTAACCATATGCAATGCTTTAAGTTATATCAGTTTTTAATAAAACTAACCACATGCAATGCTTTAAGTTATATCAGTTTTTAATAAAACTAACCATATGCAATGCTTTAAGTTATATCAGTTTTTAATAAAACTAACAAAATGCAATGCACTGAGTTATATCAGTTTTTAATAAAACTAACCATATGCCATGCCTTAAGTTATATCAGTTTTTAATAAAACTAACAAAATGCAATGCACTGAGTTATATCCGTTTTTAATAAAACTAACCATATGCAATGCTTTAAGTTATATCAGTTTTTAATAAAACTAACCACATGCAATGCTTTAAGTTATATCAGTTTTTAATAAAACTAACAAAATGCAATGCACTGAGTTATATCAGTTTTTAATAGAACTAACCATATGCAATGCTTTAAGTTATATCAGTTTTTAATAAAACTAACCATATGCAATGCTTTAAGTTATATCAGTTTTTAATAAAACTAACAAAATGCAATGCACTGAGTTATATCCGTTTTTAATAAAACAAACCATATGCAATGCTTTAAGTTATATCAGTTTTTAATAAAACTAACAAAATGCAATGCACTGAGTTATATCAGTTTTTAATAAAACTAACCATATGCAATGCTTTAAGTTATATCAGTTTTTAATAAAACTAACAAAATGCAATGCACTGAGTTATATCAGTTTTTAATAAAACTAACAAAATGCAATGCACTGAGTTATATCAGTTTTTAGTAAAACTAACAAAAGGCAATGCACTGAGCTATATCCGTTTTTAATAAAACTAACCATATGCAATGCTTTAAGTTATATCAGTTTTTAATAAAACTAACCACATGCAATGCTTTAAGTTATATCAGTTTTTAATAAAACTGACAAAATGCAATGCACTGAGTTATATCAGTTTTTAATAAAACTAACCATATACCATGCCTTAAGTTATATCAGTTTTTAATAAAACTAACAAAATGCAATGCACTGAGTTATATCAGTTTTTAATAAAACTAACCATATGCAATGCTTTAAGTTATATCAGTTTTTAATAAAACTAACCATATGCAATGCTTTAAGTTATATCAGTTTTTAATAAAACTAACAAAATGCAATGCACTGAGTTATATCCGTTTTTAATAAAACAAACCATATGCAATGCTTTAAGTTATATCAGTTTTTAATAAAACTAACAAAATGCAATGCACTGAGTTATATCAGTTTTTAATAAAACTAACCATATGCAATGCTTTAAGTTATATCAGTTTTTAATAAAACTAACAAAATGCAATGCACTGAGTTATATCAGTTTTTAATAAAACTAACAAAATGCAATGCACTGAGTTATATCAGTTTTTAGTAAAACTAACAAAAGGCAATGCACTGAGCTATATCCGTTTTTAATAAAACTAACCATATGCAATGCTTTAAGTTATATCAGTTTTTAATAAAACTAACCACATGCAATGCTTTAAGTTATATCAGTTTTTAATAAAACTGACAAAATGCAATGCACTGAGTTATATCAGTTTTTAATAAAACTAACCATATACCATGCCTTAAGTTATATCAGTTTTTAATAAAACTAACAAAATGCAATGCACTGAGTTATATGAGTTTTTAATAAAACTAACCATATGCAATGCTTTAAGTTATATCAGTTTTTAATAAAACTAACAAAATGCAATGCACTGAGTTATCTCCGTTTTTAATAAAACTAACCATATGCAATGCTTTAAGTTATATCAGTTTTTAATAAAACTAACCATATGCAATGCTTTAAGTTATATCAGTTTTTAATAAAACTAACCACATGCAATGCTTTAAGTTATATCAGTTTTTAATAAAACTAACAAAATGCAATGCACTGAGTTATATCAGTTTTTAATAAAACTAACCATATGCAATGCTTTAAGTTATATCAGTTTTTAATAAAACTAACAAAATGCAATGCACTGAGTTATATCAGTTTTTAATAAAACTAACAAAATGCAATGCACTGAGTTATATCCGTTTTTAATAAAACAAACCATATGCAATGCTTTAAGTTATATCAGTTTTTAATAAAACTAACAAAATGCAATGCACTGAGCTATATCAGTTTTTAATAAAA
The DNA here is from genome assembly GCA_037013455.1 of Ceratitis rosa. Classification (NCBI taxonomy): domain Eukaryota; kingdom Metazoa; phylum Arthropoda; class Insecta; order Diptera; family Tephritidae; genus Ceratitis; species Ceratitis rosa. The sequence goes on from JAWMAG010000063.1 coordinate 1,914,185, forward strand.
CTAACCATATGCAATGCTTTAAGTTATATCAGTTTTTAATAAAACTAACAAAATGCAATGCACTGAGTTATATCAGTTTTTAATAAAACTAACAAAATGCAATGCACTGAGTTATATCAGTTTTTAGTAAAACTAACAAAAGGCAATGCACTGAGCTATATCCGTTTTTAATAAAACTAACCATATGCAATGCTTTAAGTTATATCAGTTTTTAATAAAACTAACCACATGCAATGCTTTAAGTTATATCAGTTTTTAATAAAACTGACAAAATGCAATGCACTGAGTTATATCAGTTTTTAATAAAACTAACCATATACCATGCCTTAAGTTATATCAGTTTTTAATAAAACTAACAAAATGCAATGCACTGAGTTATATGAGTTTTTAATAAAACTAACCATATGCAATGCTTTAAGTTATATCAGTTTTTAATAAAACTAACAAAATGCAATGCACTGAGTTATCTCCGTTTTTAATAAAACTAACCATATGCAATGCTTTAAGTTATATCAGTTTTTAATAAAACTAACCATATGCAATGCTTTAAGTTATATCAGTTTTTAATAAAACTAACCATATGCAATGCTTTAAGTTATATCAGTTTTTAATAAAACTAACAAAATGCAATGCACTGAGTTATATCAGTTTTTAATAAAACTAACCATATGCCATGCCTTAAGTTATATCAGTTTTTAATAAAACTAACAAAATGCAATGCACTGAGTTATATCCGTTTTTAATAAAACTAACCATATGCAATGCTTTAAGTTATATCAGTTTTTAATAAAACTAACCACATGCAATGCTTTAAGTTATATCAGTTTTTAATAAAACTAACAAAATGCAATGCACTGAGTTATATCAGTTTTTAATAAAACTAACCATATGCAATGCTTTAAGTTATATCAGTTTTTAATAAAACTAACAAAATGCAATGCACTGAGTTATATCAGTTTTTAATAAAACTAACAAAATGCAATGCACTGAGTTATATCCGTTTTTAATAAAACTAATCATATGCAATGCTTTAAGTTATATCAGTTTTTAATACAACTAACCATATGCAATGCTTTAAGTTATATCAGTTTTTAATAAAACTAACCATATGCCATGCGTTAAGTTATATCAGTTTTTAATAAAACTAACAAAATGCAATGCACTGAGTAATATCCGTTTTTAATAAAACTAACCATATGCAATGCTTTAAGTTATATCAGTTTTTAATAAAACTAACCACATGCAATGCTTTAAGTTATATCAGTTTTTAATAAAAGTAACCATATGCAATGCTTTAAGTTATATCAGTTTTTAATAAAACTAACAAAATGCAATGCACTGAGTTATATCCGTTTTTAAAAAAACTAACCATATGTAATGCTTTAAGTTATATCAGTTTTTAATAAAACTAACCATATGCAATGCTTTAAGTTATATCAGTTTTTAATAAAACTAACAAAATGCAATGCACTGAGTTATATCAGTTTTTAATAAAACTAACCATATGCAATGCTTTAAGTTATATCAGTTTTTAATAAAACTAACAAAATGCAATGCACTGAGTTATATCCGTTTTTAATAAAACTAACCATATGCAATGCTTTAAGTTATATCAGTTTTTAATAAAATTAACCATATGCAATGCACTGAGTTATATCAGTTTTTAATAAAACTAACAAAATACAATGCACTGAGTTATCTCCGTTTTTAATAAAACTAACCATATGCAATGCTTTAAGTTATATCAGTTTTTAATAAAACTAACCACATGCAATGCTTTAAGTTATATCAGTTTTTAATAAAACTAACCATATGCAATGCTTTAAGTTATATCAGTTTTTAATAAAACTAACAAAATGCAATGCACTGAGTTATATCAGTTTTTAATAAAACTAACCATATGCCATGCCTTAAGTTATATCAGTTTTTAATAAAACTAACAAAATGCAATGCACTGAGTTATATCCGTTTTTAATAAAACTAACCATATGCAATGCTTTAAGTTATATCAGTTTTTAATAAAACTAACCACATGCAATGCTTTAAGTTATATCAGTTTTTAATAAAACTAACCATATGCAATGCTTTAAGTTATATCAGTTTTTAATAAAACTAACAAAATGCAATGCACTGAGTTATATCAGTTTTTAATAAAACTAACCATATGCCATGCCTTAAGTTATATCAGTTTTTAATAAAACTAACAAAATGCAATGCACTGAGTTATATCCGTTTTTAATAAAACTAACCATATGCAATGCTTTAAGTTATATCAGTTTTTAATAAAACTAACCACATGCAATGCTTTAAGTTATATCAGTTTTTAATAAAACTAACAAAATGCAATGCACTGAGTTATATCAGTTTTTAATAAAACTAACCATATGCAATGCTTTAAGTTATATCAGTTTTTAATAAAACTAACCATATGCAATGCTTTAAGTTATATCAGTTTTTAATAAAACTAACAAAATGCAATGCACTGAGTTATATCCGTTTTTAATAAAACAAACCATATGCAATGCTTTAAGTTATATCAGTTTTTAATAAAACTAACAAAATGCAATGCACTGAGTTATATCAGTTTTTAATAAAACTAACCATATGCAATGCTTTAAGTTATATCAGTTTTTAATAAAACTAACAAAATGCAATGCACTGAGTTATATCAGTTTTTAATAAAACTAACAAAATGCAATGCACTGAGTTATATCAGTTTTTAGTAAAACTAACAAAAGGCAATGCACTGAGCTATATCCGTTTTTAATAAAACTAACCATATGCAATGCTTTAAGTTATATCAGTTTTTAATAAAACTAACCACATGCAATGCTTTAAGTTATATCAGTTTTTAATAAAACTGACAAAATGCAATGCACTGAGTTATATCAGTTTTTAATAAAACTAACCATATACCATGCCTTAAGTTATATCAGTTTTTAATAAAACTAACAAAATGCAATGCACTGAGTTATATGAGTTTTTAATAAAACTAACCATATGCAATGCTTTAAGTTATATCAGTTTTTAATAAAACTAACAAAATGCAATGCACTGAGTTATCTCCGTTTTTAATAAAACTAACCATATGCAATGCTTTAAGTTATATCAGTTTTTAATAAAACTAACCATATGCAATGCTTTAAGTTATATCAGTTTTTAATAAAACTAACCATATGCAATGCTTTAAGTTATATCAGTTTTTAATAAAACTAACCACATGCAATGCTTTAAGTTATATCAGTTTTTAATAAAACTAACAAAATGCAATGCACTGAGTTATATCAGTTTTTAATAAAACTAACCATATGCAATGCTTTAAGTTATATCAGTTTTTAATAAAACTAACAAAATGCAATGCACTGAGTTATATCAGTTTTTAATAAAACTAACAAAATGCAATGCACTGAGTTATATCCGTTTTTAATAAAACAAACCATATGCAATGCTTTAAGTTATATCAGTTTTTAATAAAACTAACAAAATGCAATGCACTGAGTTATATCAGTTTTTAATAAAACTAACCATATGCAATGCTTTAAGTTATATCAGTTTTTAATAAAACTAACAAAATGCAATGCACTGAGTTATATCAGTTTTTAATAAAACTAACAAAATGCAATGCACTGAGTTATATCAGTTTTTAGTAAAACTAACAAAAGGCAAAGCACTGAGCTATATCCGTTTTTAATAAAACTAACCATATGCATTGCTTTAAGTTATATCAGTTTTTAATAAAACTAACCACATGCAATGCTTTAAGTTATATCAGTTTTTAATAAAACTGACAAAATGCAATACACTGAGTTATATCAGTTTTTAATAAAACTAACCATATACCATGCCTTAAGTTATATCAGTTTTTAATAAAACTAACAAAATGCAATGCACTGAGTTATATGAGCTTTTAATAAAACTAACCATATGCAATGCTTTAAGTTATATCAGTTTTTAATAAAACTAACAAAATGCAATGCACTGAGTTATCTCCGTTTTTAATAAAACTAACCATATGCAATGCTTTAAGTTATATCAGTTTTTAATAAAACTAACAAAATGCAATGCACTGAGTTATATCCGTTTTTAATAAAACAAACCATATGCAATGCTTTAAGTTATATCAGTTTTTAATAAAACTAACAAAATGCAATGCACTGAGTTATATCAGTTTTTAATAAAACTAACCATATGCAATGCTTTAAGTTATATCAGTTTTTAATAAAACTAACAAAATGCAATGCACTGAGTTATATCAGTTTTTAATAAAACTAACAAAATGCAATGCACTGAGTTATATCAGTTTTTAGTAAAACTAACAAAAGGCAATGCACTGAGCTATATCCGTTTTTAATAAAACTAACCATATGCAATGCTTTAAGTTATATCAGTTTTTAATAAAACTAACCACATGCAATGCTTTAAGTTATATCAGTTTTTAATAAAACTGACAAAATGCAATGCACTGAGTTATATCAGTTTTTAATAAAACTAACCATATACCATGCCTTAAGTTATATCAGTTTTTAATAAAACTAACAAAATGCAATGCACTGAGTTATATGAGTTTTTAATAAAACTAACCATATGCAATGCTTTAAGTTATATCAGTTTTTAATAAAACTAACAAAATGCAATGCACTGAGTTATCTCCGTTTTTAATAAAACTAACCATATGCAATGCTTTAAGTTATATCAGTTTTTAATAAAACTAACCATATGCAATGCTTTAAGTTATATCAGTTTTTAATAAAACTAACCATATGCAATGCTTTAAGTTATATCAGTTTTTAATAAAACTAACCACATGCAATGCTTTAAGTTATATCAGTTTTTAATAAAACTAACAAAATGCAATGCACTGAGTTATATCAGTTTTTAATAAAACTAACCATATGCAATGCTTTAAGTTATATCAGTTTTTAATAAAACTAACAAAATGCAATGCACTGAGTTATATCAGTTTTTAATAAAACTAACAAAATGCAATGCACTGAGTTATATCCGTTTTTAATAAAACAAACCATATGCAATGCTTTAAGTTATATCAGTTTTTAATAAAACTAACAAAATGCAATGCACTGAGTTATATCAGTTTTTAATAAAACTAACCATATGCAATGCTTTAAGTTATATCAGTTTTTAATAAAACTAACAAAATGCAATGCACTGAGTTATATCAGTTTTTAATAAAACTAACAAAATGCAATGCACTGAGTTATATCAGTTTTTAGTAAAACTAACAAAAGGCAATGCACTGAGCTATATCCGTTTTTAATAAAACTAACCATATGCAATGCTTTAAGTTATATCAGTTTTTAATAAAACTAACCACATGCAATGCTTTAAGTTATATCAGTTTTTAATAAAACTGACAAAATGCAATACACTGAGTTATATCAGTTTTTAATAAAACTAACCATATACCATGCCTTAAGTTATATCAGTTTTTAATAAAACTAACAAAATGCAATGCACTGAGTTATATGAGCTTTTAATAAAACTAACCATATGCAATGCTTTAAGTTATATCAGTTTTTAATAAAACTAACAAAATGCAATGCACTGAGTTATCTCCGTTTTTAATAAAACTAACCATATGCAATGCTTTAAGTTATATCAGTTTTTAATAAAACTAACCATATGCAATGCTTTAAGTTATATCAGTTTTTAATAAAACTAACCATATGCAATGCTTTAAGTTATATCAGTTTTTAATAAAACTAACAAAATGCAATGCACTGAGTTATATCAGTTTTTAATAAAACTAACCATATACCATGCCTTAAGTTATATCAGTTTTTAATAAAACTAACAAAATGCAATGCACTGAGTTATATGAGTTTTTAATAAAACTAACCATATGCAATGCTTTAAGTTATATCAGTTTTTAATAAAACTAACAAAATGCAATGCACTGAGTTATCTCCGTTTTTAATAAAACTAACCATATGCAATGCTTTAAGTTATATCAGTTTTTAATAAAACTAACCATATGCAATGCTTTAAGTTATATCAGTTTTTAATAAAACTAACCATATGCAATGCTCTAAGTTATATCAGTTTTTAATAAAACTAACAAAATGCAATGCACTGAGTTATATCAGTTTTTAATAAAACTAACCATATGCCATGCCTTAAGTTATATCAGTTTTTAATAAAACTAACAAAATGCAATGCACTGAGTTATATCCGTTTTTAATAAAACTAACCATATGCAATGCTTTAAGTTATATCAGTTTTTAATAAAACTAACCACATGCAATGCTTTAAGTTATATCAGTTTTTAATAAAACTAACAAAATGCAATGCACTGAGTTATATCAGTTTTTAATAAAACTAACCATATGCAATGCTTTAAGTTATATCAGTTTTTAATAAAACTAACAAAATGCAATGCACTGAGTTATATCAGTTTTTAATAAAACTAACAAAATGCAATGCACTGAGTTATATCCGTTTTTAATAAAACTAATCATATGCAATGCTTTAAGTTATATCAGTTTTTAATACAACTAACCATATGCAATGCTTTAAGTTATATCAGTTTTTAATAAAACTAACCATATGCCATGCCTTAAGTTATATCAGTTTTTAATAAAACTAACAAAATGCAATGCACTGAGTAATATCCGTTTTTAATAAAACTAACCATATGCAATGCTTTAAGTTATATCAGTTTTTAATAAAACTAACCACATGCAATGCTTTAAGTTATATCAGTTTTTAATAAAAGTAACCATATGCAATGCTTTAAGTTATATCAGTTTTTAATAAAACTAACAAAATGCAATGCACTGAGTTATATCCGTTTTTAATAAAACTAACCATATGTAATGCTTTAAGTTATATCAGTTTTTAATAAAACTAACCATATGCAATGCTTTAAGTTATATCAGTTTTTAATAAAACTAACAAAATGCAATGCACTGAGTTATATCAGTTTTTAATAAAACTAACCATATGCAATGCTTTAAGTTATATCAGTTTTTAATAAAACTAACAAAATGCAATGCACTGAGTTATATCCGTTTTTAATAAAACTAACCATATGCAATGCTTTAAGTTATATCAGTTTTTAATAAAATTAACCATATGCAATGCTTTAAGTTATATCAGTTTTTAATAAAACTAACAAAATGCAATGCACTGAGTTATATCAGTTTTTAATAAAACTAACCATATGCAATGCTTTAAGTTATATCAGTTTTTAATAAAACTAACCACATGCAATGCTTTAAGTTATATCAGTTTTTAATAAAACTAACAAAATGCAATGCTTTAAGTTATATCAGTTTTTAATAAAACTAACAAAATGCAATGCACTGAGTTATATCAGTTTTTAATAAAACTAACCATATGCAATGCTTTAAGTTATATCAGTTTTTAATAAAACTAACCACATGCAATGCTTTAAGTTATATCAGTTTTTAATAAAACTAACAAAATGCAATGCTTTAAGTTATATCAGTTTTTAATAAAACTAACAAAATGCAATGCACTGAGTTATATCAGTTTTTAATAAAACTAACCATATGCCATGCCTTAAGTTATATCAGTTTTTAATAAAACTAACAAAATGCAATGCACTGAGTTATATCCGTTTTTAATAAAACTAACCATATGCAATGCTTTAAGTTATATCAGTTTTTAATAAAACTAACAAAATGCAATGCACTGAGTTATATCAGTTTTTAATAAAACTAACCATATGCAATGCTTTAAGTTATATCAGTTTTTAATAAAACTAACAAAATGCAATGCACTGAGTTATATCAGTTTTTAATAAAACTAACAAAATGCAATGCACTGAGTTATATCCGTTTTTAATAAAACTAATCATATGCAATGCTTTAAGTTATATCAGTTTTTAATACAACTAACCATATGCAATGCTTTAAGTTATATCAGTTTTTAATAAAACTAACCATATGCCATGCCTTAAGTTATATCAGTTTTTAATAAAACTAACAAAATGCAATGCACTGAGTAATATCCGTTTTTAATAAAACTAACCATATGCAATGCTTTAGGTTATATCAGTTTTTAATAAAACTAACCACATGCAATGCACTGAGTTATATCCGTTTTTAATAAAACTAACCATATGTAATGCTTTAAGTTATATCAGTTTTTAATAAAACTAACCATATGCAATGCTTTAAGTTATATCAGTTTTTAATAAAACTAACAAAATGCAATGCACTGAGTTATATCAGTTTTTAATAAAACTAACCATATGCAATGCTTTAAGTTATATCAGTTTTTAATAAAACTAACAAAATGCAATGCACTGAGTTATATCCGTTTTTAATAAAACTAACCATATGCAATGCTTTAAGTTATATCAGTTTTTAATAAAATTAACCATATGCAATGCTTTAAGTTATATCAGTTTTTAATAAAACTAACAAAATGCAATGCACTGAGTTATATCAGTTTTTAATAAAACTAACCATATGCAATGCTTTAAGTTATATCAGTTTTTAATAAAACTAACCACATGCAATGCTTTAAGTTATATCAGTTTTTAATAAAACTAACAAAATGCAATGCTTTAAGTTATATCAGTTTTTAATAAAACTAACAAAATGCAATGCACTGAGTTATATCAGTTTTTAATAAAACTAACCATATGCAATGCTTTAAGTTATATCAGTTTTTAATAAAACTAACCACATGCAATGCTTTAAGTTATATCAGTTTTTAATAAAACTAACAAAATGCAATGCTTTAAGTTATATCAGTTTTTAATAAAACTAACAAAATGCAATGCACTGAGTTATATCAGTTTTTAATAAAACTAACCATATGCAATGCTTTAAGTTATATCAGTTTTTAATAAAACTAACAAAATGCAATGCTTTAAGTGATATCATTTTTTAATAAAACTAACAAAATGCAATGCTTTAAGTTATATCAGTTTTTAATAAAACTAACAAAATGCAATGCACTGAGTTATATCAGTTTTTAATAAAACTAACCATATGCAATGCTTTAAGTTATATCAGTTTTTAATAAAACTAACCACATGCAATGCTTTAAGTTATATCAGTTTTTAATAAAACTAACAAAATGCAATGCACTGAGTTATATCAGTTTTTAGTAAAACTAACAAAAGGCAATGCACTGAGCTATATCCGTTTTTAATAAAACTAACCATATGCAATGCTTTAAGTTATATCAGTTTTTAATAAAACTAACCACATGCAATGCTTTAAGTTATATCAGTTTTTAATAAAACTGACAAAATGCAATGCACTGAGTTATATCAGTTTTTAATAAAACTAACAAAATGCAATGCACTGAGTTATATCAGTTTTTAATAAAACTAACCATATGCAATGCTTTAAGTTATATCAGTTTTTAATAAAACTAACCACATGCAATGCTTTAAGTTATATCAGTTTTTAATAAAACTAACAAAATGCAATGCACTGAGTTATATCAGTTTTTAATAAAACTAACCATATGCAATGCTTTAAGTTATATCAGTTTTTAATAAAACTAACAAAATGCAATGCACTGAGTTATATCCGTTTTTAATAAAACAAACCATATGCAATGCTTTAAGTTATATCAGTTTTTAATAAAACTAACAAAATGCAATGCACTGAGTTATATCAGTTTTTAATAAAACTAACCATATGCAATGCTTTAAGTTATATCAGTTTTTAATAAAACTAACAAAATGCAATGCACTGAGTTATATCAGTTTTTAATAAAACTAACAAAATGCAATGCACTGAGTTATATCAGTTTTTAGTAAAACTAACAAAAGGCAATGCACTGAGCTATATCCGTTTTTAATAAAACTAACCATATGCAATGCTTTAAGTTATATCAGTTTTTAATAAAACTAACCACATGCAATGCTTTAAGTTATATCAGTTTTTAATAAAACTAACAAAATGCAATGCACTGAGTTATATCAGTTTTTAATAAAACTAACCATATTCAATGCTTTAAGTTATATCAGTTTTTAATAAAACTAACAAAATGCAATGCACTGAGTTATATCCGTTTTTAATAAAACAAACCATATGCAATGCTTTAAGTTATATCAGTTTTTAATAAAACTAACAAAATGCAATGCACTGAGTTATATCAGTTTTTAATAAAACTAACCATATGCAATGCTTTAAGTTATATCAGTTTTTAATAAAACTAACAAAATGCAATGCACTGAGTTATATCCGTTTTTAATAAAACTAACCATATGCAATGCTTTAAGTTATATCAGTTTTTAATAAAATTAACCATATGCAATGCTTTAAGTTATATCAGTTTTTAATAAAACTAACAAAATGCAATGCACTGAGTTATATCAGTTTTTAATAAAACTAACCATATGCAATGCTTTAAGTTATATCAGTTTTTAATAAAACTAACCACATGCAATGCTTTAAGTTATATCAGTTTTTAATAAAACTAACAAAATGCAATGCTTTAAGTTATATCAGTTTTTAATAAAACTAACAAAATGCAATGCACTGAGTTATATCAGTTTTTAATAAAACTAACCATATGCAATGCTTTAAGTTATATCAGTTTTTAATAAAACTAACCACATGCAATGCTTTAAGTTATATCAGTTTTTAATAAAACTAACAAAATGCAATGCTTTAAGTTATATCAGTTTTTAATAAAACTAACAAAATGCAATGCACTGAGTTATATCAGTTTTTAATAAAACTAACCATATGCAATGCTTTAAGTTATATCAGTTTTTAATAAAACTAACAAAATGCAATGCTTTAAGTGATATCATTTTTTAATAAAACTAACAAAATGCAATGCTTTAAGTTATATCAGTTTTTAATAAAACTAACAAAATGCAATGCACTGAGTTATATCAGTTTTTAATAAAACTAACCATATGCAATGCTTTAAGTTATATCAGTTTTTAATAAAACTAACCACATGCAATGCTTTAAGTTATATCAGTTTTTAATAAAACTAACAAAATGCAATGCACTGAGTTATATCAGTTTTTAATAAAACTAACCATATGCCATGCCTTAAGTTATATCAGTTTTTAATAAAACTAACAAAATGCAATGCACTGAGTTATATCCGTTTTTAATAAAACTAACCATATGCAATGCTTTAAGTTATATCAGTTTTTAATAAAACTAACAAAATGCAATGCTTTAAGTTATATCAGTTTTTAATAAAACTAACAAAATGCAATGCACTGAGTTATATCAGTTTTTAATAAAACTAACCATATGCAATGCTTTAAGTTATATCAGTTTTTAATAAAACTAACCACATGCAATGCTTTAAGTTATATCAGTTTTTAATAAAACTAACAAAATGCAATGCACTGAGTTATATCAGTTTTTAATAAAACTAACCATATGCAATGCTTTAAGTTATATCAGTTTTTAATAAAACTAACAAAATGCAATGCACTGAGTTATATCCGTTTTTAATAAAACAAACCATATGCAATGCTTTAAGTTATATCAGTTTTTAATAAAACTAACAAAATGCAATGCACTGAGTTATATCAGTTTTTAATAAAACTAACCATATGCAATGCTTTAAGTTATATCAGTTTTTAATAAAACTAACAAAATGCAATGCACTGAGTTATATCAGTTTTTAATAAAACTAACAAAATGCAATGCACTGAGTTATATCAGTTTTTAGTAAAACTAACAAAAGGCAATGCACTGAGCTATATCCGTTTTTAATAAAACTAACCATATGCAATGCTTTAAGTTATATCAGTTTTTAATAAAACTAACCACATGCAATGCTTTAAGTTATATCAGTTTTTAATAAAACTAACAAAATGCAATGCACTGAGTTATATCAGTTTTTAATAAAACTAACCATATTCAATGCTTTAAGTTATATCAGTTTTTAATAAAACTAACAAAATGCAATGCACTGAGTTATATCCGTTTTTAATAAAACAAACCATATGCAATGCTTTAAGTTATATCAGTTTTTAATAAAACTAACAAAATGCAATGCACTGAGTTATATCAGTTTTTAATAAAACTAACCATATGCAATGCTTTAAGTTATATCAGTTTTTAATAAAACTAACAAAATGCAATGCACTGAGTTATATCAGTTTTTAATAAAACTAACAAAATGCAATGCACTGAGTTATATCAGTTTTTAGTAAAACTAACAAAAGGCAATGCACTGAGCTATATCCGTTTTTAATAAAACTAACCATATGCAATGCTTTAAGTTATATCAGTTTTTAATAAAACTAACCACATGCAATGCTTTAAGTTATATCAGTTTTTAATAAAACTAACAAAATGCAATGCTTTAAGTTATATCAGTTTTTAATAAAACTAACAAAATGCAATGCACTGAGTTATATCAGTTTTTAATAAAACTAACCATATGCAATGCTTTAAGTTATATCAGTTTTTAATAAAACTAACCACATGCAATGCTTTAAGTTATATCAGTTTTTAATAAAACTAACAAAATGCAATGCTTTAAGTTATATCAGTTTTTAATAAAACTAACAAAATGCAATGCACTGAGTTATATCAGTTTTTAATAAAACTAACCATATGCAATGCTTTAAGTTATATCAGTTTTTAATAAAACTAACAAAATGCAATGCTTTAAGTGATATCATTTTTTAATAAAACTAACAAAATGCAATGCTTTAAGTTATATCAGTTTTTAATAAAACTAACAAAATGCAATGCACTGAGTTATATCAGTTTTTAATAAAACTAACCATATGCAATGCTTTAAGTTATATCAGTTTTTAATAAAACTAACCACATGCAATGCTTTAAGTTATATCAGTTTTTAATAAAACTAACAAAATGCAATGCACTGAGTTATATCAGTTTTTAATAAAACTAACCATATGCCATGCCTTAAGTTATATCAGTTTTTAATAAAACTAACAAAATGCAATGCACTGAGTTATATCCGTTTTTAATAAAACTAACCATATGCAATGCTTTAAGTTATATCAGTTTTTAATAAAACTAACAAAATGCAATGCTTTAAGTTATATCAGTTTTTAATAAAACTAACAAAATGCAATGCACTGAGTTATATCAGTTTTTAATAAAACTAACCATATGCAATGCTTTAAGTTATATCAGTTTTTAATAAAACTAACCACATGCAATGCTTTAAGTTATATCAGTTTTTAATAAAACTAACAAAGTGCAATGCACTGAGTTATATCAGTTTTTAATAAAACTAACCATATGCAATGCTTTAAGTTATATCAGTTTTTAATAAAACTAACAAAATGCAATGCACTGAGTTATATCCGTTTTTAATAAAACAAACCATATGCAATGCTTTAAGTTATATCAGTTTTTAATAAAACTAACAAAATGCAATGCACTGAGTTATATCAGTTTTTAATAAAACTAACCATATGCAATGCTTTAAGTTATATCAGTTTTTAATAAAACTAACAAAATGCAATGCACTGAGTTATATCAGTTTTTAATAAAACTAACAAAATGCAATGCACTGAGTTATATCAGTTTTTAGTAAAACTAACAAAAGGCAATGCACATAGCTATATCCGTTTTTAATAAAACTAACCATATGCAATGCTTTAAGTTATATCAGTTTTTAATAAAACTAACCACATGCAATGCTTTAAGTTATATCAGTTTTTAATAAAACTAACAAAATGCAATGCACTGAGTTATATCAGTTTTTAATAAAACTAACCATATTCAATGCTTTAAGTTATATCAGTTTTTAATAAAACTAACAAAATGCAATGCACTGAGTTATATCAGTTTTTAATAAAACTAACAAAATGCAATGCACTGAGTTATATCAGTTTTTAATAAAACTAACCATTTGCAATGCTTTAAGTTATATCAGTTTTTAATAAAACTAACAAAATGCAATGCACTGAGTTATATCAGTTTTTAATAAAACTAACCATATGCAATGCTTTAAGTTATATCAGTTTTTAATAAAACTAACAAAATGCAATGCACTGAGTTATATCAGTTTTTAATAAAACTAACCATATGCCATGCCTTAAGTTATATCAGTTTTTAATAAAACTAACAAAATACAATGCACTGAGTTATATCCGTTTTTAATAAAACTAACCATATGCAATGCTTTAAGTTATATCAGTTTTTAATAAAACTGACAAAATGCAATGCACTGAGTTATATCAGTTTTTAATAAAACTAACCATATACCATGCCTTAAGTTATATCAGTTTTTAATAAAACTAACAAAATGCAATGCACTGAGTTATATGAGTTTTTAATAAAACTAACCATATGCAATGCTTTAAGTTATATCAGTTTTTAATAAAACTAACAAAATGCAATGCACTGAGTTATCTCCGTTTTTAATAAAACTAACCATATGCAATGCTTTAAGTTATATCAGTTTTTAATAAAACTAACCATATGCAATGCTTTAAGTTATATCAGTTTTTAATAAAACTAACCATATGCAATGCTTTAAGTTATATCAGTTTTTAATAAAACTAACAAAATGCAATGCACTGAGTTATATCAGTTTTTAATAAAACTAACCATATGCCATGCCTTAAGTTATATCAGTTTTTAATAAAACTAACAAAATGCAATGCTTTAAGTTATATCAGTTTTTAATAAAACTAACCACATGCAATGCTTTAAGTTATATCAGTTTTTAATAAAACTAACAAAATGCAATGCACTGAGTTATATCAGTTTTTAATAAAACTAACCATATGCAATGCTTTAAGTTATATCAGTTTTTAATAAAACTAACAAAATGCAATGCACTGAGTTATATCAGTTTTTAATAAAACTAACAAAATGCAATGCACTGAGTTATATCCGTTTTTAATAAAACAAACCATATGCAATTCTTTAAGTTATATCAGTTTTTAATAAAACTAACAAAATGCAATGCACTGAGTTATATCAGTTTTTAATAAAACTAACCATATGCAATGCTTTAAGTTATATCAGTTTTTAATAAAACTAACAAAATGCAATGCACTGAGTTATATCAGTTTTTAGTAAAACTAACAAAAGGCAATGCACATAGCTATATCCGTTTTTAATAAAACTAACCATATGCAATGCTTTAAGTTATATCAGTTTTTAATAAAACTAACCACATGCAATGCTTTAAGTTATATCAGTTTTTAATAAAACTAACAAAATGCAATGCACTGAGTTATATCAGTTTTTAATAAAACTAACCATATTCAATGCTTTAAGTTATATCAGTTTTTAATAAAACTAACAAAATGCAATGCACTGAGTTATATCAGTTTTTAATAAAACTAACAAAATGCAATGCACTGAGTTATATCAGTTTTTAATAAAACTAACCATTTGCAATGCTTTAAGTTATATCAGTTTTTAATAAAACTAACAAAATGCAATGCACTGAGTTATATCAGTTTTTAATAAAACTAACCATATGCAATGCTTTAAGTTATATCAGTTTTTAATAAAACTAACAAAATGCAATGCACTGAGTTATATCAGTTTTTAATAAAACTAACCATATGCCATGCCTTAAGTTATATCAGTTTTTAATAAAACTAACAAAATGCAATGCACTGAGTTATATCCGTTTTTAATAAAACTAACCATATGCAATGCTTTAAGTTATATCAGTTTTTAATAAAACTGACAAAATGCAATGCACTGAGTTATATCAGTTTTTAATAAAACTAACCATTAACCATGCCTTAAGTTATATCAGTTTTTAATAAAACTAACAAAATGCAATGCACTGAGTTATATGAGTTTTTAATAAAACTAACCATATGCAATGCTTTAAGTTATATCAGTTTTTAATAAAACTAACAAAATGCAATGCACTGAGTTATCTCCGTTTTTAATAAAACTAACCATATGCAATGCTTTAAGTTATATCAGTTTTTAATAAAACTAACCATATGCAATGCTTTAAGTTATATCAGTTTTTAATAAAACTAACCATATGCAATGCTTTAAGTTATATCAGTTTTTAATAAAACTAACAAAATGCAATGCACTGAGTTATATCAGTTTTTAATAAAACTAACCATATGCCATGCCTTAAGTTATATCAGTTTTTAATAAAACTAACAAAATGCAATGCTTTAAGTTATATCAGTTTTTAATAAAACTAACCACATGCAATGCTTTAAGTTATATCAGTTTTTAATAAAACTAACAAAATGCAATGCACTGAGTTATATCAGTTTTTAATAAAACTAACCATATGCAATGCTTTAAGTTATATCAGTTTTTAATAAAACTAACAAAATGCAATGCACTGAGTTATATCAGTTTTTAATAAAACTAACAAAATGCAATGCACTGAGTTATATGCGTTTTTAATAAAACAAACCATATGCAATGCTTTAAGTTATATCAGTTTTTAATAAAACTAACAAAATGCAATGCCCTGAGTTATATCAGTTTTTAATAAAACTAACCATATGCAATGCTTTAAGTTATATCAGTTTTTAATAAAACTAACAAAATGCAATGCACTGAGTTATATCAGTTTTTAATAAAACTAACAAAATGCAATGCACTGAGTTATATCAGTTTTTAGTAAAACTAACAAAAGGCAATGCACTGAGCTATATCCGTTTTTAATAAAACTAACCATATGCAATGCTTTAAGTTATATCAGTTTTTAATAAAACTAACCACATGCAATGCTTTAAGTTATATCAGTTTTTAATAAAACTGACAAAATGCAATGCACTGAGTTATATCAGTTTTTAATAAAACTAACCACATGCAATGCTTTAAGTTATATCAGTTTTTAATAAAACTAACAAAATGCAATGCACTGAGTTATATCAGTTTTTAATAAAACTAACCATATGCAATGCTTTAAGTTATATCAGTTTTTAATAAAACTAACAAAATGCAATGCACTGGGTTATATCAGTTTTTAATAAAACTAACAAAATGCAATGCACTGAGTTATATCAGTTTTTAATAAAACTAACCATATGCAATGCTTTAAGTTATATCAGTTTTTAATAAAACTAACAAAATGCAATGCACTGAGTTATATCCGTTTTTAATAAAACAAACCATATGCAATGCTTTAAGTTATATCAGTTTTTAATAAAACTAACAAAATGCAATGCACTGAGTTATATCAGTTTTTAATAAAACTAACCATATGCAATGCTTTAAGTTATATCAGTTTTTAATAAAACTAACAAAATGCAATGCACTGAGTTATATCAGTTTTTAATAAAACTAACAAAATGCAATGCACTGAGTTATATCAGTTTTTAGTAAAACTAACAAAAGGCAATGCACTGAGCTATATCCGTTTTTAATAAAACTAACCATATGCAATGCTTTAAGTTATATCAGTTTTTAATAAAACTAACCACATGCAATGCTTTAAGTTATATCAGTTTTTAATAAAACTAACAAAATGCAATGCACTGAGTTATATCAGTTTTTAATAAAACTAACCATATTCAATGCTTTAAGTTATATCAGTTTTTAATAAAACTAACAAAACTCAATGCACTGAGTTATATCAGTTTTTAATAAAACTAACAAAATGCAATGCACTGAGTTATATCAGTTTTTAATAAAACTAACAAAATGCAATGCACTGAGTTATATCAGTTTTTAATAAAACTAACCATTTGCAATGCTTTAAGTTATATCAGTTTTTAATAAAACTAACAAAATGCAATGCACTGAGTTATATCAGTTTTTAATAAAACTAACCATATGCAATGCTTTAAGTTATATCAGTTTTTAATAAAACTAACAAAATGCAATGCACTGAGTTATATCAGTTTTTAATAAAACTAACCATATGCCATGCCTTAAGTTATATCAGTTTTTAATAAAACTAACAAAATGCAATGCACTGAGTTATATCCGTTTTTAATAAAACTAACCATATGCAATGCTTTAAGTTATATCAGTTTTTAATAAAACTGACAAAATGCAATGCACTGAGTTATATCAGTTTTTAATAAAACTAACCATATACCATGCCTTAAGTTATATCAGTTTTTAATAAAACTAACAAAATGCAATGCACTGAGTTATATGAGTTTTTAATAAAACTAACCATATGCAATGCTTTAAGTTATATCAGTTTTTAATAAAACTAACAAAATGCAATGCACTGAGTTATCTCCGTTTTTAATAAAACTAACCATATGCAATGCTTTAAGTTATATCAGTTTTTAATAAAACTAACCATATGCAATGCTTTAAGTTATATCAGTTTTTAATAAAACTAACCATATGCAATGCTTTAAGTTATATCAGTTTTTAATAAAACTAACAAAATGCAATGCACTGAGTTATATCAGTTTTTAATAAAACTAACCATATGCCATGCCTTAAGTTATATCAGTTTTTAATAAAACTAACAAAATGCAATGCACTGAGTTATATCCGTTTTTAATAAAACTAACCATATGCAATGCTTTAAGTTATATCAGTTTTTAATAAAACTAACCACATGCAATGCTTTAAGTTATATCAGTTTTTAATAAAACTAACCATATGCAATGCTTTAAGTTATATCAGTTTTTAATAAAACTAGCAAAATGCAATGCACTGAGTTATATCAGTTTTTAATAAAACTAACCATATGCCATGCCTTAAGTTATATCAGTTTTTAATAAAACTAACAAAATGCAATGCACTGAGTTATATCCGTTTTTAATAAAACTAACCATATGCAATGCTTTAAGTTATATCAGTTTTTAATAAAACTAACCACATGCAATGCTTTAAGTTATATCAGTTTTTAATAAAACTAACAAAATGCAATGCACTGAGTTATATCAGTTTTTAATAAAACTAACCATATGCAATGCTTTAAGTTATATCAGTTTTTAATAAAACTAACCATATGCAATGCTTTAAGTTATATCAGTTTTTAATAAAACTAACAAAATGCAATGCACTGAGTTATATCCGTTTTTAATAAAACAAACCATATGCAATGCTTTAAGTTATATCAGTTTTTAATAAAACTAACAAAATGCAATGCACTGAGTTATATCAGTTTTTAATAAAACTAACCATATGCAATGCTTTAAGTTATATCAGTTTTTAATAAAACTAACAAAATGCAATGCACTGAGTTATATCAGTTTTTAATAAAACTAACAAAATGCAATGCACTGAGTTATATCAGTTTTTAGTAAAACTAACAAAAGGCAATGCACTGAGCTATATCCGTTTTTAATAAAACTAACCATATGCAATGCTTTAAGTTATATCAGTTTTTAATAAAACTAACCACATGCAATGCTTTAAGTTATATCAGTTTTTAATAAAACTGACAAAATGCAATGCACTGAGTTATATCAGTTTTTAATAAAACTAACCATATACCATGCCTTAAGTTATATCAGTTTTTAATAAAACTAACAAAATGCAATGCACTGAGTTATATGAGTTTTTAATAAAACTAACCATATGCAATGCTTTAAGTTATATCAGTTTTTAATAAAACTAACAAAATGCAATGCACTGAGTTATCTCCGTTTTTAATAAAACTAACCATATGCAATGCTTTAAGTTATATCAGTTTTTAATAAAACTAACCATATGCAATGCTTTAAGTTATATCAGTTTTTAATAAAACTAACCATATGCAATGCTTTAAGTTATATCAGTTTTTAATAAAACTAACCACATGCAATGCTTTAAGTTATATCAGTTTTTAATAAAACTAACCACATGCAATGCTTTAAGTTATATCAGTTTTTAATAAAACTAACAAAATGCAATGCACTGAGTTATATCAGTTTTTAATAAAACTAACCATATGCAATGCTTTAAGTTATATCAGTTTTTAATAAAACTAACAAAATGCAATGCACTGAGTTATATCAGTTTTTAATAAAACTAACAAAATGCAATGCACTGAGTTATATCAATTTTTAGTAAAACTAACAAAAGGCAATGCACTGAGCTATATCCGTTTTTAATAAAACTAACCATATGCAATGCTTTAAGTTATATCAGTTTTTAATAAAACTAACCACATGCAATGCTTTAAGTTATATCAGTTTTTAATAAAACTGACAAAATGCAATGCACTGAGTTATATCAGTTTTTAATAAAACTAACCATATACCATGCCTTAAGTTATATCAGTTTTTAATAAAACTAACAAAATGCAATGCACTGAGTTATATGAGCTTTTAATAAAACTAACCATATGCAATGCTTTAAGTTATATCAGTTTTTAATAAAACTAACAAAATGCAATGCACTGAGTTATCTCCGTTTTTAATAAAACTAACCATATGCAATGCTTTAAGTTATATCAGTTTTTAATAAAACTAACAAAATGCAATGCACTGAGTTATCTCCGTTTTTAATAAAACTAACCATATGCAATGCTTTAAGTTATATCAGTTTTTAATAAAACTAACCATATGCAATGCTTTAAGTTATATCAGTTTTTAATAAAACTAACCATATGCAATGCTTTAAGTTATATCAGTTTTTAATAAAACTAACAAAATGCAATGCACTGAGTTATATCAGTTTTTAATAAAACTAACCATATACCATGCCTTAAGTTATATCAGTTTTTAATAAAACTAACAAAATGCAATGCTTTAAGTTATATCAGTTTTTAATAAAACTAACCACATGCAATGCTTTAAGTTATATCAGTTTTTAATAAAACTAACAAAATGCAATGCACTGAGTTATCTCCGTTTTTAATAAAACTAACCATATGCAATGCTTTAAGTTATATCAGTTTTTAATAAAACTAACCATATGCAATGCTTTAAGTTATATCAGTTTTTAATAAAACTAACCATATGCAATGCTTTAAGTTATATCAGTTTTTAATAAAACTAACAAAATGCAATGCACTGAGTTATATCAGTTTTTAATAAAACTAACCATATGCCATGCCTTAAGTTATATCAGTTTTTAATAAAACTAACAAAATGCAATGCACTGAGTTATATCCGTTTTTAATAAAACTAACCATATGCAATGCTTTAAGTTATATCAGTTTTTAATAAAACTAACCACATGCAATGCTTTAAGTTATATCAGTTTTTAATAAAACTAACAAAATGCAATGCACTGAGTTATATCAGTTTTTAATAAAACTAACCATATGCAATGCTTTAAGTTATATCAGTTTTTAATAAAACTAACAAAATGCAATGCACTGAGTTATATCAGTTTTTAATAAAACTAACAAAATGCAATGCACTGAGTTATATCCGTTTTTAATAAAACTAATCATATGCAATGCTTTAAGTTATATCAGTTTTTAATACAACTAACCATATGCAATGCTTTAAGTTATATCAGTTTTTAATAAAACTAACCATATGCCATGCCTTAAGTTATATCAGTTTTTAATAAAACTAACAAAATGCAATGCACTGAGTAATATCCGTTTTTAATAAAACTAACCATATGCAATGCTTTAAGTTATATCAGTTTTTAATAAAACTAACCACATGCAATGCTTTAAGTTATATCAGTTTTTAATAAAAGTAACCATATGCAATGCTTTAAGTTATATCAGTTTTTAATAAAACTAACAAAATGCAATGCACTGAGTTATATCCGTTTTTAATAAAACTAACCATATGTAATGCTTTAAGTTATATCAGTTTTTAATAAAACTAACCATATGCAATGCTTTAAGTTATATCATTTTTTAATAAAACTAACAAAATGCAATTCACTGAGTTATATCAGTTTTTAATAAAACTAACCATATGCAATGCTTTAAGTTATATCAGTTTTTAATAAAACTAACAAAATGCAATGCACTGAGTTATATCCGTTTTTAATAAAACTAACCATATGCAATGCTTTAAGTTATATCAGTTTTTAATAAAATTAACCATATGCAATGCTTTAAGTTATATCAGTTTTTAATAAAACTAACAAAATGCAATGCACTGAGTTATATCAGTTTTTAATAAAACTAACCATATGCCATGCCTTAAGTTATATCAGTTTTTAATAAAACTAACAAAATGCAATGCACTGAGTTATATCAGTTTTTAATAAAACTAACAAAATGCAATGCACTGAGTTATATCAGTTTTTAATAAAACTAACCACATGCAATGCACTGAGTTATATCAGTTTTTAATAAAACTAACAAAATGCAATGCACTGAGTTATATCAGTTTTTAATAATACTAACCATATGCCATACCTTAAGTTATATCAGTTTTTAATAAAACTAACAAAATGCAATGCATTGAGTTATATCCGTTTTTAATAAAACTAACCATGTGCAATTCTTTAAGTTATATCAGTTTTTAATAAAACTAACAAAATGCAACGCATTGAGTTATATCAGTTTTTAATAAAACTAACCATATGCAATGCCTTAAGTTATATCAGTTTTTAATAAAACTAACAAAATGCAATGCACTGAGTTATATCAGTTTTTAATAAAACTAACCATATGCAATGCTTTAAGTTATATCAGTTTTTAATAAAACTAACAAAATGCAATGCACTGAGTTATATCAGTTTTTAATAAAACTAACCATATGCCATGCCTTAAGTTATATCAGTTTTTAATAAAACTAACAAAATGCAATGCACTGAGTTATAACCGTTTTTAATAAAACTAACCATATGTAATGCTTTAAGTTATATCAGTTTTTAATAAAACTAACCATATGCAATGCTTTAAGTTATATCAGTTTTTAATAAAACTAACAAAATGCAATGCACTGAGTTATATCATTTTTAATAAAACTAACCATATGCAATGCTTTAAGTTATATCAGTTTTTAATAAAACTAACAAAATGCAATGCACTGAGTTATATCCGTTTTTAATAAAACTAACCATATGCAATGCTTTAAGTTATATCAGTTTTTAATAAAACTAACCATATGCAATGCTTTAAGTTATATCAGTTTATAATAAAACTAACAAAATGCAATGCACTGAGTTACATCAGTTTTTAATAAAACTAACAAAATGCAATGCACTGAGTTATATCCGTTTTTAATAAAACTAACCATATGCAATGCTTTAAGTTATATCAGTTTTTAATAAAACTAACCATATGCAATGCTTTAAGTTATATCAGTTTTTAATAAAACTAACAAAATGCAATGCTTTAAGTTATATCAGTTTTTAATAAAACTAACAAAATGCAATGCACTGAGTTATATCCGTTTTTAATAAAACTAACCATATGCAATGCCTTAAGTTATATCAGTTTTTAATAAAACTAACAAAATGCAAAGCTTTAAGTTATATCAGTTTTTAATAAAACTAACAAAATGCAATGCACTGAGTTATATCAGTTTTTAATAAAACTAACCATATGCAATGCTTTAAGTTATATCAGTTTTTAATAAAACTAACAAAATGCAATGCTTTAAGTTATATCAGTTTTTAATAAAACTAACAAAATGCAATGCACTGAGTTATATCCGTTTTTAATAAAACTAACCATATGCAATGCTTTAAGTTATATCAGTTTTTAATAAAACTAACAAAATGCAATGCGGTAAGTTATATCAGTTTTTAATAAAACTAACAAAATGCAATGCACTGAGTTATATCATTTTTAATAAAACTAACCATATGCAATGCTTTAAGTTATATCAGTTTTTAATAAAACTAACAAAATGCAATGCACTGAGTTATATCCGTTTTTAATAAAACTAACCATATGCAATGCTTTAAGTTATATCAGTTTTTAATAAAACTAACCATATGCAATGCTTTAAGTTATATCAGTTTTTAATAAAACTAACAAAATGCAATGCACTGAGTTACATCAGTTTTTAATAAAACTAACAAAATGCAATGCACTGAGTTATATCCGTTTTTAATAAAACTAACCATATGCAATGCTTTAAGTTATATCAGTTTTTAATAAAACTAACCATATGCAATGCTTTAAGTTATATCAGTTTTTAATAAAACTAACAAAATGCAATGCTTTAAGTTATATCAGTTTTTAATAAAACTAACAAAATGCAATGCACTGAGTTATATCCGTTTTTAATAAAACTAACCATATGCAATGCTTTAAGTTATATCAGTTTTTAATAAAACTAACCATATGCAATGCTTTAAGTTATATCAGTTTTTAATAAAACTAACAAAATGCAATGCACTGAGTTATATCAGTTTTTAATAAAACTAACCATATGCAATGCTTTAAGTTATATCAGTTTTTAATAAAACTAACAAAATGCAATGCTTTAAGTTATATCAGTTTTTAATAAAACTAACAAAATGCAATGCACTGAGTTATATCCGTTTTTAATAAAACTAACCATATGCAATGCTTTAAGTTATATCAGTTTTTAATAAAACTAACAAAATGCAATGCGGTAAGTTATATCAGTTTTTAATAAAACTAACAAAATGCAATGCACTGAGTTATATCAGTTTTTAATAAAACTAACCATATGCCATGCCTTAAGTTATATCAGTTTTTAATAAAACTAACAAAATGCAATGCACTGAGTTATATCCGTTTTTAATAAAACTAACCATATGCAATGCTTTAAGTTATATCAGTTTTTAATAAAACTAACCACATGCAATGCTTTAAGTTATATCAGTTTTTAATAAAACTAACCACATGCAATGCTTTAAGTTATATCAGTTTTTAATAAAACTAACCATATGCAATGCACTGAGTTATATCCGTTTTTAATAAAACTAACCACATGCAATGCACTGAGTTATATCAGTTTTTAATAAAACTAACAAAATGCAATGCACTGAGTTATATCAGTTTTTAATAATACTAACCATATGCCATGCCTTAAGTTATATCAGTTTTTAATAAAACTAACAAAATGCAATGCATTGAGTTATATCCGTTTTTAATAAAACTAACCATATGCAATGCTTTAAGTTATATCAGTTTTTAATAAAACTAACAAAATGCAATGCATTGAGTTATATCAGTTTTTAATAAAACTAACCATATGCCATGCCTTAAGTTATATCAGTTTTTAATAAAACTAACAAAATGCAATGCACTGAGTTATATCCGTTTTTAATAAAACTAACCATATGCAATGCTTTAAGTTATATCAGTTTTTAATAAAACTAACAAAATGCAATGCACTGAGTTATATCCGTTTTTAATAAAACTAACCATATGTAATGCTTTAAGTTATATCAGTTTTTAATAAAACTAACCATATGCAATGCTTTGAGTTATATCAGTTTTTAATAAAACTAACCATATGCAATGCACTGAGTTATATCAGTTTTTAATAAAACTAACCATATGCAATGCTTTAAGTTATATCAGTTTTTAATAAAACTAACAAAATGCAATGCACTGAGTTATATCAGTTTTTAATAAAACTAACAAAATGCAATGCACTGAGTTATATCCGTTTTTAATAAAACTAACCATATGCAATGCTTTAAGTTATATCAGTTTTTAATAAAACTAACCATATGCAATACTTTAAGTTATATCAGTTTTTAATAAAACTAACAAAATGCAATGCTTTAAGTTATATCAGTTTTTAATAAAACTAACAAAATGCAATGCACTGAGTTATATCCGTTTTTAATAAAACTAACCATATGCAGTGCTTTAAGTTATATCAGTTTTTAATAAAACTAACCATATGCAATGCTTTAAGTTATATCAGTTTTTAATAAAACTAACAAAATGCAATGCACTGAGTTATATCAGTTTTTAATAAAACTAACAAAATGCAATGCACTGAGTTATATCAGTTTTTAATAAAACTAACCATATGCAATGCACTGAGTTATATCAGTTTTTAATAAAACTAACCATATGCAATGCTTTAAGTTATATCAGTTTTTAATAAAACTAACAAAATGCAATGCTTTAAGTTATATCAGTTTATAATAAAACTAACAAAATGCAATGCACTGAGTTATATCAGTTTTTAATAAAACTAACCATATGCAATGCTTTAAGTTATATCAGTTTTTAATAAAACTAACAAAATGCAATGCTGTAAGTTATATCAGTTTTTAATAAAACTAACAAAATGCAATGCACTGAGTTATATCAGTTTTTAATAAAACTAACCATATGCAATGCTTTAAGTTATATCAGTTTTTAATAAAACTAACCACATGCAATGCTTTAAGTTATATCAGTTTTTAATAAAACTAACCACATGCAATGCTTTAAGTTATATCAGTTTTTAATAAAACTAACCATATGCAATGCACTGAGTTATATCCGTTTTTAATAAAACTAACCACATGCAATGCACTGAGTTATATCAGTTTTTAATAAAACTAACAAAATGCAATGCACTGAGTTATATCAGTTTTTAATAATACTAACCATATGCCATGCCTTAAGTTATATCAGTTTTTAATAAAACTAACAAAATGCAATGCATTGAGTTATATCCGTTTTTAATAAAACTAACCATATGCAATGCTTTAAGTTATATCAGTTTTTAATAAAACTAACAAAATGCAATGCATTGAGTTATATCCGTTTTTAATAAAACTAACCATATGCAATGCTTTAAGTTATATCAGTTTTTAATAAAACTAACAAAATGCAATGCACTGAGTTATATCAGTTTTTAATAAAACTAACCATATGCCATGCCTTAAGTTATATCAGTTTTTAATAAAACTAACAAAATGCAATGCATTGAGTTATATCCGTTTTTAATAAAACTAACCATGTGCAATTCTTTAAGTTATATCAGTTTTTAATAAAACTAACAAAATGCAATGCACTGAGTTATATCAGTTTTTAATAAAACTAACCATATGCAATGCTTTAAGTTATATCAGTTTTTAATAAAACTAACAAAATACAATGCACTGAGTTATATCAGTTTTTAATAAAACTAACCATATGCCATGCCTTAAGTTATATCAGTTTTTAATAAAACTAACAAAATGCAATGCACTGAGTTATATCCGTTTTTAATAAAACTAACCATATGTAATGCTTTAAGTTATATCAGTTTTTAATAAAACTAACCATATGCAATGCTTTAAGTTATATCAGTTTTTAATAAAACTAACAAAATGCAATGCACTGAGTTATATCATTTTTAATAAAACTAACCATATGCAATGCTTTAAGTTATATCAGTTTTTAATAAAACTAACAAAATGCAATGCACTGAGTTATATCCGTTTTTAATAAAACTAACCATATGCAATGCTTTAAGTTATATCAGTTTTTAATAAAACTAACAAAATGCAATGCACTGAGTTATATCAGTTTTTAATAAAACTAACCATATGCAATGCTTTAAGTTATATCAGTTTTTAATAAAACTAACAAAATGCAATTGATTAAGTTATATCAGTTTTTAATAAAACTAACAAAATGCAATGCACTGAGTTATATCAGTTTTTAATAAAACTAACCATATGCAATGCCTTAAGTTATATCAGTTTTTAATAAAACTAACAAAATGCAATGCACTGAGTTATATCCGTTTTTAATAAAACTAACCATATGCAATGCTTTAAGTTATATCAGTTTTTAATAAAACTAACAAAATGCAATGCACTGAGTTATATCAGTTTTTAATAAAACTAACCATATGCAATGCCTTAAGTTATATCAGTTTTTAATAAAACTAACAAAATGCAATGCACTGAGTTATATCAGTTTTTAATAAAACTAACCATATGCAATGCTTTAAGTTATATCAGTTTTTAATAAAACTAACCATATGCAATGCCTTAAGTTATATCAGTTTTTAATAAAACTAACAAAATGCAATGCACTGAGTTATATCATTTTTAATAAAACTAACCATATGCAATGCTTTAAGTTATATCAGTTTTTAATAAAACTAACAAAATGCAATGCACTGAGTTATATCCGTTTTTAATAAAACTAACCATATGCAATGCTTTAAGTTATATCAGTTTTTAATAAAACTAACAAAATGCAATGCACTGAGTTATATCAGTTTTTAATAAAACTAACCATATGCAATGCTTTAAGTTATATCAGTTTTTAATAAAACTAACAAAATGCAATGCACTGAGTTATATCAGTTTTTAATAAAACTAACCATATGCAATGCTTTAAGTTATATCAGTTTTTAATAAAACTAACAAAATGCAATGCACTGAGTTATATCCGTTTTTAATAAAACAAACCATATGCAATGCTTTAAGTTATATCAGTTTTTAATAAAACTAACAAAATGCAATGCACTGAGTTATATCAGTTTTTAATAAAACTAACCATATGCAATGCTTTAAGTTATATCAGTTTTTAATAAAACTAACAAAATGCAATTGATTAAGTTATATCAGTTTTTAATAAAACTAACAAAATGCAATGCACTGAGTTATATCAGTTTTTAATAAAACTAACCATATGCAATGCCTTAAGTTATATCAGTTTTTAATAAAACTAACAAAATGCAATGCACTGAGTTATATCAGTTTTTAATAAAACTAACCATATGCAATGCTTTAAGTTATATCAGTTTTTAATAAAACTAACAAAATGCAATGCACTGAGTTATATCCGTTTTTAATAAAACTAACCATATGTAATGCTTTAAGTTATATCAGTTTTTAATAAAACTAACCATATGCAATGCTTTAAGTTATATCAGTTTTTAATAAAACTAACAAAATGCAATGCACTGAGTTATATCAGTTTTTAATAAAACTAACAAAATGCAATGCACTGAGTTATATCAGTTTTTAGTAAAACTAACAAAAGGCAATGCACTGAGCTATATCCGTTTTTAATAAAACTAACCATATGCAATGCTTTAAGTTATATCAGTTTTTAATAAAACTAACCACATGCAATGCACTGAGTTATATCAGTTTTTAATAAAACTAACCATATGCAATGCCTTAAGTTATATCAGTTTTTAATAAAACTAACAAAATGCAATGCACTGAGTTATATCAGTTTTTAATAAAACTAACCATATGCAATGCTTTAAGTTATATCAGTTTTTAATAAAACTAACCATATGCAATGCCTTAAGTTATATCAGTTTTTAATAAAACTAACAAAATGCAATGCACTGAGTTATATCATTTTTAATAAAACTAACCATATGCAATGCTTTAAGTTATATCAGTTTTTAATAAAACTAACAAAATGCAATGCACTGAGTTATATCCGTTTTTAATAAAACTAACCATATGCAATGCTTTAAGTTATATCAGTTTTTAATAAAACTAACAAAATGCAATGCACTGAGTTATATCAGTTTTTAATAAAACTAACCATATGCAATGCTTTAAGTTATATCAGTTTTTAATAAAACTAACAAAATGCAATGCACTGAGTTATATCAGTTTTTAATAAAACTAACCATATGCAATGCTTTAAGTTATATCAGTTTTTAATAAAACTAACAAAATGCAATGCACTGAGTTATATCCGTTTTTAATAAAACAAACCATATGCAATGCTTTAAGTTATATCAGTTTTTAATAAAACTAACAAAATGCAATGCACTGAGTTATATCAGTTTTTAATAAAACTAACCATATGCAATGCTTTAAGTTATATCAGTTTTTAATAAAACTAACAAAATGCAATTGATTAAGTTATATCAGTTTTTAATAAAACTAACAAAATGCAATGCACTGAGTTATATCAGTTTTTAATAAAACTAACCATATGCAATGCCTTAAGTTATATCAGTTTTTAATAAAACTAACAAAATGCAATGCACTGAGTTATATCAGTTTTTAATAAAACTAACCATATGCAATGCTTTAAGTTATATCAGTTTTTAATAAAACTAACAAAATGCAATGCACTGAGTTATATCCGTTTTTAATAAAACTAACCATATGTAATGCTTTAAGTTATATCAGTTTTTAATAAAACTAACCATATGCAATGCTTTAAGTTATATCAGTTTTTAATAAAACTAACAAAATGCAATGCACTGAGTTATATCATTTTTAATAAAACTAACCATATGCAATGCTTTAAGTTATATCAGTTTTTAATAAAACTAACAAAATGCAATGCACTGAGTTATATCCGTTTTTAATAAAACAAACCATATGCAATGCTTTAAGTTATATCAGTTTTTAATAAAACTAACAAAATGCAATGCACTGAGTTATATCAGTTTTTAATAAAACTAACCATATGGAATGCTTTAAGTTATATCAGTTTTTAATAAAACTAACAAAATGCAATGCACTGAGTTATATCAGTTTTTAATAAAACTAACAAAATGCAATGCACTGAGTTATATCAGTTTTTAGTAAAACTAACAAAAGGCAATGCACTGAGCTATATCCGTTTTTAATAAAACTAACCATATGCAATGCTTTAAGTTATATCAGTTTTTAATAAAACTAACCACATGCAATGCTTTAAGTTATATCAGTTTTTAATAAAACTAACAAAATGCAATGCACTGAGTTATATCAGTTTTTAATAAAACTAACCATATTCAATGCTTTAAGTTATATCAGTTTTTAATAAAACTAACAAAATGCAATGCACTGAGTTATATCAGTTTTTAATAAAACTAACAAAATGCAATGCACTGAGTTATATCAGTTTTTAATAAAACTAACAAAATGCAATGCACTGAGTTATATCAGTTTTTAATAAAACTAACCATATGCAATGCTTTAAGTTATATCAGTTTTTAATAAAACTAACAAAATGCAATGCACTGAGTTATATCAGTTTTTAATAAAACTAACCATATGCAATGCTTTAAGTTATATCAGTTTTTAATAAAACTAACAAAATGCAACGCACTGAGTTATATCAGTTTTTAATAAAACTAACCATATGCCATGCCTTAAGTTATATCAGTTTTTAATAAAACTAACAAAATGCAATGCACTGAGTTATATCCGTTTTTAATAAAACTAACCATATGCAATGCTTTAAGTTATATCAGTTTTTAATAAAACTAACAAAATGCAATGCACTGAGTTATATCAGTTTTTAATAAAACTAACCATATGCCATGCCTTAAGTTATATCAGTTTTTAATAAAACTAACAAAATGCAATGCACTGAGTTATATGAGTTTTTAATAAAACTAACCATATGCAATGCTTTAAGTTATATCAGTTTTTAATAAAACTAACAAAATGCAATGCACTGAGTTATCTCCGTTTTTAATAAAACTAACCATATGCAATGCTTTAAGTTATATCAGTTTTTAATAAAACTAACCATATGCAATGCTTTAAGTTATATCAGTTTTTAATAAAACTAACAAAATGCAATGCACTGAGTTATATCAGTTTTTAATAAAACTAACCATATGCCATGCCTTAAGTTATATCAGTTTTTAATAAAACTAACAAAATGCAATGCACTGAGTTATATCCGTTTTTAATAAAACTAACCATATGCAATGCTTTAAGTTATATCAGTTTTTAATAAAACTAACCACATGCAATGCTTTAAGTTATATCAGTTTTTAATAAAACTAACCATATGCAATGCTTTAAGTTATATCAGTTTTTAATAAAACTAACAAAATGCAATGCACTGAGTTATATAAGTTTTTAATAAAACTAACCATATGCCATGCCTTAAGTTATATCAGTTTTTAATAAAACTAACAAAATGCAATGCACTGAGTTATATCCGTTTTTAATAAAACTAACCATATGCAATGCTTTAAGTTATATCAGTTTTTAATAAAACTAACCACATGCAATGCTTTAAGTTATATCAGTTTTTAATAAAACTAACAAAATGCAATGCACTGAGTTATATCAGTTTTTAATAAAACTAACCATATGCAATGCTTTAAGTTATATCAGTTTTTAATAAAACTAACCATATGCAATGCTTTAAGTTATATCAGTTTTTAATAAAACTAACAAAATGCAATGCACTGAGTTATATCAGTTTTTAATAAAACTAACCACATGCAATGCTTTAAGTTATATCAGTTTTTAATAAAACTAACCATATGAAATGCTTTAAGTTATATCAGTTTTTAATAAAACTAACAAAATGCAATGCATTGAGTTATATCCGTTTTTAATAAAACTAACCACATGCAATGCTTTAAGTTATATCAGTTTTTAATAAAACTAACCACATGCAATGCTTTAAGTTATATCAGTTTTTAATAAAACTAACAAAATGCAATGCACTGAGTTATATCAGTTTTTAATAAAACTAACCATATGCAATGCTTTAAGTTATATCAGTTTTTAATAAAACTAACAAAATGCAATGCACTGAGTTATATCCGTTTTTAATAAAACTAACCATATGTAATGCTTTAAGTTATATCAGTTTTTAATAAAACTAACCATATGCAATGCTTTAAGTTATATCAGTTTTTAATAAAACTAACAAAATGCAATGCACTGAGTTATATCATTTTTAATAAAAATAACCATATGCAATGCTTTAAGTTATATCAGTTTTTAATAAAACTAACAAAATGCAATGCACTGAGTTATATCAGTTTTTAATAAAACTAACCATAAGCCATGCCTTAAGTTATATCAGTTTTTAATAAAACTAACCATGTGGAATGCTTTAAGTTATATCAGTTTTTAATAAAACTAACAAAATGCAATGCACTGAGTTATATCAGTTTTTAATAAAACTAACAAAATGCAATGCACTGAGTTATATCAGTTTTTAGTAAAACTAACAAAAGGCAATGCACTGAGCTATATCCGTTTTTAATAAAACTAACCATATGCAATGCTTTAAGTTATATCAGTTTTTAATAAAACTAACCACATGCAATGCTTTAAGTTATATCAGTTTTTAATAAAACTAACAAAATGCAATGCACTGAGTTATATCAGTTTTTAATAAAACTAACCATATTCAATGCTTTAAGTTATATCAGTTTTTAATAAAACTAACAAAATGCAATGCACTGAGTTATATCAGTTTTTAATAAAACTAACAAAATGCAATGCACTGAGTTATATCAGTTTTTAATAATACTAACCATATGCCATGCCTTAAGTTATATCAGTTTTTAATAAAACTAACAAAATGCAATGCATTGAGTTATATCCGTTTTTAATAAAACTAACCATATGCAATGCTTTAAGTTATATCAGTTTTTAATAAAACTAACAAAATGCAATGCATTGAGTTATATCCGTTTTTAATAAAACTAACCATATGCAATGCTTTAAGTTATATCAGTTTTTAATAAAACTAACAAAATGCAATGCACTGAGTTATATCAGTTTTTAATAAAACTAACCATATGCCATGCCTTAAGTTATATCAGTTTTTAATAAAACTAACAAAATGCAATGCATTGAGTTATATCCGTTTTTAATAAAACTAACCATGTGCAATTCTTTAAGTTATATCAGTTTTTAATAAAACTAACAAAATGCAATGCACTGAGTTATATCAGTTTTTAATAAAACTAACCATATGCAATGCCTTAAGTTATATCAGTTTTTAATAAAACTAACAAAATGCAATGCACTGAGTTATATCAGTTTTTAATAAAACTAACCATATGCAATGCTTTAAGTTATATCAGTTTTTAATAAAACTAACAAAATGCAATGCACTGAGTTATATCAGTTTTTAATAAAACTAACCATATGCCATGCCTTAAGTTATATCAGTTTTTAATAAAACTAACAAAATGCAATGCACTGAGTTATATCAGTTTTTAATAAAACTAACAAAATGCAATGCACTGAGTTATATCAGTTTTTAATAAAACTAACCATATGCAATGCTTTAAGTTATATCAGTTTTTAATAAAACTAACAAAATGCAATTGATTAAGTTATATCAGTTTTTAATAAAACTAACAAAATGCAATGCACTGAGTTATATCAGTTTTTAATAAAACTAACCATATGCAATGCCTTAAGTTATATCAGTTTTTAATAAAACTAACAAAATGCAATGCACTGAGTTATATCAGTTTTTAATAAAGCTAACCATATGCAATGCTTTAAGTTATATCAGTTTTTAATAAAACTAACAAAATGCAATGCACTGAGTTATATCCGTTTTTAATAAAACTAACCATATGTAATGCTTTAAGTTATATCAGTTTTTAATAAAACTAACCATATGCAATGCTTTAAGTTATATCAGTTTTTAATAAAACTAACAAAATGCAATGCACTGAGTTATATCAGTTTTTAATAAAACTAACAAAATGCAATGCACTGAGTTATATCAGTTTTTAGTAAAACTAACAAAAGGCAATGCACTGAGCTATATCCGTTTTTAATAAAACTAACCATATGCAATGCTTTAAGTTATATCAGTTTTTAATAAAACTAACCACATGCAATGCACTGAGTTATATCAGTTTTTAATAAAACTAACCATATGCAATGCCTTAAGTTATATCAGTTTTTAATAAAACTAACAAAATGCAATGCACTGAGTTATATCAGTTTTTAATAAAACTAACCATATGCAATGCTTTAAGTTATATCAGTTTTTAATAAAACTAACCATATGCAATGCCTTAAGTTATATCAGTTTTTAATAAAACTAACAAAATGCAATGCACTGAGTTATATCATTTTTAATAAAACTAACCATATGCAATGCTTTAAGTTATATCAGTTTTTAATAAAACTAACAAAATGCAATGCACTGAGTTATATCCGTTTTTAATAAAACTAACCATATGCAATGCTTTAAGTTATATCAGTTTTTAATAAAACTAACAAAATGCAATGCACTGAGTTATATCAGTTTTTAATAAAACTAACCATATGCAATGCTTTAAGTTATATCAGTTTTTAATAAAACTAACAAAATGCAATGCACTGAGTTATATCAGTTTTTAATAAAACTAACCATATTCAATGCTTTAAGTTATATCAGTTTTTAATAAAACTAACAAAATGCAATGCACTGAGTTATATCCGTTTTTAATAAAACAAACCATATGCAATGCTTTAAGTTATATCAGTTTTTAATAAAACTAACAAAATGCAATGCACTGAGTTATATCAGTTTTTAATAAAACTAACCATATGCAATGCTTTAAGTTATATCAGTTTTTAATAAAACTAACAAAATGCAATTGATTAAGTTATATCAGTTTTTAATAAAACTAACAAAATGCAATGCACTGAGTTATATCAGTTTTTAATAAAACTAACCATATGCAATGCCTTAAGTTATATCAGTTTTTAATAAAACTAACAAAATGCAATGCACTGAGTTATATCAGTTTTTAATAAAACTAACCATATGCAATGCTTTAAGTTATATCAGTTTTTAATAAAACTAACAAAATGCAATGCACTGAGTTATATCCGTTTTTAATAAAACTAACCATATGTAATGCTTTAAGTTATATCAGTTTTTAATAAAACTAACCATATGCAATGCTTTAAGTTATATCAGTTTTTAATAAAACTAACAAAATGCAATGCACTGAGTTATATCATTTTTAATAAAACTAACCATATGTAATGCTTTAAGTTATATCAGTTTTTAATAAAACTAACCATATGCAATGCTTTAAGTTATATCAGTTTTTAATAAAACTAACAAAATGCAATGCACTGAGTTATATCATTTTTAATAAAACTAACCATATGCAATGCTTTAAGTTATATCAGTTTTTAATAAAACTAACAAAATGCAATGCACTGAGTTATATCCGTTTTTAATAAAACAAACCATATGCAATGCTTTAAGTTATATCAGTTTTTAATAAAACTAACAAAATGCAATGCACTGAGTTATATCAGTTTTTAATAAAACTAACCATATGGAATGCTTTAAGTTATATCAGTTTTTAATAAAACTAACCATATGTAATGCTTTAAGTTATATCAGTTTTTAATAAAACTAACCATATGCAATGCCTTAAGTTATATCAGTTTTTAATAAAACTAACAAAATGCAATGCACTGAGTTATATCAGTTTTTAATAAAACTAACCATATGCAATGCTTTAAGTTATATCAGTTTTTAATAAAACTAACCATGTGGAATGCTTTAAGTTATATCAGTTTTTAATAAAACTAACAAAATGCAATGCACTGAGTTATATCAGTTTTTAATAAAACTAACAAAATGCAATGCACTGAGTTATATCAGTTTTTAGTAAAACTAACAAAAGGCAATGCACTGAGCTATATCCGTTTTTAATAAAACTAACCATATGCAATGCTTTAAGTTATATCAGTTTTTAATAAAACTAACCACATGCAATGCTTTAAGTTATATCAGTTTTTAATAAAACTAACAAAATGCAATGCACTGAGTTATATCAGTTTTTAATAAAACTAACCATATTCAATGCTTTAAGTTATATCAGTTTTTAATAAAACTAACAAAATGCAATGCACTGAGTTATATCAGTTTTTAATAAAACTAACAAAATGCAATGCACTGAGTTATATCAGTTTTTAATAATACTAACCATATGCCATGCCTTAAGTTATATCAGTTTTTAATAAAACTAACAAAATGCAATGCATTGAGTTATATCCGTTTTTAATAAAACTAACAAAATGCAATGCACTAAGTTATATCAGTTTTTAATAAAACTAACCATATGAAATGCTTTAAGTTATATCAGTTTTTAATAAAACTAACAAAATGCAATGCATTGAGTTATATCCGTTTTTAATAAAACTAACCACATGCAATGCTTTAAGTTATATCAGTTTTTAATAAAACTAACCACATGCAATGCTTTAAGTTATATCAGTTTTTAATAAAACTAACAAAATGCAATGCACTGAGTTATATCAGTTTTTAATAAAACTAACCATATGCAATGCTTTAAGTTATATCAGTTTTTAATAAAACTAACAAAATGCAATGCACTGAGTTATATCCGTTTTTAATAAAACTAACCATATGTAATGCTTTAAGTTATATCAGTTTTTAATAAAACTAACCATATGCAATGCTTTAAGTTATATCAGTTTTTAATAAAACTAACAAAATGCAATGCACTGAGTTATATCATTTTTAATAAAAATAACCATATGCAATGCTTTAAGTTATATCAGTTTTTAATAAAACTAACAAAATGCAATGCACTGAGTTATATCAGTTTTTAATAAAACTAACCATAAGCCATGCCTTAAGTTATATCAGTTTTTAATAAAACTAACCATGTGGAATGCTTTAAGTTATATCAGTTTTTAATAAAACTAACAAAATGCAATGCACTGAGTTATATCAGTTTTTAATAAAACTAACAAAATGCAATGCACTGAGTTATATCAGTTTTTAGTAAAACTAACAAAAGGCAATGCACTGAGCTATATCCGTTTTTAATAAAACTAACCATATGCAATGCTTTAAGTTATATCAGTTTTTAATAAAACTAACCACATGCAATGCTTTAAGTTATATCAGTTTTTAATAAAACTAACAAAATGCAATGCACTGAGTTATATCAGTTTTTAATAAAACTAACCATATTCAATGCTTTAAGTTATATCAGTTTTTAATAAAACTAACAAAATGCAATGCACTGAGTTATATCAGTTTTTAATAAAACTAACAAAATGCAATGCACTGAGTTATATCAGTTTTTAATAATACTAACCATATGCCATGCCTTAAGTTATATCAGTTTTTAATAAAACTAACAAAATGCAATGCATTGAGTTATATCCGTTTTTAATAAAACTAACCATATGCAATGCTTTAAGTTATATCAGTTTTTAATAAAACTAACAAAATGCAATGCATTGAGTTATATCCGTTTTTAATAAAACTAACCATATGCAATGCTTTAAGTTATATCAGTTTTTAATAAAACTAACAAAATGCAATGCACTGAGTTATATCAGTTTTTAATAAAACTAACCATATGCCATGCCTTAAGTTATATCAGTTTTTAATAAAACTAACAAAATGCAATGCATTGAGTTATATCCGTTTTTAATAAAACTAACCATGTGCAATTCTTTAAGTTATATCAGTTTTTAATAAAACTAACAAAATGCAATGCACTGAGTTATATCAGTTTTTAATAAAACTAACCATATGCAATGCCTTAAGTTATATCAGTTTTTAATAAAACTAACAAAATGCAATGCACTGAGTTATATCAGTTTTTAATAAAACTAACCATATGCAATGCTTTAAGTTATATCAGTTTTTAATAAAACTAACAAAATGCAATGCACTGAGTTATATCAGTTTTTAATAAAACTAACCATATGCCATGCCTTAAGTTATATCAGTTTTTAATAAAACT
Source organism: Ceratitis rosa (assembly GCA_037013455.1). Classification (NCBI taxonomy): domain Eukaryota; kingdom Metazoa; phylum Arthropoda; class Insecta; order Diptera; family Tephritidae; genus Ceratitis; species Ceratitis rosa. The sequence continues at coordinate 1,952,280 of JAWMAG010000063.1, forward strand.
AACAAAATGCAATGCACTGAGTTATATCAGTTTTTAATAAAACTAACAAAATGCAATGCACTGAGTTATATCAGTTTTTAATAAAACTAACCATATGCAATGCTTTAAGTTATATCAGTTTTTAATAAAACTAACAAAATGCAATTGATTAAGTTATATCAGTTTTTAATAAAACTAACAAAATGCAATGCACTGAGTTATATCAGTTTTTAATAAAACTAACCATATGCAATGCCTTAAGTTATATCAGTTTTTAATAAAACTAACAAAATGCAATGCACTGAGTTATATCAGTTTTTAATAAAGCTAACCATATGCAATGCTTTAAGTTATATCAGTTTTTAATAAAACTAACAAAATGCAATGCACTGAGTTATATCCGTTTTTAATAAAACTAACCATATGTAATGCTTTAAGTTATATCAGTTTTTAATAAAACTAACCATATGCAATGCTTTAAGTTATATCAGTTTTTAATAAAACTAACAAAATGCAATGCACTGAGTTATATCAGTTTTTAATAAAACTAACAAAATGCAATGCACTGAGTTATATCAGTTTTTAGTAAAACTAACAAAAGGCAATGCACTGAGCTATATCCGTTTTTAATAAAACTAACCATATGCAATGCTTTAAGTTATATCAGTTTTTAATAAAACTAACCACATGCAATGCACTGAGTTATATCAGTTTTTAATAAAACTAACCATATGCAATGCCTTAAGTTATATCAGTTTTTAATAAAACTAACAAAATGCAATGCACTGAGTTATATCAGTTTTTAATAAAACTAACCATATGCAATGCTTTAAGTTATATCAGTTTTTAATAAAACTAACCATATGCAATGCCTTAAGTTATATCAGTTTTTAATAAAACTAACAAAATGCAATGCACTGAGTTATATCATTTTTAATAAAACTAACCATATGCAATGCTTTAAGTTATATCAGTTTTTAATAAAACTAACAAAATGCAATGCACTGAGTTATATCCGTTTTTAATAAAACTAACCATATGCAATGCTTTAAGTTATATCAGTTTTTAATAAAACTAACAAAATGCAATGCACTGAGTTATATCAGTTTTTAATAAAACTAACCATATGCAATGCTTTAAGTTATATCAGTTTTTAATAAAACTAACAAAATGCAATGCACTGAGTTATATCAGTTTTTAATAAAACTAACCATATTCAATGCTTTAAGTTATATCAGTTTTTAATAAAACTAACAAAATGCAATGCACTGAGTTATATCCGTTTTTAATAAAACAAACCATATGCAATGCTTTAAGTTATATCAGTTTTTAATAAAACTAACAAAATGCAATGCACTGAGTTATATCAGTTTTTAATAAAACTAACCATATGCAATGCTTTAAGTTATATCAGTTTTTAATAAAACTAACAAAATGCAATTGATTAAGTTATATCAGTTTTTAATAAAACTAACAAAATGCAATGCACTGAGTTATATCAGTTTTTAATAAAACTAACCATATGCAATGCCTTAAGTTATATCAGTTTTTAATAAAACTAACAAAATGCAATGCACTGAGTTATATCAGTTTTTAATAAAACTAACCATATGCAATGCTTTAAGTTATATCAGTTTTTAATAAAACTAACAAAATGCAATGCACTGAGTTATATCCGTTTTTAATAAAACTAACCATATGTAATGCTTTAAGTTATATCAGTTTTTAATAAAACTAACCATATGCAATGCTTTAAGTTATATCAGTTTTTAATAAAACTAACAAAATGCAATGCACTGAGTTATATCATTTTTAATAAAACTAACCATATGCAATGCTTTAAGTTATATCAGTTTTTAATAAAACTAACAAAATGCAATGCACTGAGTTATATCCGTTTTTAATAAAACAAACCATATGCAATGCTTTAAGTTATATCAGTTTTTAATAAAACTAACAAAATGCAATGCACTGAGTTATATCAGTTTTTAATAAAACTAACCATATGGAATGCTTTAAGTTATATCAGTTTTTAATAAAACTAACAAAATGCAATGCACTGAGTTATATCAGTTTTTAATAAAACTAACAAAATGCAATGCACTGAGTTATATCAGTTTTTAGTAAAACTAACAAAAGGCAATGCACTGAGCTATATCCGTTTTTAATAAAACTAACCATATGCAATGCTTTAAGTTATATCAGTTTTTAATAAAACTAACCACATGCAATGCTTTAAGTTATATCAGTTTTTAATAAAACTAACAAAATGCAATGCACTGAGTTATATCAGTTTTTAATAAAACTAACCATATTCAATGCTTTAAGTTATATCAGTTTTTAATAAAACTAACAAAATTCAATGCACTGAGTTATATCAGTTTTTAATAAAACTAACAAAATGCAATGCACTGAGTTATATCAGTTTTTAATAAAACTAACAAAATGCAATGCACTGAGTTATATCAGTTTTTAATAAAACTAACCATATGCAATGCTTTAAGTTATATCAGTTTTTAATAAAACTAACAAAATGCAATGCACTGAGTTATATCAGTTTTTAATAAAACTAACCATATGCAATGCTTTAAGTTATATCAGTTTTTAATAAAACTAACAAAATGCAACGCACTGAGTTATATCAGTTTTTAATAAAACTAACCATATGCCATGCCTTAAGTTATATCAGTTTTTAATAAAACTAACAAAATGCAATGCACTGAGTTATATCCGTTTTTAATAAAACTAACCATATGCAATGCTTTAAGTTATATCAGTTTTTAATAAAACTAACAAAATGCAATGCACTGAGTTATATCAGTTTTTAATAAAACTAACCATATGCCATGCCTTAAGTTATATCAGTTTTTAATAAAACTAACAAAATGCAATGCACTGAGTTATATGAGTTTTTAATAAAACTAACCATATGCAATGCTTTAAGTTATATCAGTTTTTAATAAAACTAACAAAATGCAATGCACTGAGTTATCTCCGTTTTTAATAAAACTAACCATATGCAATGCTTTAAGTTATATCAGTTTTTAATAAAACTAACCATATGCAATGCTTTAAGTTATATCAGTTTTTAATAAAACTAACAAAATGCAATGCACTGAGTTATATCAGTTTTTAATAAAACTAACCATATGCCATGCCTTAAGTTATATCAGTTTTTAATAAAACTAACAAAATGCAATGCACTGAGTTATATCCGTTTTTAATAAAACTAACCATATGCAATGCTTTAAGTTATATCAGTTTTTAATAAAACTAACCACATGCAATGCTTTAAGTTATATCAGTTTTTAATAAAACTAACCATATGCAATGCTTTAAGTTATATCAGTTTTTAATAAAACTAACAAAATGCAATGCACTGAGTTATATCAGTTTTTAATAAAACTAACCATATGCCATGCCTTAAGTTATATCAGTTTTTAATAAAACTAACAAAATGCAATGCACTGAGTTATATCAGTTTTTAATAAAACTAACAAAATGCAATGCACTGAGTTATATCAGTTTTTAATAAAACTAACCATATGCAATGCTTTAAGTTATATCAGTTTTTAATAAAACTAACAAAATGCAATTGATTAAGTTATATCAGTTTTTAATAAAACTAACAAAATGCAATGCACTGAGTTATATCAGTTTTTAATAAAACTAACCATATGCAATGCCTTAAGTTATATCAGTTTTTAATAAAACTAACAAAATGCAATGCACTGAGTTATATCAGTTTTTAATAAAGCTAACCATATGCAATGCTTTAAGTTATATCAGTTTTTAATAAAACTAACAAAATGCAATGCACTGAGTTATATCCGTTTTTAATAAAACTAACCATATGTAATGCTTTAAGTTATATCAGTTTTTAATAAAACTAACCATATGCAATGCTTTAAGTTATATCAGTTTTTAATAAAACTAACAAAATGCAATGCACTGAGTTATATCAGTTTTTAATAAAACTAACAAAATGCAATGCACTGAGTTATATCAGTTTTTAGTAAAACTAACAAAAGGCAATGCACTGAGCTATATCCGTTTTTAATAAAACTAACCATATGCAATGCTTTAAGTTATATCAGTTTTTAATAAAACTAACCACATGCAATGCACTGAGTTATATCAGTTTTTAATAAAACTAACCATATGCAATGCCTTAAGTTATATCAGTTTTTAATAAAACTAACAAAATGCAATGCACTGAGTTATATCAGTTTTTAATAAAACTAACCATATGCAATGCTTTAAGTTATATCAGTTTTTAATAAAACTAACCATATGCAATGCCTTAAGTTATATCAGTTTTTAATAAAACTAACAAAATGCAATGCACTGAGTTATATCATTTTTAATAAAACTAACCATATGCAATGCTTTAAGTTATATCAGTTTTTAATAAAACTAACAAAATGCAATGCACTGAGTTATATCCGTTTTTAATAAAACTAACCATATGCAATGCTTTAAGTTATATCAGTTTTTAATAAAACTAACAAAATGCAATGCACTGAGTTATATCAGTTTTTAATAAAACTAACCATATGCAATGCTTTAAGTTATATCAGTTTTTAATAAAACTAACAAAATGCAATGCACTGAGTTATATCAGTTTTTAATAAAACTAACCATATTCAATGCTTTAAGTTATATCAGTTTTTAATAAAACTAACAAAATGCAATGCACTGAGTTATATCCGTTTTTAATAAAACAAACCATATGCAATGCTTTAAGTTATATCAGTTTTTAATAAAACTAACAAAATGCAATGCACTGAGTTATATCAGTTTTTAATAAAACTAACCATATGCAATGCTTTAAGTTATATCAGTTTTTAATAAAACTAACAAAATGCAATTGATTAAGTTATATCAGTTTTTAATAAAACTAACAAAATGCAATGCACTGAGTTATATCAGTTTTTAATAAAACTAACCATATGCAATGCCTTAAGTTATATCAGTTTTTAATAAAACTAACAAAATGCAATGCACTGAGTTATATCAGTTTTTAATAAAACTAACCATATGCAATGCTTTAAGTTATATCAGTTTTTAATAAAACTAACAAAATGCAATGCACTGAGTTATATCCGTTTTTAATAAAACTAACCATATGTAATGCTTTAAGTTATATCAGTTTTTAATAAAACTAACCATATGCAATGCTTTAAGTTATATCAGTTTTTAATAAAACTAACAAAATGCAATGCACTGAGTTATATCATTTTTAATAAAACTAACCATATGTAATGCTTTAAGTTATATCAGTTTTTAATAAAACTAACCATATGCAATGCTTTAAGTTATATCAGTTTTTAATAAAACTAACAAAATGCAATGCACTGAGTTATATCATTTTTAATAAAACTAACCATATGCAATGCTTTAAGTTATATCAGTTTTTAATAAAACTAACAAAATGCAATGCACTGAGTTATATCCGTTTTTAATAAAACAAACCATATGCAATGCTTTAAGTTATATCAGTTTTTAATAAAACTAACAAAATGCAATGCACTGAGTTATATCAGTTTTTAATAAAACTAACCATATGGAATGCTTTAAGTTATATCAGTTTTTAATAAAACTAACCATATGTAATGCTTTAAGTTATATCAGTTTTTAATAAAACTAACCATATGCAATGCCTTAAGTTATATCAGTTTTTAATAAAACTAACAAAATGCAATGCACTGAGTTATATCAGTTTTTAATAAAACTAACCATATGCAATGCTTTAAGTTATATCAGTTTTTAATAAAACTAACCATGTGGAATGCTTTAAGTTATATCAGTTTTTAATAAAACTAACAAAATGCAATGCACTGAGTTATATCAGTTTTTAATAAAACTAACAAAATGCAATGCACTGAGTTATATCAGTTTTTAGTAAAACTAACAAAAGGCAATGCACTGAGCTATATCCGTTTTTAATAAAACTAACCATATGCAATGCTTTAAGTTATATCAGTTTTTAATAAAACTAACCACATGCAATGCTTTAAGTTATATCAGTTTTTAATAAAACTAACAAAATGCAATGCACTGAGTTATATCAGTTTTTAATAAAACTAACCATATTCAATGCTTTAAGTTATATCAGTTTTTAATAAAACTAACAAAATGCAATGCACTGAGTTATATCAGTTTTTAATAAAACTAACAAAATGCAATGCACTGAGTTATATCAGTTTTTAATAATACTAACCATATGCCATGCCTTAAGTTATATCAGTTTTTAATAAAACTAACAAAATGCAATGCATTGAGTTATATCCGTTTTTAATAAAACTAACAAAATGCAATGCACTAAGTTATATCAGTTTTTAATAAAACTAACCATATGAAATGCTTTAAGTTATATCAGTTTTTAATAAAACTAACAAAATGCAATGCATTGAGTTATATCCGTTTTTAATAAAACTAACCACATGCAATGCTTTAAGTTATATCAGTTTTTAATAAAACTAACCACATGCAATGCTTTAAGTTATATCAGTTTTTAATAAAACTAACAAAATGCAATGCACTGAGTTATATCAGTTTTTAATAAAACTAACCATATGCAATGCTTTAAGTTATATCAGTTTTTAATAAAACTAACAAAATGCAATGCACTGAGTTATATCCGTTTTTAATAAAACTAACCATATGTAATGCTTTAAGTTATATCAGTTTTTAATAAAACTAACCATATGCAATGCTTTAAGTTATATCAGTTTTTAATAAAACTAACAAAATGCAATGCACTGAGTTATATCATTTTTAATAAAAATAACCATATGCAATGCTTTAAGTTATATCAGTTTTTAATAAAACTAACAAAATGCAATGCACTGAGTTATATCAGTTTTTAATAAAACTAACCATAAGCCATGCCTTAAGTTATATCAGTTTTTAATAAAACTAACCATGTGGAATGCTTTAAGTTATATCAGTTTTTAATAAAACTAACAAAATGCAATGCACTGAGTTATATCAGTTTTTAATAAAACTAACAAAATGCAATGCACTGAGTTATATCAGTTTTTAGTAAAACTAACAAAAGGCAATGCACTGAGCTATATCCGTTTTTAATAAAACTAACCATATGCAATGCTTTAAGTTATATCAGTTTTTAATAAAACTAACCACATGCAATGCTTTAAGTTATATCAGTTTTTAATAAAACTAACAAAATGCAATGCACTGAGTTATATCAGTTTTTAATAAAACTAACCATATTCAATGCTTTAAGTTATATCAGTTTTTAATAAAACTAACAAAATGCAATGCACTGAGTTATATCAGTTTTTAATAAAACTAACAAAATGCAATGCACTGAGTTATATCAGTTTTTAATAATACTAACCATATGCCATGCCTTAAGTTATATCAGTTTTTAATAAAACTAACAAAATGCAATGCATTGAGTTATATCCGTTTTTAATAAAACTAACCATATGCAATGCTTTAAGTTATATCAGTTTTTAATAAAACTAACAAAATGCAATGCATTGAGTTATATCCGTTTTTAATAAAACTAACCATATGCAATGCTTTAAGTTATATCAGTTTTTAATAAAACTAACAAAATGCAATGCACTGAGTTATATCAGTTTTTAATAAAACTAACCATATGCCATGCCTTAAGTTATATCAGTTTTTAATAAAACTAACAAAATGCAATGCATTGAGTTATATCCGTTTTTAATAAAACTAACCATGTGCAATTCTTTAAGTTATATCAGTTTTTAATAAAACTAACAAAATGCAATGCACTGAGTTATATCAGTTTTTAATAAAACTAACCATATGCAATGCCTTAAGTTATATCAGTTTTTAATAAAACTAACAAAATGCAATGCACTGAGTTATATCAGTTTTTAATAAAACTAACCATATGCAATGCTTTAAGTTATATCAGTTTTTAATAAAACTAACAAAATGCAATGCACTGAGTTATATCAGTTTTTAATAAAACTAACAAAATGCAATGCACTGAGTTATATCAGTTTTTAATAAAACTAACCATATGCAATGCTTTAAGTTATATCAGTTTTTAATAAAACTAACAAAATGCAATTGATTAAGTTATATCAGTTTTTAATAAAACTAACAAAATGCAATGCACTGAGTTATATCAGTTTTTAATAAAACTAACAAAATGCAATGCACTGAGTTATATCAGTTTTTAATAAAACTAACCATATTCAATGCTTTAAGTTATATCAGTTTTTAATAAAACTAACAAAATGCAATGCACTGAGTTATATCAGTTTTTAATAAAACTAACAAAATGCAATGCACTGAGTTATATCAGTTTTTAATAATACTAACCATATGCCATGCCTTAAGTTATATCAGTTTTTAATAAAACTAACAAAATGCAATGCATTGAGTTATATCCGTTTTTAATAAAACTAACAAAATGCAATGCACTAAGTTATATCAGTTTTTAATAAAACTAACCATATGAAATGCTTTAAGTTATATCAGTTTTTAATAAAACTAACAAAATGCAATGCATTGAGTTATATCCGTTTTTAATAAAACTAACCACATGCAATGCTTTAAGTTATATCAGTTTTTAATAAAACTAACCACATGCAATGCTTTAAGTTATATCAGTTTTTAATAAAACTAACAAAATGCAATGCACTGAGTTATATCAGTTTTTAATAAAACTAACCATATGCAATGCTTTAAGTTATATCAGTTTTTAATAAAACTAACAAAATGCAATGCACTGAGTTATATCCGTTTTTAATAAAACTAACCATATGTAATGCTTTAAGTTATATCAGTTTTTAATAAAACTAACCATATGCAATGCTTTAAGTTATATCAGTTTTTAATAAAACTAACAAAATGCAATGCACTGAGTTATATCATTTTTAATAAAAATAACCATATGCAATGCTTTAAGTTATATCAGTTTTTAATAAAACTAACAAAATGCAATGCACTGAGTTATATCAGTTTTTAATAAAACTAACCATAAGCCATGCCTTAAGTTATATCAGTTTTTAATAAAACTAACCATGTGGAATGCTTTAAGTTATATCAGTTTTTAATAAAACTAACAAAATGCAATGCACTGAGTTATATCAGTTTTTAATAAAACTAACAAAATGCAATGCACTGAGTTATATCAGTTTTTAGTAAAACTAACAAAAGGCAATGCACTGAGCTATATCCGTTTTTAATAAAACTAACCATATGCAATGCTTTAAGTTATATCAGTTTTTAATAAAACTAACCACATGCAATGCTTTAAGTTATATCAGTTTTTAATAAAACTAACAAAATGCAATGCACTGAGTTATATCAGTTTTTAATAAAACTAACCATATTCAATGCTTTAAGTTATATCAGTTTTTAATAAAACTAACAAAATGCAATGCACTGAGTTATATCAGTTTTTAATAAAACTAACAAAATGCAATGCACTGAGTTATATCAGTTTTTAATAATACTAACCATATGCCATGCCTTAAGTTATATCAGTTTTTAATAAAACTAACAAAATGCAATGCATTGAGTTATATCCGTTTTTAATAAAACTAACCATATGCAATGCTTTAAGTTATATCAGTTTTTAATAAAACTAACAAAATGCAATGCATTGAGTTATATCCGTTTTTAATAAAACTAACCATATGCAATGCTTTAAGTTATATCAGTTTTTAATAAAACTAACAAAATGCAATGCACTGAGTTATATCAGTTTTTAATAAAACTAACCATATGCCATGCCTTAAGTTATATCAGTTTTTAATAAAACTAACAAAATGCAATGCATTGAGTTATATCCGTTTTTAATAAAACTAACCATGTGCAATTCTTTAAGTTATATCAGTTTTTAATAAAACTAACAAAATGCAATGCACTGAGTTATATCAGTTTTTAATAAAACTAACCATATGCAATGCCTTAAGTTATATCAGTTTTTAATAAAACTAACAAAATGCAATGCACTGAGTTATATCAGTTTTTAATAAAACTAACCATATGCAATGCTTTAAGTTATATCAGTTTTTAATAAAACTAACAAAATGCAATGCACTGAGTTATATCAGTTTTTAATAAAACTAACAAAATGCAATGCACTGAGTTATATCAGTTTTTAATAAAACTAACCATATGCAATGCTTTAAGTTATATCAGTTTTTAATAAAACTAACAAAATGCAATTGATTAAGTTATATCAGTTTTTAATAAAACTAACAAAATGCAATGCACTGAGTTATATCAGTTTTTAATAAAACTAACCATATGCAATGCCTTAAGTTATATCAGTTTTTAATAAAACTAACAAAATGCAATGCACTGAGTTATATCCGTTTTTAATAAAACTAACCATATGTAATGCTTTAAGTTATATCAGTTTTTAATAAAACTAACCATATGCAATGCTTTAAGTTATATCAGTTTTTAATAAAACTAACAAAATGCAATGCACTGAGTTATATCAGTTTTTAATAAAACTAACAAAATGCAATGCACTGAGTTATATCAGTTTTTAGTAAAACTAACAAAAGGCAATGCACTGAGCTATATCCGTTTTTAATAAAACTAACCATATGCAATGCTTTAAGTTATATCAGTTTTTAATAAAACTAACCACATGCAATGCACTGAGTTATATCAGTTTTTAATAAAACTAACCATATGCAATGCCTTAAGTTATATCAGTTTTTAATAAAACTAACAAAATGCAATGCACTGAGTTATATCAGTTTTTAATAAAACTAACCATATGCAATGCTTTAAGTTATATCAGTTTTTAATAAAACTAACCATATGCAATGCCTTAAGTTATATCAGTTTTTAATAAAACTAACAAAATGCAATGCACTGAGTTATATCATTTTTAATAAAACTAACCATATGCAATGCTTTAAGTTATATCAGTTTTTAATAAAACTAACAAAATGCAATGCACTGAGTTATATCCGTTTTTAATAAAACTAACCATATGCAATGCTTTAAGTTATATCAGTTTTTAATAAAACTAACAAAATGCAATGCACTGAGTTATATCAGTTTTTAATAAAACTAACCATATGCAATGCTTTAAGTTATATCAGTTTTTAATAAAACTAACAAAATGCAATGCACTGAGTTATATCAGTTTTTAATAAAACTAACCATATTCAATGCTTTAAGTTATATCAGTTTTTAATAAAACTAACAAAATGCAATGCACTGAGTTATATCCGTTTTTAATAAAACAAACCATATGCAATGCTTTAAGTTATATCAGTTTTTAATAAAACTAACAAAATGCAATGCACTGAGTTATATCAGTTTTTAATAAAACTAACCATATGCAATGCTTTAAGTTATATCAGTTTTTAATAAAACTAACAAAATGCAATTGATTAAGTTATATCAGTTTTTAATAAAACTAACAAAATGCAATGCACTGAGTTATATCAGTTTTTAATAAAACTAACCATATGCAATGCCTTAAGTTATATCAGTTTTTAATAAAACTAACAAAATGCAATGCACTGAGTTATATCAGTTTTTAATAAAACTAACCATATGCAATGCTTTAAGTTATATCAGTTTTTAATAAAACTAACAAAATGCAATGCACTGAGTTATATCCGTTTTTAATAAAACTAACCATATGTAATGCTTTAAGTTATATCAGTTTTTAATAAAACTAACCATATGCAATGCTTTAAGTTATATCAGTTTTTAATAAAACTAACAAAATGCAATGCACTGAGTTATATCATTTTTAATAAAACTAACCATATGCAATGCTTTAAGTTATATCAGTTTTTAATAAAACTAACAAAATGCAATGCACTGAGTTATATCCGTTTTTAATAAAACAAACCATATGCAATGCTTTAAGTTATATCAGTTTTTAATAAAACTAACAAAATGCAATGCACTGAGTTATATCAGTTTTTAATAAAACTAACCATATGGAATGCTTTAAGTTATATCAGTTTTTAATAAAACTAACAAAATGCAATGCACTGAGTTATATCAGTTTTTAATAAAACTAACAAAATGCAATGCACCGAGTTATATCAGTTTTTAGTAAAACTAACAAAAGGCAATGCACTGAGCTATATCCGTTTTTAATAAAACTAACCATATGCAATGCTTTAAGTTATATCAGTTTTTAATAAAACTAACCACATGCAATGCTTTAAGTTATATCAGTTTTTAATAAAACTAACAAAATGCAATGCACTGAGTTATATCAGTTTTTAATAAAACTAACCATATTCAATGCTTTAAGTTATATCAGTTTTTAATAAAACTAACAAAATTCAATGCACTGAGTTATATCAGTTTTTAATAAAACTAACAAAATGCAATGCACTGAGTTATATCAGTTTTTAATAAAACTAACAAAATGCAATGCACTGAGTTATATCAGTTTTTAATAAAACTAACCATATGCAATGCTTTAAGTTATATCAGTTTTTAATAAAACTAACAAAATGCAATGCACTGAGTTATATCAGTTTTTAATAAAACTAACCATATGCAATGCTTTAAGTTATATCAGTTTTTAATAAAACTAACAAAATGCAACGCACTGAGTTATATCAGTTTTTAATAAAACTAAGCATATGCCATGCCTTAAGTTATATCAGTTTTTAATAAAACTAACAAAATGCAATGCACTGAGTTATATCCGTTTTTAATAAAACTAACCATATGCAATGCTTTAAGTTATATCAGTTTTTAATAAAACTAACAAAATGCAATGCACTGAGTTATATCAGTTTTTAATAAAACTAACCATATGCCATGCCTTAAGTTATATCAGTTTTTAATAAAACTAACAAAATGCAATGCACTGAGTTATATGAGTTTTTAATAAAACTAACCATATGCAATGCTTTAAGTTATATCAGTTTTTAATAAAACTAACAAAATGCAATGCACTGAGTTATCTCCGTTTTTAATAAAACTAACCATATGCAATGCTTTAAGTTATATCAGTTTTTAATAAAACTAACCATATGCAATGCTTTAAGTTATATCAGTTTTTAATAAAACTAACAAAATGCAATGCACTGAGTTATATCAGTTTTTAATAAAACTAACCATATGCCATGCCTTAAGTTATATCAGTTTTTAATAAAACTAACAAAATGCAATGCACTGAGTTATATCCGTTTTTAATAAAACTAACCATATGCAATGCTTTAAGTTATATCAGTTTTTAATAAAACTAACCACATGCAATGCTTTAAGTTATATCAGTTTTTAATAAAACTAACCATATGCAATGCTTTAAGTTATATCAGTTTTTAATAAAACTAACAAAATGCAATGCACTGAGTTATATAAGTTTTTAATAAAACTAACCATATGCCATGCCTTAAGTTATATCAGTTTTTAATAAAACTAACAAAATGCAATGCACTGAGTTATATCCGTTTTTAATAAAACTAACCATATGCAATGCTTTAAGTTATATCAGTTTTTAATAAAACTAACCACATGCAATGCTTTAAGTTATATCAGTTTTTAATAAAACTAACAAAATGCAATGCACTGAGTTATATCAGTTTTTAATAAAACTAACCATATGCAATGCTTTAAGTTATATCAGTTTTTAATAAAACTAACAAAATGCAATGCACTGAGTTATATCAGTTTTTAATAAAACTAACAAAATGCAATGCACTGAGTTATATCAGTTTTTAATAAAACTAACCACATGCAATGCTTTAAGTTATATCAGTTTTTAATAAAACTAACCATATGAAATGCTTTAAGTTATATCAGTTTTTAATAAAACTAACAAAATGCAATGCATTGAGTTATATCCGTTTTTAATAAAACTAACCACATGCAATGCTTTAAGTTATATCAGTTTTTAATAAAACTAACAAAATGCAATGCACTGAGTTATATCAGTTTTTAATAAAACTAACCATATGCAATGCTTTAAGTTATATCAGTTTTTAATAAAACTAACAAAATGCAATGCACTGAGTTATATCCGTTTTTAATAAAACTAACCATATGTAATGCTTTAAGTTATATCAGTTTTTAATAAAACTAACCATATGCAATGCTTTAAGTTATATCAGTTTTTAATAAAACTAACAAAATGCAATGCACTGAGTTATATCATTTTTAATAAAACTAACCATATGCAATGCTTTAAGTTATATCAGTTTTTAATAAAACTAACAAAATGCAATGCACTGAGTTATATCCGTTTTTAATAAAACAAACCATATGCAATGCTTTAAGTTATATCAGTTTTTAATAAAACTAACAAAATGCAATGCGCTGAGTTATATCAGTTTTTAATAAAACTAACCATATGGAATGCTTTAAGTTATATCAGTTTTTAATAAAACTAACAAAATGCAATGCACTGAGTTATATCAGTTTTTAATAAAACTAACAAAATGCAATGCACTGAGTTATATCAGTTTTTAGTAAAACTAACAAAAGGCAATGCACTGAGCTATATCCGTTTTTAATAAAACTAACCATATGCAATGCTTTAAGTTATATCAGTTTTTAATAAAACTAACCACATGCAATGCTTTAAGTTATATCAGTTTTTAATAAAACTAACAAAATGCAATGCACTGAGTTATATCAGTTTTTAATAAAACTAACCATATTCAATGCTTTAAGTTATATCAGTTTTTAATAAAACTAACAAAATGCAATGCACTGAGTTATATCAGTTTTTAATAAAACTAACAAAATGCAATGCACTGAGTTATATCAGTTTTTAATAATACTAACCATATGCCATGCCTTAAGTTATATCAGTTTTTAATAAAACTAACAAAATGCAATGCATTGAGTTATATCCGTTTTTAATAAAACTAACCATATGCAATGCTTTAAGTTATATCAGTTTTTAATAAAACTAACAAAATGCAATGCATTGAGTTATATCCGTTTTTAATAAAACTAACCATATGCAATGCTTTAAGTTATATCAGTTTTTAATAAAACTAACAAAATGCAATGCACTGAGTTATATCAGTTTTTAATAAAACTAACCATATGCCATGCCTTAAGTTATATCAGTTTTTAATAAAACTAACAAAATGCAATGCATTGAGTTATATCCGTTTTTAATAAAACTAACCATGTGCAATTCTTTAAGTTATATCAGTTTTTAATAAAACTAACAAAATGCAATGCACTGAGTTATATCAGTTTTTAATAAAACTAACCATATGCAATGCCTTAAGTTATATCAGTTTTTAATAAAACTAACAAAATGCAATGCACTGAGTTATATCAGTTTTTAATAAAACTAACCATATGCAATGCTTTAAGTTATATCAGTTTTTAATAAAACTAACAAAATGCAATGCACTGAGTTATATCAGTTTTTAATAAAACTAACCATATGCCATGCCTTAAGTTATATCAGTTTTTAATAAAACTAACAAAATGCAATGCACTGAGTTATATCCGTTTTTAATAAAACTAACCATATGTAATGCTTTAAGTTATATCAGTTTTTAATAAAACTAACCATATGCAATGCTTTAAGTTATATCAGTTTTTAATAAAACTAACAAAATGCAATGCACTGAGTTATATCATTTTTAATAAAACTAACCATATGCAATGCTTTAAGTTATATCAGTTTTTAATAAAACTAACAAAATGCAATGCACTGAGTTATATCCGTTTTTAATAAAACTAACCATATGCAATGCTTTAAGTTATATCAGTTTTTAATAAAACTAACAAAATGCAATGCACTGAGTTATATCAGTTTTTAATAAAACTAACCATATGCAATGCTTTAAGTTATATCAGTTTTTAATAAAACTAACAAAATGCAATTGATTAAGTTATATCAGTTTTTAATAAAACTAACAAAATGCAATGCACTGAGTTATATCAGTTTTTAATAAAACTAACCATATGCAATGCCTTAAGTTATATCAGTTTTTAATAAAACTAACAAAATGCAATGCACTGAGTTATATCCGTTTTTAATAAAACTAACCATATGCAATGCTTTAAGTTATATCAGTTTTTAATAAAACTAACAAAATGCAATGCACTGAGTTATATCAGTTTTTAATAAAACTAACCATATGCAATGCCTTAAGTTATATCAGTTTTTAATAAAACTAACAAAATGCAATGCACTGAGTTATATCAGTTTTTAATAAAACTAACCATATGCAATGCTTTAAGTTATATCAGTTTTTAATAAAACTAACCATATGCAATGCCTTAAGTTATATCAGTTTTTAATAAAACTAACAAAATGCAATGCACTGAGTTATATCATTTTTAATAAAACTAACCATATGCAATGCTTTAAGTTATATCAGTTTTTAATAAAACTAACAAAATGCAATGCACTGAGTTATATCCGTTTTTAATAAAACTAACCATATGCAATGCTTTAAGTTATATCAGTTTTTAATAAAACTAACAAAATGCAATGCACTGAGTTATATCAGTTTTTAATAAAACTAACCATATGCAATGCTTTAAGTTATATCAGTTTTTAATAAAACTAACAAAATGCAATGCACTGAGTTATATCAGTTTTTAATAAAACTAACCATATGCAATGCTTTAAGTTATATCAGTTTTTAATAAAACTAACAAAATGCAATGCACTGAGTTATATCCGTTTTTAATAAAACAAACCATATGCAATGCTTTAAGTTATATCAGTTTTTAATAAAACTAACAAAATGCAATGCACTGAGTTATATCAGTTTTTAATAAAACTAACCATATGCAATGCTTTAAGTTATATCAGTTTTTAATAAAACTAACAAAATGCAATTGATTAAGTTATATCAGTTTTTAATAAAACTAACAAAATGCAATGCACTGAGTTATATCAGTTTTTAATAAAACTAACCATATGCAATGCCTTAAGTTATATCAGTTTTTAATAAAACTAACAAAATGCAATGCACTGAGTTATATCAGTTTTTAATAAAACTAACCATATGCAATGCTTTAAGTTATATCAGTTTTTAATAAAACTAACAAAATGCAATGCACTGAGTTATATCCGTTTTTAATAAAACTAACCATATGTAATGCTTTAAGTTATATCAGTTTTTAATAAAACTAACCATATGCAATGTTTTAAGTTATATCAGTTTTTAATAAAACTAACAAAATGCAATGCACTGAGTTATATCAGTTTTTAATAAAACTAACAAAATGCAATGCACTGAGTTATATCAGTTTTTAGTAAAACTAACAAAAGGCAATGCACTGAGCTATATCCGTTTTTAATAAAACTAACC
This sequence comes from Ceratitis rosa, assembly GCA_037013455.1. Lineage (NCBI taxonomy): Eukaryota > Metazoa > Arthropoda > Insecta > Diptera > Tephritidae > Ceratitis > Ceratitis rosa. The sequence continues at coordinate 1,969,520 of JAWMAG010000063.1, forward strand.
ATATGCAATGCTTTAAGTTATATCAGTTTTTAATAAAACTAACCACATGCAATGCACTGAGTTATATCAGTTTTTAATAAAACTAACCATATGCAATGCCTTAAGTTATATCAGTTTTTAATAAAAAACTAACAAAATGCAATGCACTGAGTTATATCAGTTTTTAATAAAACTAACCATATGCAATGCTTTAAGTTATATCAGTTTTTAATAAAACTAACCATATGCAATGCCTTAAGTTATATCAGTTTTTAATAAAACTAACAAAATGCAATGCACTGAGTTATATCATTTTTAATAAAACTAACAAAATGCAATGCACTGAGTTATATCCGTTTTTAATAAAACTAACCATATGCAATGCTTTAAGTTATATCAGCTTTTAATAAAACTAACAAAATGCAATGCACTGAGTTATATCAGTTTTTAATAAAACTAACCATATGCAATGCTTTAAGTTATATCAGTTTTTAATAAAACTAACAAAATGCAATGCACTGAGTTATATCAGTTTTTAATAAAACTAACCATATGCAATGCTTTAAGTTATATCAGTTTTTAATAAAACTAACAAAATGCAATGCACTGAGTTATATCCGTTTTTAATAAAACAAACCATATGCAATGCTTTAAGTTATATCAGTTTTTAATAAAACTAACAAAATGCAATGCACTGAGTTATATCAGTTTTTAATAAAACTAACCATATGCAATGCTTTAAGTTATATCAGTTTTTAATAAAACTAACAAAATGCAATTGATTAAGTTATATCAGTTTTTAATAAAACTAACAAAATGCAATGCACTGAGTTATATCAGTTTTTAATAAAACTAACCATATGCAATGCCTTAAGTTATATCAGTTTTTAATAAAACTAACAAAATGCAATGCACTGAGTTATATCAGTTTTTAATAAAACTAACCATATGCAATGCTTTAAGTTATATCAGTTTTTAATAAAACTAACAAAATGCAATGCACTGAGTTATATCCGTTTTTAATAAAACTAACCATATGTAATGCTTTAAGTTATATCAGTTTTTAATAAAACTAACCATATGCAATGCTTTAAGTTATATCAGTTTTTAATAAAACTAACAAAATGCAATGCACTGAGTTATATCATTTTTAATAAAACTAACCATATGCAATGCTTTAAGTTATATCAGTTTTTAATAAAACTAACAAAATGCAATGCACTGAGTTATATCCGTTTTTAATAAAACAAACCATATGCAATGCTTTAAGTTATATCAGTTTTTAATAAAACTAACAAAATGCAATGCACTGAGTTATATCAGTTTTTAATAAAACTAACCATATGGAATGCTTTAAGTTATATCAGTTTTTAATAAAACTAACAAAATGCAATGCACTGAGTTATATCAGTTTTTAATAAAACTAACAAAATGCAATGCACTGAGTTATATCAGTTTTTAGTAAAACTAACAAAAGGCAATGCACTGAGCTATATCCGTTTTTAATAAAACTAACCATATGCAATGCTTTAAGTTATATCAGTTTTTAATAAAACTAACCACATGCAATGCTTTAAGTTATATCAGTTTTTAATAAAACTAACAAAATGCAATGCACTGAGTTATATCAGTTTTTAATAAAACTAACCATATTCAATGCTTTAAGTTATATCAGTTTTTAATAAAACTAACAAAATGCAATGCACTGAGTTATATCAGTTTTTAATAAAACTAACAAAATGCAATGCACTGAGTTATATCAGTTTTTAATAAAACTAACAAAATGCAATGCACTGAGTTATATCAGTTTTTAATAAAACTAACCATATGCAATGCTTTAAGTTATATCAGTTTTTAATAAAACTAACAAAATGCAATGCACTGAGTTATATCAGTTTTTAATAAAACTAACCATATGCAATGCTTTAAGTTATATCAGTTTTTAATAAAACTAACAAAATGCAACGCACTGAGTTATATCAGTTTTTAATAAAACTAACCATATGCCATGCCTTAAGTTATATCAGTTTTTAATAAAACTAACAAAATGCAATGCACTGAGTTATATCCGTTTTTAATAAAACTAACCATATGCAATGCTTTAAGTTATATCAGTTTTTAATAAAACTAACAAAATGCAATGCACTGAGTTATATCAGTTTTTAATAAAACTAACCATATGCCATGCCTTAAGTTATATCAGTTTTTAATAAAACTAACAAAATGCAATGCACTGAGTTATATGAGTTTTTAATAAAACTAACCATATGCAATGCTTTAAGTTATATCAGTTTTTAATAAAACTAACAAAATGCAATGCACTGAGTTATCTCCGTTTTTAATAAAACTAACCATATGCAATGCTTTAAGTTATATCAGTTTTTAATAAAACTAACCATATGCAATGCTTTAAGTTATATCAGTTTTTAATAAAACTAACAAAATGCAATGCACTGAGTTATATCAGTTTTTAATAAAACTAACCATATGCCATGCCTTAAGTTATATCAGTTTTTAATAAAACTAACAAAATGCAATGCACTGAGCTATATCCGTTTTTAATAAAACTAACCATATGCAATGCTTTAAGTTATATCAGTTTTTAATAAAACTAACCACATGCAATGCTTTAAGTTATATCAGTTTTTAATAAAACTAACCATATGCAATGCTTTAAGTTATATCAGTTTTTAATAAAACTAACAAAATGCAATGCACTGAGTTATATAAGTTTTTAATAAAACTAACCATATGCCATGCCTTAAGTTATATCAGTTTTTAATAAAACTAACAAAATGCAATGCACTGAGTTATATCCGTTTTTAATAAAACTAACCATATGCAATGCTTTAAGTTATATCAGTTTTTAATAAAACTAACCACATGCAATGCTTTAAGTTATATCAGTTTTTAATAAAACTAACAAAATGCAATGCACTGAGTTATATCAGTTTTTAATAAAACTAACCATATGCAATGCTTTAAGTTATATCAGTTTTTAATAAAACTAACAAAATGCAATGCACTGAGTTATATCAGTTTTTAATAAAACTAACAAAATGCAATGCACTGAGTTATATCAGTTTTTAATAAAACTAACCACATGCAATGCTTTAAGTTATATCAGTTTTTAATAAAACTAACCATATGAAATGCTTTAAGTTATATCAGTTTTTAATAAAACTAACAAAATGCAATGCATTGAGTTATATCCGTTTTTAATAAAACTAACCACATGCAATGCTTTAAGTTATATCAGTTTTTAATAAAACTAACAAAATGCAATGCACTGAGTTATATCAGTTTTTAATAAAACTAACCATATGCAATGCTTTAAGTTATATCAGTTTTTAATAAAACTAACAAAATGCAATGTACTGAGTTATATCCGTTTTTAATAAAACTAACCATATGTAATGCTTTAAGTTATATCAGTTTTTAATAAAACTAACCATATGCAATGCTTTAAGTTATATCAGTTTTTAATAAAACTAACAAAATGCAATGCACTGAGTTATATCCGTTTTTAATAAAACTAACCATATGCAATGCTTTAAGTTATATCAGTTTTTAATAAAACTAACAAAATGCAATGCACTGAGTTATATCCGTTTTTAATAAAACAAACCATATGCAATGCTTTAAGTTATATCAGTTTTTAATAAAACTAACAAAATGCAATGCACTGAGTTATATCAGTTTTTAATAAAACTAACCATATGCAATGCTTTAAGTTATATCAGTTTTTAATAAAACTAACAAAATGCAATGCACTGAGTTATATCAGTTTTTAATAAAACTAACAAAATGCAATTCTTTAAGTTATATCAGTTTTTAATAAAACTAACAAAATGCAATGCACTGAGTTATATCAGTTTTTAATAAAACTAACCATATGCAATGCCTTAAGTTATATCAGTTTTTAATAAAACTAACAAAATGCAATGCACTGAGTTATATCAGTTTTTAATAAAACTAACCATATGCAATGCTTTAAGTTATATCAGTTTTTAATAAAACTAACAAAATGCAATGCACTGAGTTATATCCGTTTTTAATAAAACTAACCATATGCTATGCTTTAAGTTATATCAGTTTTTAATAAAACTAACAAAATGCAATGCACTGAGTTATATCCGTTTTTAATAAAACTAACCATATGCAATGCTTTAAGTTATATCAGTTTTTAATAAAACTAACCATATGCCATGCCTTAAGTTATATCAGTTTTTAATAAAACTACCAAAATGCAATGCTTTAAGTTATATCAGTTTTTAATAAAACTAACAAAATGCAAGGCACTGAGTTATATCAGTTTTTAATAAAACTAACCATATGCCATGCCTTAAGTTAAATCAGTTTTTAATAAAGCTAACAAAATGCAATGCACTGAGTTATATCCGTTTTTAATAAAACTAACAAAATGCAATGCACTGAGTTATATCAGTTTTTAATAAAACTAACCATATGCAATGCTTTAAATTATATCAGTTTTTAATAAAACTAGCCATATGCAATGCTTTAAGTTATATCAGTTTTTAATAAAACTAACCATATGCAATGCTTTAAGTTATATCCGTTTTTAATAAAACTAACAAAATGCAATGCACTGAGTTATATCAGTTTTTAATAAAACTAACCATATGCAATGCTTTAAGTTATATCAGTTTTTAATAAAACTAGCCATATGCAATGCTTTAAGTTATATCAGTTTTTAATAAAACTAACCATATGCAATGCTTTAAGTTATATCCGTTTTTAATAAAACTAACAAAATGCAATGCACTGAGTTATATCAGTTTTTAATAAAACTAACCATATGCCATGCCTTAAGTTAAATCAGTTTTTAATAAAGCTAACAAAATGCAATGCACTGAGTTATATCCGTTTTTAATAAAACTAACAAAATGCAATGCACTGAGTTATATCAGTTTTTAATAAAACTAACCATATGCAATGCTTTAAGTTAAATCAGTTTTTAATAAAGCTAACAAAATGCAATGCACTGAGTTATATCCGTTTTTAATAAAACTAACAAAATGCAATGCACTGAGTTATATCAGTTTTTAATAAAACTAACCATATGCCATGCCTTAAGTTAAATCAGTTTTTAATAAAGCTAACAAAATGCAATGCACTGAGTTATATCCGTTTTTAATAAAACTAACAAAATGCAATGCACTGAGTTATATCAGTTTTTAATAAAACTAGCCATATGCAATGCTTTAAGTTATATCAGTTTTTAATAAAACTAGCCATATGCAATGCTTTAAGTTATATCAGTTTTTAATAAAACTAACCATATGCAATGCTTTAAGTTATATCAGTTTTTAATAAAACTAGCCATATGCAATGCTTTAAGTTATATCAGTTTTTAATAAAACTAGCCATATGCAATGCTTTAAGTTATATCAGTTTTTAATAAAACTAGCCATATGCAATGCTTTAAGTTATATCAGTTTTTAATAAAACTAACCATATGCAATGCTTTAAGTTATATCAGTTTTTAATAAAACTAGCCATATGCAATGCTTTAAGTTATATCAGTTTTTAATAAAACTAACCATATGCAATGCTTTAAGTTATATCAGTTTTTAATAAAACTAGCCATATGCAATGCTTTAAGTTATATCAGTTTTTAATAAAACTAACCATATGCAATGCGTTAAGTTATATCAGTTTTTAATAAAACTAGCCATATGCAATGCTTTAAGTTATATCAGTTTTTAATAAAACTAGCCATATGCAATGCTTTAAGTTATATCAGTTTTTAATAAAACTAACCATATGCAATGCTTTAAGTTATATCAGTTTTTAATTAAACTAGCCATATGCAATGCTTTAAGTTATATCAGTTTTTAATAAAACTAACCATATGCAATGCTTTAAGTTATATCCGTTTTTAATAAAACTAACAAAATGCAATGCACTGAGTTATATCAGTTTTTAATAAAACTAACCATATGCCATGCCTTAAGTTAAATCAGTTTTTAATAAAGCTAACAAAATGCAATGCACTGAGTTATATCCGTTTTTAATAAAACTAACAAAATGCAATGCACTGAGTTATATCAGTTTTTAATAAAACTAACCATATGCAATGCTTTAAGTTATATCAGTTTTTAATAAAACTAGCCATATGCAATGCTTTAAGTTATATCAGTTTTTAATAAAACTAACCATATGCAATGCTTTAAGTTATATCCGTTTTTAATAAAACTAACAAAATGCAATGCACTGAGTTATATCAGTTTTTAATAAAACTAACCATATGCAATGCTTTAAGTTATATCAGTTTTTAATAAAACTAGCCATATGCAATGCTTTAAGTTATATCAGTTTTTAATAAAACTAACCATATGCAATGCTTTAAGTTATATCCGTTTTTAATAAAACTAGCAAAATGTAATGCACTGAGTTATATCAGTTTTTAATAAAACTAACCATATGCCATGCCTTAAGTTAAATCAGTTTTTAATAAAGCTAACAAAATGCAATGCACTGAGTTATATCAGTTTTTAATAAAACTAACAAAATGCAATGCACTGAGTTATATCAGTTTTTAATAAAACTAACAAAATGCAATGCACTGAGTTATATCAGTTTTTAATAAAACTAACCATATGCCATGCCTTAAGTTATATCAGTTTTTAATAAAACTAACAAAATGCAATGCATTGAGTTATATCCGTTTTTAATAAAAGTAACCATATGCAATGCTTTAAGTTATATCAGTTTTTAATAAAACTAACAAAATGCAATGCACTGAGTTATATCCGTTTTTAATAAAACTAACCATATGCAATGCTTTAAGTTATATCAGTTTTTAATAAAACTAACCAAATGCAATGCACTGAGTTATATCAGTTTTTAATAAAACTAACCATATGCCATGCTTTAAGTTATATCGGTTTTTAATAAAACTAACAAAATGCAATGCACTGAGTTATATCAGTTTTTAATAAAACTAACCATATGCAATGCTTTAAGTTATATCAGTTTTTAATAAAACTAACAAAATGCAATGCACTGAGTTATATCAGTGTTTAATAAAACTAACCATATGCCATGCCTAAAGTTATATCAGTTTTTAATAAAACTAACAAAATGCAATGCACTGAGTTATATCCGTTTTTAATAAAACTAACCATATGCAGTGCTTTAAGTTATATCAGTTTTTAATAAAACTAACCATATGCCATGCCTTAAGTTATATCAGTTTTTAATAAAACTAACAAAATGCAATGCACTGAGTTATATCAGTTTTTAATAAAACTAACCATATGCCATGCTTTAAGTTATATCAGTTTTTAATAAAACTAACAAAATGCAATGCACTGAGTTATATCCGTTTTTAATAAAACTAACCATATGCTATGCTTTAAGTTATATCAGTTTTTAATAAAACTAACAAAATGCAATGCACTGAGTTATATCCGTTTTTAATAAAACTAACCATATGCAATGCTTTAAGTTATATCAGTTTTTAATAAAACTAACCATATGCCATGCCTTAAGTTATATCAGTTTTTAATAAAACTACCAAAATGCAATGCTTTAAGTTATATCAGTTTTTAATAAAACTAACAAAATGCAATGCACTGAGTTATATCAGTTTTTAATAAAACTAACCATATGCCATGCCTTAAGTTAAATCAGTTTTTAATAAAGCTAACAAAATGCAATGCACTGAGTTATATCCGTTTTTAATAAAACTAACAAAATGCAATGCACTGAGTTATATCAGTTTTTAATAAAACTAACCATATGCAATGCTTTAAATTATATCAGTTTTTAATAAAACTAGCCATATGCAATGCTTTAAGTTATATCAGTTTTTAATAAAACTAACCATATGCAATGCTTTAAGTTATATCCGTTTTTAATAAAACTAACAAAATGCAATGCACTGAGTTATATCAGTTTTTAATAAAACTAACCATATGCAATGCTTTAAGTTATATCAGTTTTTAATAAAACTAGCCATATGCAATGCTTTAAGTTATATCAGTTTTTAATAAAACTAACCATATGCAATGCTTTAAGTTATATCCGTTTTTAATAAAACTAACAAAATGCAATGCACTGAGTTATATCAGTTTTTAATAAAACTAACCATATGCCATGCCTTAAGTTAAATCAGTTTTTAATAAAGCTAACAAAATGCAATGCACTGAGTTATATCCGTTTTTAATAAAACTAACAAAATGCAATGCACTGAGTTATATCAGTTTTTAATAAAACTAACCATATGCAATGCTTTAAGTTAAATCAGTTTTTAATAAAGCTAACAAAATGCAATGCACTGAGTTATATCCGTTTTTAATAAAACTAACAAAATGCAATGCACTGAGTTATATCAGTTTTTAATAAAACTAACCATATGCCATGCCTTAAGTTAAATCAGTTTTTAATAAAGCTAACAAAATGCAATGCACTGAGTTATATCCGTTTTTAATAAAACTAACAAAATGCAATGCACTGAGTTATATCAGTTTTTAATAAAACTAGCCATATGCAATGCTTTAAGTTATATCAGTTTTTAATAAAACTAGCCATATGCAATGCTTTAAGTTATATCAGTTTTTAATAAAACTAACCATATGCAATGCTTTAAGTTATATCAGTTTTTAATAAAACTAGCCATATGCAATGCTTTAAGTTATATCAGTTTTTAATAAAACTAGCCATATGCAATGCTTTAAGTTATATCAGTTTTTAATAAAACTAGCCATATGCAATGCTTTAAGTTATATCAGTTTTTAATAAAACTAACCATATGCAATGCTTTAAGTTATATCAGTTTTTAATAAAACTAGCCATATGCAATGCTTTAAGTTATATCAGTTTTTAATAAAACTAACCATATGCAATGCTTTAAGTTATATCAGTTTTTAATAAAACTAGCCATATGCAATGCTTTAAGTTATATCAGTTTTTAATAAAACTAACCATATGCAATGCGTTAAGTTATATCAGTTTTTAATAAAACTAGCCATATGCAATGCTTTAAGTTATATCAGTTTTTAATAAAACTAGCCATATGCAATGCTTTAAGTTATATCAGTTTTTAATAAAACTAACCATATGCAATGCTTTAAGTTATATCAGTTTTTAATAAAACTAGCCATATGCAATGCTTTAAGTTATATCAGTTTTTAATAAAACTAACCATATGCAATGCTTTAAGTTATATCCGTTTTTAATAAAACTAACAAAATGCAATGCACTGAGTTATATCAGTTTTTAATAAAACTAACCATATGCCATGCCTTAAGTTAAATCAGTTTTTAATAAAGCTAACAAAATGCAATGCACTGAGTTATATCCGTTTTTAATAAAACTAACAAAATGCAATGCACTGAGTTATATCAGTTTTTAATAAAACTAACCATATGCAATGCTTTAAGTTATATCAGTTTTTAATAAAACTAGCCATATGCAATGCTTTAAGTTATATCAGTTTTTAATAAAACTAACCATATGCAATGCTTTAAGTTATATCCGTTTTTAATAAAACTAACAAAATGCAATGCACTGAGTTATATCAGTTTTTAATAAAACTAGCCATATGCAATGCTTTAAGTTATATCAGTTTTTAATAAAACTAGCCATATGCAATGCTTTAAGTTATATCAGTTTTTAATAAAACTAACCATATGCAATGCTTTAAGTTATATCCGTTTTTAATAAAACTAACAAAATGCAATGCACTGAGTTATATCAGTTTTTAATAAAACTAACCATATGCCATGCCTTAAGTTAAATCAGTTTTTAATAAAGCTAACAAAATGCAATGCACTGAGTTATATCCGTTTTTAATAAAACTAACAAAATGCAATGCACTGAGTTATATCAGTTTTTAATAAAACTAACCATATGCAATGCTTTAAGTTATATCAGTTTTTAATAAAACTAGCCATATGCAATGCTTTAAGTTATATCAGTTTTTAATAAAACTAACCATATGCAATGCTTTAAGTTATATCCGTTTTTAATAAAACTAACAAAATGCAATGCACTGAGTTATATCAGTTTTTAATAAAACTAACCATATGCCATGCCTTAAGTTAAATCAGTTTTTAATAAAGCTAACAAGATGCAATGCACTGAGTTATATCCGTTTTTAATAAAACTAACAAAATGCAATGCACTGAGTTATATCAGTTTTTAATAAAACTAACCATATGCAATGCTTTAAGTTATATCAGTTTTTAATAAAACTAGCCATATGCAATGCTTTAAGTTATATCAGTTTTTAATAAAACTAACCATATGCAATGCTTTAAGTTATATCCGTTTTTAATAAAACTAACAAAATGCAATGCACTGAGTTATATCAGTTTTTAATAAAACTAACCATATGCAATGCTTTAAGTTATATCAGTTTTTAATAAAACTAACAAAATGCAATGCACTGAGTTATATCAGTTTTTAATAAAACTAACCATATGCCATGCCTTAAGTTATATCAGTTTTTAATAAAATTAACAAAATGCAATGCACTGAGTTATATCCGTTTTTAATAAAACTAACCATATGCAATGCTTTAAGTTATATCAGTTTTTAATAAAACTAGCCATATGCAATGCTTTAAGTTATATCAGTTTTTAATAAAACTAACCATATGCAATGCTTTAAGTTATATCAGTTTTTAATAAAACTAACCATATGCAATGCTTTAAGTTATATCAGTTTTTAATAAAACTAACAAAATGCAATGCACTGAGTTATATCAGTTTTTAATAAAACTAACCATATGCCATGCCTTAAGTTATATCAGTTTTTAATAAAACTAACAAAATGCAATGCATTGAGTTATATCAGTTTTTAATAAAACTAACGAAATGCAATGCACTGAGTTATATCAGTTTTTAATAAAACTAACAAAATGCAATGCACTGAGTTATATCAGTTTTTAATAAAACTAACCATATGCCATGCCTTAAGTTATATCAGTTTTTAATAAAACTAACAAAATGCAATGCATTGAGTTATATCCGTTTTTAATAAAAGTAACCATATGCAATGCTTTAAGTTATATCAGTTTTTAATAAAACTAACAAAATGCAATGCACTGAGTTATATCAGTTTTTAATAAAACTAACCATATGCCATGCCTTAAGGTATATCTGTTTTTAATAAAACTAACAAAATGCAATGCACTGAGTTATATCAGTTTTTAATAAACCTAACCATATGCCATGCTTTAAGTTATATCAGTTTTTAATAAAACTAGCCATATGCAATGCTTTAAGTTATATCAGTTTTTAATAAAACTAACCATATGCAATGCTTTAAGTTATATCAGTTTTTAATAAAACTAACCATATGCAATGCTTTAAGTTATATCAGTTTTTAATAAAACTAACAAAATGCAATGCACTGAGCTATATCAGTTTTTAATAAAACTAACCATATGCCATGCCTTAAGTTATATCAGTTTTTAATAAAACTAACAAAATGCAATGCATTGAGTTATATCAGTTTTTAATAAAACTAAAGAAATGCAATGCACTGAGTTATATCAGTTTATAATAAAACTAACAAAATGCAATGCACTGAGTTATATCAGTTTTTAATAAAACTAACCATATGCCATGCTTTAAGTTATATCAGTTTTTAATAAAACTAACAAAATGCAATGCACTGAGTTATATCAGTGTTTAATAAAACTAACCATATGCAATGCTTTAAGTTATATCAGTTTTTAATAAAACTAGCCATATGCAATGCTTTAAGTTATATCAGTTTTTAATAAAACTAACCATATGCAATGCGTTAAGTTATATCAGTTTTTAATAAAACTAGCCATATGCAATGCTTTAAGTTATATCAGTTTTTAATAAAACTAGCCATATGCAATGCTTTAAGTTATATCAGTTTTTAATAAAACTAACCATATGCAATGCTTTAAGTTATATCAGTTTTTAATAAAACTAGCCATATGCAATGCTTTAAGTTATATCAGTTTTTAATAAAACTAACCATATGCAATGCTTTAAGTTATATCCGTTTTTAATAAAACTAACAAAATGCAATGCACTGAGTTATATCAGTTTTTAATAAAACTAACCATATGCCATGCCTTAAGTTAAATCAGTTTTTAATAAAGCTAACAAAATGCAATGCACTGAGTTATATCCGTTTTTAATAAAACTAACAAAATGCAATGCACTGAGTTATATCAGTTTTTAATAAAACTAACCATATGCAATGCTTTAAGTTATATCAGTTTTTAATAAAACTAGCCATATGCAATGCTTTAAGTTATATCAGTTTTTAATAAAACTAACCATATGCAATGCTTTAAGTTATATCCGTTTTTAATAAAACTAACAAAATGCAATGCACTGAGTTATATCAGTTTTTAATAAAACTAACCATATGCAATGCTTTAAGTTATATCAGTTTTTAATAAAACTAGCCATATGCAATGCTTTAAGTTATATCAGTTTTTAATAAAACTAACCATATGCAATGCTTTAAGTTATATCCGTTTTTAATAAAACTAACAAAATGCAATGCACTGAGTTATATCAGTTTTTAATAAAACTAACCATATGCCATGCCTTAAGTTAAATCAGTTTTTAATAAAGCTAACAAAATGCAATGCACTGAGTTATATCCGTTTTTAATAAAACTAACAAAATGCAATGCACTGAGTTATATCAGTTTTTAATAAAACTAACCATATGCAATGCTTTAAGTTATATCAGTTTTTAATAAAACTAGCCATATGCAATGCTTTAAGTTATATCAGTTTTTAATAAAACTAACCATATGCAATGCTTTAAGTTATATCCGTTTTTAATAAAACTAACAAAATGCAATGCACTGAGCTATATCAGTTTTTAATAAAACTAACCATATGCCATGCCTTAAGTTAAATCAGTTTTTAATAAAGCTAACAAGATGCAATGCACTGAGTTATATCCGTTTTTAATAAAACTAACAAAATGCAATGCACTGAGTTATATCAGTTTTTAATAAAACTAACCATATGCAATGCTTTAAGTTATATCAGTTTTTAATAAAACTAGCCATATGCAATGCTTTAAGTTATATCAGTTTTTAATAAAACTAACCATATGCAATGCTTTAAGTTATATCCGTTTTTAATAAAACTAACAAAATGCAATGCACTGAGTTATATCAGTTTTTAATAAAACTAACCATATGCAATGCTTTAAGTTATATCAGTTTTTAATAAAACTAACAAAATGCAATGCACTGAGTTATATCAGTTTTTAATAAAACTAACCATATGCCATGCCTTAAGTTATATCAGTTTTTAATAAAATTAACAAAATGCAATGCACTGAGTTATATCCGTTTTTAATAAAACTAACCATATGCAATGCTTTAAGTTATATCAGTTTTTAATAAAACTAGCCATATGCAATGCTTTAAGTTATATCAGTTTTTAATAAAACTAACCATATGCAATGCTTTAAGTTATATCAGTTTTTAATAAAACTAACCATATGCAATGCTTTAAGTTATATCAGTTTTTAATAAAACTAACAAAATGCAATGCACTGAGTTATATCAGTTTTTAATAAAACTAACCATATGCCATGCCTTAAGTTATATCAGTTTTTAATAAAACTAACAAAATGCAATGCATTGAGTTATATCAGTTTTTAATAAAACTAACGAAATGCAATGCACTGAGTTATATCAGTTTTTAATAAAACTAACAAAATGCAATGCACTGAGTTATATCAGTTTTTAATAAAACTAACCATATGCCATGCCTTAAGTTATATCAGTTTTTAATAAAACTAACAAAATGCAATGCATTGAGTTATATCCGTTTTTAATAAAAGTAACCATATGCAATGCTTTAAGTTATATCAGTTTTTAATAAAACTAACAAAATGCAATGCACTGAGTTATATCAGTTTTTAATAAAACTAACCATATGCCATGCCTTAAGGTATATCTGTTTTTAATAAAACTAACAAAATGCAATGCACTGAGTTATATCAGTTTTTAATAAACCTAACCATATGCCATGCTTTAAGTTATATCAGTTTTTAATAAAACTAGCCATATGCAATGCTTTAAGTTATATCAGTTTTTAATAAAACTAACCATATGCAATGCTTTAAGTTATATCAGTTTTTAATAAAACTAACCATATGCAATGCTTTAAGTTATATCAGTTTTTAATAAAACTAACAAAATGCAATGCACTGAGCTATATCAGTTTTTAATAAAACTAACCATATGCCATGCCTTAAGTTATATCAGTTTTTTATAAAACTAACAAAATGCAATGCATTGAGTTATATCAGTTTTTAATAAAACTAAAGAAATGCAATGCACTGAGTTATATCAGTTTATAATAAAACTAACAAAATGCAATGCACTGAGTTATATCAGTTTTTAATAAAACTAACCATATGCCATGCTTTAAGTTATATCAGTTTTTAATAAAACTAACAAAATGCAATGCACTGAGTTATATCAGTGTTTAATAAAACTAACCATATGCAATGCTTTAAGTTATATCAGTTTTTAATAAAACTAACCATATGCCATGCCTAAAGTTATATCAGTTTTTAATAAAACTAACAAAATGCAATGCACTGAGTTATATCAGTGTTTAATAAAACTAACCATATGCAATGCTTTAAGTTATATCAGTTTTTAATAAAACTAACCATATGCCATGCCTAAAGTTATATCAGTTTTTAATAAAACTAACAAAATGCAATGCACTGAGTTATATCCGTTTTTAATAAAACTAACCATATGCAATGCTTTAAGTTATATCAGTTTTTAATAAAACTAACCAAATGCAATGCACTGAGTTATATCCGTTTTTAATAAAACTAACCATATGCAATGCTTTAAGTTATATCAGTTTTTAATAAAACTAACCAAATGCAATGCACTGAGTTATATCAGTTTTTAATAAAACTAACCATATGCCATGCTTTAAGTTATATCGGTTTTTAATAAAACTAACAAAATGCAATGCACTGAGTTATATCAGTTTTTAATAAAACTAACCATATGCAATGCTTTAAGTTATATCAGTTTTTAATAAAACTAACAAAATGCAATGCACTGAGTTATATCAGTGTTTAATAAAACTAACCATATGCCATGCCTAAAGTTATATCAGTTTTTAATAAAACTAACAAAATGCAATGCACTGAGTTATATCCGTTTTTAATAAAACTAACCATATGCAGTGCTTTAAGTTATATCAGTTTTTAATAAAACTAACCATATGCCATGCCTTAAGTTATATCAGTTTTTAATAAAACTAACAAAATGCAATGCACTGAGTTATATCAGTTTTTAATAAAACTAACCATATGCCATGCTTTAAGTTATATCAGTTTTTAATAAAACTAACAAAATGCAATGCACTGAGTTATATCCGTTTTTAATAAAACTAACCATATGCTATGCTTTAAGTTATATCAGTTTTTAATAAAACTAACAAAATGCAATGCACTGAGTTATATCCGTTTTTAATAAAACTAACCATATGCAATGCTTTAAGTTATATCAGTTTTTAATAAAACTAACCATATGCCATGCCTTAAGTTATATCAGTTTTTAATAAAACTACCAAAATGCAATGCTTTAAGTTATATCAGTTTTTAATAAAACTAACAAAATGCAAGGCACTGAGTTATATCAGTTTTTAATAAAACTAACCATATGCCATGCCTTAAGTTAAATCAGTTTTTAATAAAGCTAACAAAATGCAATGCACTGAGTTATATCCGTTTTTAATAAAACTAACAAAATGCAATGCACTGAGTTATATCAGTTTTTAATAAAACTAACCATATGCAATGCTTTAAATTATATCAGTTTTTAATAAAACTAGCCATATGCAATGCTTTAAGTTATATCAGTTTTTAATAAAACTAACCATATGCAATGCTTTAAGTTATATCCGTTTTTAATAAAACTAACAAAATGCAATGCACTGAGTTATATCAGTTTTTAATAAAACTAACCATATGCAATGCTTTAAGTTATATCAGTTTTTAATAAAACTAGCCATATGCAATGCTTTAAGTTATATCAGTTTTTAATAAAACTAGCCATATGCAATGCTTTAAGTTATATCAGTTTTTAATAAAACTAACCATATGCAATGCTTTAAGTTATATCAGTTTTTAATAAAACTAGCCATATGCAATGCTTTAAGTTATATCAGTTTTTAATAAAACTAGCCATATGCAATGCTTTAAGTTATATCAGTTTTTAATAAAACTAGCCATATGCAATGCTTTAAGTTATATCAGTTTTTAATAAAACTAACCATATGCAATGCTTTAAGTTATATCAGTTTTTAATAAAACTAGCCATATGCAATGCTTTAAGTTATATCAGTTTTTAATAAAACTAACCATATGCAATGCTTTAAGTTATATCAGTTTTTAATAAAACTAGCCATATGCAATGCTTTAAGTTATATCAGTTTTTAATAAAACTAACCATATGCAATGCGTTAAGTTATATCAGTTTTTAATAAAACTAGCCATATGCAATGCTTTAAGTTATATCAGTTTTTAATAAAACTAGCCATATGCAATGCTTTAAGTTATATCAGTTTTTAATAAAACTAACCATATGCAATGCTTTAAGTTATATCAGTTTTTAATAAAACTAGCCATATGCAATGCTTTAAGTTATATCAGTTTTTAATAAAACTAACCATATGCAATGCTTTAAGTTATATCCGTTTTTAATAAAACTAACAAAATGCAATGCACTGAGTTATATCAGTTTTTAATAAAACTAACCATATGCCATGCCTTAAGTTAAATCAGTTTTTAATAAAGCTAACAAAATGCAATGCACTGAGTTATATCCGTTTTTAATAAAACTAACAAAATGCAATGCACTGAGTTATATCAGTTTTTAATAAAACTAACCATATGCAATGCTTTAAGTTATATCAGTTTTTAATAAAACTAGCCATATGCAATGCTTTAAGTTATATCAGTTTTTAATAAAACTAACCATATGCAATGCTTTAAGTTATATCCGTTTTTAATAAAACTAACAAAATGCAATGCACTGAGTTATATCAGTTTTTAATAAAACTAACCATATGCAATGCTTTAAGTTATATCAGTTTTTAATAAAACTAGCCATATGCAATGCTTTAAGTTATATCAGTTTTTAATAAAACTAACCATATGCAATGCTTTAAGTTATATCCGTTTTTAATAAAACTAACAAAATGCAATGCACTGAGTTATATCAGTTTTTAATAAAACTAACCATATGCCATGCCTTAAGTTAAATCAGTTTTTAATAAAGCTAACAAAATGCAATGCACTGAGTTATATCCGTTTTTAATAAAACTAACAAAATGCAATGCACTGAGTTATATCAGTTTTTAATAAAACTAACCATATGCAATGCTTTAAGTTATATCAGTTTTTAATAAAACTAGCCATATGCAATGCTTTAAGTTATATCAGTTTTTAATAAAACTAACCATATGCAATGCTTTAAGTTATATCCGTTTTTAATAAAACTAACAAAATGCAATGCACTGAGTTATATCAGTTTTTAATAAAACTAACCATATGCCATGCCTTAAGTTAAATCAGTTTTTAATAAAGCTAACAAGATGCAATGCACTGAGTTATATCCGTTTTTAATAAAACTAACAAAATGCAATGCACTGAGTTATATCAGTTTTTAATAAAACTAACCATATGCAATGCTTTAAGTTATATCAGTTTTTAATAAAACTAGCCATATGCAATGCTTTAAGTTATATCAGTTTTTAATAAAACTAACCATATGCAATGCTTTAAGTTATATCCGTTTTTAATAAAACTAACAAAATGCAATGCACTGAGTTATATCAGTTTTTAATAAAACTAACCATATGCAATGCTTTAAGTTATATCAGTTTTTAATAAAACTAACAAAATGCAATGCACTGAGTTATATCAGTTTTTAATAAAACTAACCATATGCCATGCCTTAAGTTATATCAGTTTTTAATAAAATTAACAAAATGCAATGCACTGAGTTATATCCGTTTTTAATAAAACTAACCATATGCAATGCTTTAAGTTATATCAGTTTTTAATAAAACTAGCCATATGCAATGCTTTAAGTTATATCAGTTTTTAATAAAACTAACCATATGCAATGCTTTAAGTTATATCAGTTTTTAATAAAACTAACCATATGCAATGCTTTAAGTTATATCAGTTTTTAATAAAACTAACAAAATGCAATGCACTGAGTTATATCAGTTTTTAATAAAACTAACCATATGCCATGCCTTAAGTTATATCAGTTTTTAATAAAACTAACAAAATGCAATGCATTGAGTTATATCAGTTTTTAATAAAACTAACGAAATGCAATGCACTGAGTTATATCAGTTTTTAATAAAACTAACAAAATGCAATGCACTGAGTTATATCAGTTTTTAATAAAACTAACCATATGCCATGCCTTAAGTTATATCAGTTTTTAATAAAACTAACAAAATGCAATGCATTGAGTTATATCCGTTTTTAATAAAAGTAACCATATGCAATGCTTTAAGTTATATCAGTTTTTAATAAAACTAACAAAATGCAATGCACTGAGTTATATCAGTTTTTAATAAAACTAACCATATGCCATGCCTTAAGGTATATCTGTTTTTAATAAAACTAACAAAATGCAATGCACTGAGTTATATCAGTTTTTAATAAACCTAACCATATGCCATGCTTTAAGTTATATCAGTTTTTAATAAAACTAGCCATATGCAATGCTTTAAGTTATATCAGTTTTTAATAAAACTAACCATATGCAATGCTTTAAGTTATATCAGTTTTTAATAAAACTAACCATATGCAATGCTTTAAGTTATATCAGTTTTTAATAAAACTAACAAAATGCAATGCACTGAGCTATATCAGTTTTTAATAAAACTAACCATATGCCATGCCTTAAGTTATATCAGTTTTTAATAAAACTAACAAAATGCAATGCATTGAGTTATATCAGTTTTTAATAAAACTAAAGAAATGCAATGCACTGAGTTATATCAGTTTATAATAAAACTAACAAAATGCAATGCACTGAGTTATATCAGTTTTTAATAAAACTAACCATATGCCATGCTTTAAGTTATATCAGTTTTTAATAAAACTAACAAAATGCAATGCACTGAGTTATATCAGTGTTTAATAAAACTAACCATATGCAATGCTTTAAGTTATATCAGTTTTTAATAAAACTAACCATATGCCATGCCTAAAGTTATATCAGTTTTTAATAAAACTAACAAAATGCAATGCACTGAGTTATATCAGTGTTTAATAAAACTAACCATATGCAATGCTTTAAGTTATATCAGTTTTTAATAAAACTAACCATATGCCATGCCTAAAGTTATATCAGTTTTTAATAAAACTAACAAAATGCAATGCACTGAGTTATATCCGTTTTTAATAAAACTAACCATATGCAATGCTTTAAGTTATATCAGTTTTTAATAAAACTAACCATATGCCATGCCTTAAGTTATATCAGTTTTTAATAAAACTAACAAAATGCAATGCATTGAGTTATATCAGTTTTTAATAAAACTAACCATATGCCATGCTTTAAGTTATATCAGTTTTTAATAAAACTAACAAAATGCAATGCACTGAGTTATATCCGTTTTTAATAAAACTAACCATATGCTATGCTTTAAGTTATATCAGTTTTTAATAAAACTAACAAAATGCAATGCACTGAGTTATATCCGTTTTTAATAAAACTAACCATATGCAATGCTTTAAGTTATATCAGTTTTTAATAAAACTAACCATATGCCATGCCTTAAGTTATATCAGTTTTTAATAAAACTACCAAAATGCAATGCACTGAGTTATATCAGTTTTTAATAAAACTAACCATATGCCATGCTTTAAGTTATATCAGTTTTTAATAAAACTAACAAAATGCAATGCACTGAGTTATATCCGTTTTTAATAAAACTAACCATATGCAATGCTTTAAGTTATATCAGTTTTTAATAAAACTAGCCAAATGCAATGCACTGAGTTATATCAGTTTTTAATAAAACTAACCATATGCCATGCTTTAAGTTATATCAGTTTTTAATAAAACTAACAAAATGCAATGCACTGAGTTATATCAGTTTTTAATAAAACTTACCATATGCAATGCTTTAAGTTATATCAGTTTTTAATAAAACTAACCAAATGCAATGCACTGAGTTATATCCGTTTTTAATAAAACTAACCATATGCCATGTTTTAAGTTATATCAGTTTTTAATAAAACTAACAAAATGCAATGCACTGAGTTATATCCGTTTTTAATAAAACTAACCATATGCAATGCTTTAAGTTATATCAGTTTTTAATAAAACTAACCATATGCCATGCCCTAAGTTATATCAGTTTTTAATAAAACTAACAAAATGCAATGCACTGAGTTATATCAGTTTTTAATAAAACTAACCATATGCCATGCTTTAAGTTATATCAGTTTTTAATAAACCTAACCATATGCCATGCCTTAAGTTATATCAGTTTTTAATAAAACTAACCAAATGCAATGCACTGAGTTATATCAGTTTTTAATAAAACTAACCATATGCCATGCTTTAAGTTATATCAGTTTTTAATAAAACTAACAAAATGCAATGCACTGAGTTATATCCGCTTTTAATAAAACTAACCATATGCAATGCTTTAAGTTATATCAGTTTTTAATAAAATTGACCATATGCAATGCTTTAAGTTATATCAGTTTTTAATAAAACTAACAAAATGCATTGCACTGAGTTATATCCGTTTTTAATAAAACTAACCATATGCAATGCTTTAAGTTATATCAGTTTTTAATAAAACTAACCATATGCCATGCCTTAAGTTATATCAGTTTTTAATAAAACTAACAAAATGCAATGCACTGAGTTATATCAGTTTTTAATAAAACTAACCGTATGCCATGCTTTAAGTTATATCAGTTTTTAATAAAACTAACCATATGCCATGCTTTAAGTTATATCAGTTTTTAATAAAACTAACAAAATGCATTGCACTGAGTTATATCCGTTTTTAATAAAACTAACCATATGCAATGCTTTAAGTTATATCAGTTTTTAATAAAACTAACCATATGCCATGCCTTAAGTTATATCAGTTTTTAATAAAACTAACAAAATGCAATGCACTGAGTTATATCAGTTTTTAATAAAACTAACCGTATGCCATGCTTTAAGTTATATCAGTTTTTAATAAAACTAACAAAATGGAATGCACTGAGTTATATCCGTTTTTAATAAAACTAACCATATGCAATGCTTTAAGTTATATCAGTTTTTAATAAAACTAACCAAATGCAATGCACTGAGTTATATCAGTTTTTAATAAAACTAACCATATGCCATGCTTTAAGTTATATCAGTTTTTAATAAAACTAACAAAATGCAATGCACTGAGTTATATCCGTTTTTAATAAAACTAACCATATGCAATGCTTTAAGTTATATCAGTTTTTAATAAAACTAACAAAATGCAATGCACTGAGTTACATCCGTTTTTAATAAAACTAACCATATGCCATGCTTTAAGTTATATCAGTTTTTAATAAAACTAACAAAATGCAATGCACTGCGTTATATCCGTTTTTAATAAAACTAACCATATGCAATGCTTTAAGTTATATCAGTTTTTAATAAAACTAACAAAATGCAATGCACTGAGTTATATCAGTTTTTAATAAAACTAACCATATGCAATGCTTTAAGTTATATCAGTTTTTAATAAAACTAACAAAATGCAATGCACTGAGTTATATCAGTTTTTAATAAAACTAACCATATGCCATGCTTTAAGTTATATCAGTTTTTAATAAAACTAACAAAAGCAATGCACTGAGTTATATCCGTTTTTAATAAAACTAACCATATGCAATGCTTTAAGTTATATCAGTTTTTAATAAAACTAACCAAATGCAATGCACTGAGTTATATCAGTTTTTAATAAAACTAACCATATGCCATGCTTTAAGTTATATCAGTTTTTAATAAAACTAACAAAATGCAATGCACTGAGTTATATCCGTTTTTAATAAAACTAACCATATGCTATGCTTTAAGTTATATCAGTTTTTAATAAAACTAACAAAATGCAATGCACTGAGTTATATCAGTTTTTAATAAAACTAACCATATGCAATGCTTTAAGTTATATCAGTTTTTAATAAAACTAACCATATGCCATGCCTTAAGTTATATCAGTTTTTAATAAAACTAACAAAATGCAATGCACTGAGTTATATCAGTTTTTAATAAAACTAACCATATGCCATGCTTTAAGTTATATCAGTTTTTAATAAAACTAGCCAAATGCAATGCACTGAGTTATATCCGTTTTTAATAAAACTAACAATATGCCATGCTTTAAGTTATATCAGTTTTTAATAAAACTAACAAAATGCAATGCACTGAGTTATATCAGTTTATAATAAAACTTACCATATGCAATGCTTTAAGTTATATCAGTTTTTAATAAAACTAACCAAATGCAATGCACTGAGTTATATCCGTTTTTAATAAAACTAACCATATGCCATGCTTTAAGTTATATCCGTTTTTAATAAAACTAACCATATGCAATGCTTTAAGTTATATCAGTTTTTAATAAAACTAACCATATGCCATGCCTTAAGTTATATCAGTTTTTAATAAAACTAACAAAATGCAATGCACTGAGTTATATCAGTTTTTAATAAAACTAACCATATGCCATGCTTTAAGTTATATCAGTTTTTAATAAACCTAACCATATGCCATGCCTTAAGTTATATCAGTTTTTAATAAAACTAACCAAATGCAATGCACTGAGTTATATCAGTTTTTAATAAAACTAACCATATGCCATACTTTAAGTTATATCAGTTTTTAATAAAACTAACCATATGCCATGCCTTAAGTTATATCAGTTTTTAATAAAACTAACCATATGCCATGCTTTAAGTTATATCAGTTTTTAATAAACCTAACCATATGCCATGCCTTAAGTTATATCAGTTTTTAATAAAACTAACCAAATGCAATGCACTGAGTTATATCAGTTTTTAATAAAACTAACCATATGCCATGCCTTAAGTTATATCAGTTTTTAATAAAACTAACAAAATGCAATGCACTGAGTTATATCAGTTTTTAATAAAACTAACCATGTGCCATGCTTTAAGTTATATCAGTTTTTAATAAAACTAACCATATGCCATGCCTTAAGTTATATCAGTTTTTAATAAAACTAACAAAATGCAATGCACTGCGTTATATCAGTTTTTAATAAAAGTAACCATATGCCATGCTTTAAGTTATATCAGTTTTTAATAAAACTAACAAAATGCAATGCACTGAGTTATATCCGTTTTTAATAAAACTAACCATATGCAATGCTTTAAGTTATATCAGTTTTTAATAAAACTAACCATATGCCATGCCTTAAGTTATATCAGTTTTTAATAAAACTAACAAAATGCAATGCACTGAGTTATATCAGTTTTTAATAAAACTAACCATATGCCATGCTTTAAGTTATATCAGTTTTTAATAAACCTAACCATATGCCATGCCTTAAGTTATATCAGTTTTTAATAAAACTAACCAAATGCAATGCACTGAGTTATATCAGTTTTTAATAAAACTAACCATATGCCATGCTTTAAGTTATATCAGTTTTTAATAAAACTAACCATATGCCATGCCTTAAGTTATATCAGTTTTTAATAAAACTAACAAAATGCAATGCACTGAGTTATATCAGTTTTTAATAAAACTAACCATATGCCATGCTTTAAGTTATATCAGTTTTTAATAAAACTAACCAAATGCAATGCACTGAGTTATATCAGTTTTTAATAAAACTAACCATGTGCAATGCTTTAAGTTATATCAGTTTTTAATAAAACTAACAAAATGCAATGCACTGAGTTATATCCGCTTTTAATAAAACTAACCATATGCAATGCTTTAAGTTATATCAGTTTTTAATAAAACTAACCATATGCCATGCCTTAAGTTATATCAGTTTTTAATAAAACTAACAAAATGCAATGCACTGAGTTATATCAGTTTTTAATAAAACTAACCATATGCCATGCTTTAAGTTATATCAGTTTTTAATAAAACTAACCATATGCCATGCCTTAAGTTATATCAGTTTTTAATAAAACTAACAAAATGCAATGCACTGAGTTATATCAGTTTTTAATAAAACTAACCATATGCCATGCTTTAAGTTATATCAGTTTTTAATAAAACTAACAAAATGCAATGCACTGAGTTATATCCGTTTTTAATAAAACTAACCATATGCAATGCTTTAAGTTATATCAGTTTTTAATAAAACTAACCAAATGTAATGCACTGAGTTATATCAGTTTTTAATAAAACTAACCATATGCCATGCTTTAAGTTATATCAGTTTTTAATAAAACTAACAAAATGCAATGCACTGAGTTATATCAGTTTTTAATAAAACTAACCATATGCAATGCTTTAAGTTATATCAGTTTTTAATAAAACTAACAAAATGCAATGCACTGAGTTATATCCGTTTTTAATAAAACTAACCATATGCAATGCTTTAAGTTATATCAGTTTTTAATAAAACTAACAAAAAGCAATGCACTGAGTTATATCAGTTTTTAATAAAACTAACCATATGCAATGCTTTAAGTTATATCAGTTTTTAATAAAACTAACAAAATGCAATGCACTGAGTTATATCAGTTTTTAATAAAACTAACCATATGCCATGCTTTAAGTTATATCAGTTTTTAATAAAACTAACAAAATGCAATGCACTGAGTTATATCCGTTTTTAATAAAACTAACCATATGCAATGCTTTAAGTTATATCAGTTTTTAATAAAACTAACCAAATGCAATGCACTGAGTTATATCAGTTTTTAATAAAACTAACCATATGCCATGCTTTAAGTTATATCAGTTTTTAATAAAACTAACAAAATGCAATGCACTGAGTTATATCCGTTTTTAATAAAACTAACCATATGCTTTGCTTTAAGTTATATCAGTTTTTAATAAAACTAACAAAATGCAATGCACTGAGTTATATCAGTTTTTAATAAAACTAACCATATGCAATGCTTTAAGTTATATCAGTTTTTAATAAAACTAACCATATGCCATGCCTTAAGTTATATCAGTTTTTAATAAAACTAACAAAATGCAATGCACTGAGTTATATCAGTTTTTAATAAAACTAACCATATGCCATGCTTTAAGTTATATCAGTTTTGAATAAAACTAACAAAATGCAATGCACTGAGTTATATCCGTTTTTAATAAAACTAACAATATGCTATGCTTTAAGTTATATCAGTTTTTAATAAAACTAACAAAATGCAATGCACTGAGTTATATCCGTTTTTAATAAAACTAACCATATGCAATGCTTTAAGTTATATCAGTTTTTAATAAAACTAACCATATGCCATGCCTTAAGTTATATCAGTTTTTAATAAAACTAACAAAATGCAATGCACTGAGTTATATCAGTTTTTAATAAAACTAACCATATGCCATGCTTTAAGTTATATCAGTTTTTAATAAAACTAACAAAATGCAATGCACTGAGTTATATCCGTTTTTAATAAAACTAACCATATGCAATGCTTTAAGTTATATCAGTTTTTAATAAAACTAACCAAATGCAATGCACTGAGTTATATCAGTTTTTAATAAAACTAACCATATGCCATGCTTTAAGTTATATCAGTTTTTAATAAAACTAACAAAATGCAATGCACTGAGTTATATCCGTTTTTAATAAAACTAACCATATGCTATGCTTTAAGTTATATCAGTTTTTAATAAAACTAACAAAATGCAATGCACTGAGTTATATCAGTTTTTAATAAAACTAACCATATGCCATGCCTTAAGTTATATCAGTTTTTAATAAAACTAACCATATGCAATGCTTTAAGTTATATCAGTTTTTAATAAAACTAACAAAATGCAATGCACTGAGTTATATCAGTTTTTAATTAAACTAACCATATGCAATGCTTTAAGTTATATCAGTTTTTAATAAAACTAACAAAATGCAATGCACTGAGTTATATCAGTTTTTAATAAAACTAACCATATGCCATGCCTTAAGTTATATCAGTTTCTAATAAAACTAACAAAATGCAATGCACTGAGTTATATCAGTTTTTAATAAAACTAACCATATGCCATGCCTTAAGTTATATCAGTTTTTAATAAAACTAACCATATGCAATGCTTTAAGTTATATCAGTTTTTAATAAAACTAACAAAATGCAATGCACTGAGTTATATCCGTTTTTAATAAAACTAACCATATGCTATGCTTTAAGTTATATCAGTTTTTAATAAAACTAACAAAATGCAATGCACTGAGTTATATCAGTTTTTAATAAAACTAACCATGTGCCATGCTTTAAGTTATATCAGTTTTTAATAAAACTAACCATATGCCATGCCTTAAGTTATATCAGTTTTTAATAAAACTAACAAAATGCAATGCACTGCGTTATATCAGTTTTTAATAAAAGTAACCATATGCCATGCTTTAAGTTATATCAGTTTTTAATAAAACTAACAAAATGCAATGCACTGAGTTATATCCGTTTTTAATAAAACTAACCATATGCAATGCTTTAAGTTATATCAGTTTTTAATAAAACTAACCATATGCCATGCCTTAAGTTATATCAGTTTTTAATAAAACTAACAAAATGCAATGCACTGAGTTATATCAGTTTTTAATAAAACTAACCATATGCCATGCTTTAAGTTATATCAGTTTTTAATAAACCTAACCATATGCCATGCCTTAAGTTATATCAGTTTTTAATAAAACTAACCAAATGCAATGCACTGAGTTATATCAGTTTTTAATAAAACTAACCATATGCCATGCTTTAAGTTATATCAGTTTTTAATAAAACTAACCATATGCCATGCCTTAAGTTATATCAGTTTTTAATAAAACTAACAAAATGCAATGCACTGAGTTATATCAGTTTTTAATAAAACTAACCATATGCCATGCTTTAAGTTATATCAGTTTTTAATAAAACTAACCAAATGCAATGCACTGAGTTATATCAGTTTTTAATAAAACTAACCATGTGCAATGCTTTAAGTTATATCAGTTTTTAATAAAACTAACAAAATGCAATGCACTGAGTTATATCCGCTTTTAATAAAACTAACCATATGCAATGCTTTAAGTTATATCAGTTTTTAATAAAACTAACCATATGCCATGCCTTAAGTTATATCAGTTTTTAATAAAACTAACAAAAAGCAATGCACTGAGTTATATCAGTTTTTAATAAAACTAACCATATGCCATGCTTTAAGTTATATCAGTTTTTAATAAAACTAACAAAATGCAATGCACTGAGTTATATCCGTTTTTAATAAAACTAACCATATGCCATGCTTTAAGTTATATCAGTTTTTAATAAAACTAACCAAATGCAATGCACTGAGTTATATCAGTTTTTAATAAAACTAACCATATGCCATGCTTTAAGTTATATCAGTTTTTAATAAAACTAACAAAATGCAATGCACTGAGTTATATCAGTTTTTAATAAAACTAACCATATGCAATGCTTTAAGTTATATCAGTTTTTAATAAAACTAACCATATGCCATGCCTTAAGTTATATCAGTTTTTAATAAAACTAACAAAATGCAATGCACTGAGTTATATCAGTTTTTAATAAAACTAACCATATGCCATGCTTTAAGTTATATCAGTTTTGAATAAAACTAACAAAATGCAATGCACTGAGTTATATCCGTTTTTAATAAAACTAACAATATGCTATGCTTTAAGTTATATCAGTTTTTAATAAAACTAACAAAATGCAATGCACTGAGTTATATCCGTTTTTAATAAAACTAACCATATGCAATGCTTTAAGTTATATCAGTTTTTAATAAAACTAACCATATGCCATGCCTTAAGTTATATCAGTTTTTAATAAAACTAACAAAATGCAATGCACTGAGTTATATCAGTTTTTAATAAAACTAACCATATGCCATGCTTTAAGTTATATCAGTTTTTAATAAAACTAACAAAATGCAATGCACTGAGTTATATCCGTTTTTAATAAAACTAACCATATGCAATGCTTTAAGTTATATCAGTTTTTAATAAAACTAACCAAATGCAATGCACTGAGTTATATCAGTTTTTAATAAAACTAACCATATGCCATGCTTTAAGTTATATCAGTTTTTAATAAAACTAACAAAATGCAATGCACTGAGTTATATCCGTTTTTAATAAAACTAACCATATGCTATGCTTTAAGTTATATCAGTTTTTAATAAAACTAACAAAATGCAATGCACTGAGTTATATCAGTTTTTAATAAAACTAACCATATGCCATGCCTTAAGTTATATCAGTTTTTAATAAAACTAACCATATGCAATGCTTTAAGTTATATCAGTTTTTAATAAAACTAACAAAATGCAATGCACTGAGTTATATCAGTTTTTAATTAAACTAACCATATGCAATGCTTTAAGTTATATCAGTTTTTAATAAAACTAACAAAATGCAATGCACTGAGTTATATCAGTTTTTAATAAAACTAACCATATGCCATGCCTTAAGTTATATCAGTTTCTAATAAAACTAACAAAATGCAATGCACTGAGTTATATCAGTTTTTAATAAAACTAACCATATGCCATGCCTTAAGTTATATCAGTTTCTAATAAAACTAACAAAATGCAATGCACTGAGTTATATCAGTTTTTAATAAAACTAACCATATGCAATGCTTTAAGTTATATCAGTTTTTAATAAAACTAACAAAATGCAATGCACTGAGTTATATCAGTTTTTAATAAAACCAACCATATGCCATGCCTTAAGTTATATCAGTTTTTAATAAAACTAACAAAATGCAATACACTGAGTTATATCCGTTTTTAATAAAACTAACCATATGCAATGCTTTAAGTTATATCAGTTTTTAATAAAACTAACCATATGCAATGCTTTAAGTTATATCAGTTTTTAATAAAACTAACAAAATGCAATGCACTGAGTTATATCAGTTTTTAATAAAACTAACCATATGCAATGCTTTAAGTTATATCAGTTTTTAATAAAACTAACAAAATGCAATGCACTGAGTTATATCAGTTTTTAATAAAACTAACCATATGCCATGCCTTAAGTTATATCAGTTTTTAATAAAACTAACAAAATGCAATGCACTGAGTTATATCCGTTTTTAATAAAACTAACCATATGCAATGCTTTAAGTTATATCAGTTTTTAATAAAACTAACAAAATGCAATGCACTGAGTTATATCAGTTTTTAATAAAACTAACCATATGCCATGCCTTAAGTTATATCAGTTTTTAATAAAACTAACAAAATGCAATGCACTGAGTTATATCAGTTTTTAATAAAACTAACCATATGCAATGCTTTAAGTTATATCAGTTTTTAATAAAACTAACAAAATGCAATGCACTGAGTTATATCAGTTTTTAATAAAACTAACCATATGCCATGCCTTAAGTTATATCAGTTTCTAATAAAACTAACAAAATGCAATGCACTGAGTTATATCAGTTTTTAATAAAACTAACCATATGCAATGCTTTAAGTTATATCAGTTTTTAATAAAACTAACAAAATGCAATGCACTGAGTTATATCAGTTTTTAATAAAACTAACCATATGCCATGCCTTAAGTTATATCAGTTTTTAATAAAACTAACAAAATGCAATACACTGAGTTATATCCGTTTTTAATAAAACTAACCATATGCAATGCTTTAAGTTATATCAGTTTTTAATAAAACTAACCATATGCAATGCTTTAAGTTATATCAGTTTTTAATAAAACTAACAAAATGCAATGCACTGAGTTATATCAGTTTTTAATAAAACTAACCATATGCAATGCTTTAAGTTATATCAGTTTTTAATAAAACTAACAAAATGCAATACACTGAGTTATATCCGTTTTTAATAAAACTAACCATATGCAATGCTTTAAGTTATATCAGTTTTTAATAAAACTAACAAAATGCAATACACTGAGTTATATCCGTTTTTAATAAAACTAACCATATGCAATGCTTTAAGTTATATCAGTTTTTAATAAAACTAACCATATGCAATGCTTTAAGTTATATCAGTTTTTAATAAAACTAACAAAATGCAATGCACTGAGTTATATCAGTTTTTAATAAAACTAACCATATGCCATGCCTTAAGTTATATCAGTTTTTAATAAAACTAACAAAATGCAATGCACTGAGTTATATCCGTTTTTAATAAAACTAACCATATGCAATGCTTTAAGTTATATCAGTTTTTAATAAAACTAACAAAATGCAATGCACTGAGTTATATCCGTTTTTAATAAAACTAACCATATGCAATGCTTTAAGTTATATCAGTTTTTAATAAAACTAACCATATGCAATGCTTTAAGTTATATCAGTTTTTAATAAAACTAACAAAATGCAATGCACTGAGTTATATCAGTTTTTAATAAAACTAACCATATGCCATGCCTTAAGTTATATCAGTTTTTAATAAAACTAACAAAATGCAATACACTGAGTTATATCCGTTTTTAATAAAACTAACCATATGCAATGCTTTAAGTTATATCAGTTTTTAATAAAACTAACCATATGCAATGCTTTAAGTTATATCAGTTTTTAATAAAACTAACAAAATGCAATACACTGAGTTATATCCGTTTTTAATAAAACTAACCATATGCAATGCTTTAAGTTATATCAGTTTTTAATAAAACTAACAAAATGCAATGCACTGAGTTATATCAGTTTTTAATAAAACTAACCATATGCCATGCCTTAAGTTATATCAGTTTTTAATAAAACTAACAAAATGCAATACACTGAGTTATATCCGTTTTTAATAAAACTAACCATATGCAATGCTTTAAGTTATATCAGTTTTTAATAAAACTAACCATATGCAATGCTTTAAGTTATATCAGTTTTTAATAAAACTAACCATATGCAATGCTTTAAGTTATATCAGTTTTTAATAAAACTAACAAATTGCAATGCACTGAGTTATATCAGTTTTTAATAAAACTAACCATATGCCATGCCTTAAGTTATATCAGTTTTTAATAAAACTAACAAAATGCAATACACTGAGTTATATCCGTTTTTAATAAAACTAACCATATGCAATGCTTTAAGTTATATCCGTTTTTAATAAAACTAACCATATGCAATGCTTTAAGTTATATCAGTTTTTAATAAAACTAACAAAATGCAATACACTGAGTTATATCCGTTTTTAATAAAACTAACCATATGCAATGCTTTAAGTTATATCAGTTTTTAATAAAACTAACAAAATGCAATGCACTGAGTTATATCAGTTTTTAATAAAACTAACCATATGCAATGCTTTAAGTTATATCAGTTTTTAATAAAACTAGCCATATGCAATGCTTTAAGTTATATCAGTTTTTAATAAAACTAACAAAATGCAATGCACTGAGTTATATCAGTTTTTAATAAAACTAACCATATGCAATGCTTTAAGTTATATCAGTTTTTAATAAAACTAACAAAATGCAATGCACTGAGTTATATCAGTTTTTAATAAAACTAACCATATGCAATGCTTTAAGTTTTATCAGTTTTTAATAAAACTAACAAAATGCAATACACTGAGTTATATCCGTTTTTAATAAAACTAACCATATGCAATGCTTTAAGTTATATCAGTTTTTAATAAAACTAACCATATGCAATGCTTTAAGTTATATCAGTTTTTAATAAAACTAACAAAATGCAATGCTTTAAGTTATATCAGCTTTTAATAAAACTAACCATATGCAATGCTTTAAGTTATATCCGTTTTTAATAAAACTAACCATATGCAATGCTTTAAAATATATCAGTTTTTAATAAAACTAACAAAATGCAATACACTGAGTTATATCAGTTTTTAATAAAACTAACCATATGCAATGCTTTAAGTTATATCAGTTTTTAATAAAACTAACAAAATGCAATGCACTGAGTTATATCAGTTTTTAATAAAACTAACCATATGCAATGCTTTAAGTTATATCAGTTTTTAATAAAACTAACAAAATGCAATGCACTGAGTTATATCAGTTTTTAATAAAACTAACCATATGCCATGCCTTAAGTTATATCAGTTTTTAATAAAACTAACAAAATGCAATGCACTGAGTTATATCCGTTTTTAATAAAACTAACCATATGCAATGCTTTAAGTTATATCAGTTTTTAATAAAACTAACCATATGCAATGCTTTAAGTTATATCAGTTTTTAATAAAACTAACAAAATGCAATGCACTGAGTTATATCAGTTTTTAATAAAACTAACCATATGCCATGCCTTAAGTTATATCAGTTTTTAATAAAACTAACAAAATGCAATACACTGAGTTATATCCGTTTTTAATAAAACTAACCATATGCAATGCTTTAAGTTATATCAGTTTTTAATAAAACTAACCATATGCAATGCTTTAAGTTATATCAGTTTTTAATAAAACTAACAAAATGCAATACACTGAGTTATATCCGTTTTTAATAAAACTAACCATATGCAATGCTTTAAGTTATATCAGTTTTTAATAAAACTAACAAAATGCAATGCACTGAGTTATATCCGTTTTTAATAAAACTAACCATATGCAATGCTTTAAGTTATATCAGTTTTTAATAAAACTAACCATATGCAATGCTTTAAGTTATATCAGTTTTTAATAAAACTAACCATATGCAATGCTT
This sequence comes from Ceratitis rosa, assembly GCA_037013455.1. Lineage (NCBI taxonomy): Eukaryota > Metazoa > Arthropoda > Insecta > Diptera > Tephritidae > Ceratitis > Ceratitis rosa. Next base: position 2,002,356 of record JAWMAG010000063.1, read on the forward strand.
TAAGTTATATCAGTTTTTAATAAAACTAACAAAATGCAATACACTGAGTTATATCCGTTTTTAATAAAACTAACCATATGCAATGCTTTAAGTTATATCAGTTTTTAATAAAACTAACCATATGCAATGCTTTAAGTTATATCAGTTTTTAATAAAACTAACAAAATGCAATGCACTGAGTTATATCAGTTTTTAATAAAACTAACCATATGCCATGCCTTAAGTTATATCAGTTTTTAATAAAACTAACAAAATGCAATGCACTGAGTTATATCCGTTTTTAATAAAACTAACCATATGCAATGCTTTAAGTTATATCAGTTTTTAATAAAACTAACCATATGCAATGCTTTAAGTTATATCAGTTTTTAATAAAACTAACAAAATGCAATGCACTGAGTTATATCAGTTTTTAATAAAACTAACCATATGCCATGCCTTAAGTTATATCAGTTTTTAATAAAACTAACAAAATGCAATACACTGAGTTATATCCGTTTTTAATAAAACTAACCATATGCCATGCCTTAAGTTATATCAGTTTTTAATAAAACTAACAAAATGCAATGCACTGAGTTATATCCGTTTTTAATAAAACTAACCATATGCAATGCTTTAAGTTATATCAGTTTTTAATAAAACTAACCATATGCAATGCTTTAAGTTATATCAGTTTTTAATAAAACTAACCATATGCAATGCTTTAAGTTATATCAGTTTTTAATAAAACTAACAAAATGCAATACACTGAGTTATATCCGTTTTTAATAAAACTAACCATATGCAATGCTTTAAGTTATATCAGTTTTTAATAAAACTAACAAAATGCAATACACTGAGTTATATCCGTTTTTAATAAAACTAACCATATGCAATGCTTTAAGTTATATCAGTTTTTAATAAAACTAACCATATGCCATGCCTTAAGTTATATCAGTTTTTAATAAAACTAACAAAATGCAATACACTGAGTTATATCCGTTTTTAATAAAACTAACCATATGCAATGCTTTAAGTTATATCAGTTTTTAATAAAACTAACCATATGCAATGCTTTAAGTTATATCAGTTTTTAATAAAACTAACAAAATGCAATGCACTGAGTTATATCAGTTTTTAATAAAACTAACCATATGCCATGCCTTAAGTTATATCAGTTTTTAATAAAACTAACAAAATGCAATACACTGAGTTATATCCGTTTTTAATAAAACTAACCATATGCAATGCTTTAAGTTATATCAGTTTTTAATAAAACTAACCATATGCAATGCTTTAAGTTATATCAGTTTTTAATAAAACTAACCATATGCAATGCTTTAAGTTATATCAGTTTTTAATAAAACTAACAAAATGCAATACACTGAGTTATATCCGTTTTTAATAAAACTAACCATATGCAATGCTTTAAGTTATATCAGTTTTTAATAAAACTAACCATATGCAATGCTTTAAGTTATATCAGTTTTTAATAAAACTAACAAAATGCAATGCACTGAGTTATATCAGTTTTTAATAAAACTAACCATATGCCATGCCTTAAGTTATATCAGTTTTTAATAAAACTAACAAAATGCAATGCACTGAGTTATATCCGTTTTTAATAAAACTAACCATATGCAATGCTTTAAGTTATATCAGTTTTTAATAAAACTAACCATATGCAATGCTTTAAGTTATATCAGTTTTTAATAAAACTAACAAAATGCAATGCACTGAGTTATATCAGTTTTTAATAAAACTAACCATATGCCATGCCTTAAGTTATATCAGTTTTTAATAAAACTAACAAAATGCAATACACTGAGTTATATCCGTTTTTAATAAAACTAACCATATGCAATGCTTTAAGTTATATCAGTTTTTAATAAAACTAACCATATGCAATGCTTTAAGTTATATCAGTTTTTAATAAAACTAACAAAATGCAATACACTGAGTTATATCCGTTTTTAATAAAACTAACCATATGCAATGCTTTAAGTTATATCAGTTTTTAATAAAACTAACAAAATGCAATGCACTGAGTTATATCCGTTTTTAATAAAACTAACCATATGCAATGCTTTAAGTTATATCAGTTTTTAATAAAACTAACCATATGCAATGCTTTAAGTTATATCAGTTTTTAATAAAACTAACCATATGCAATGCTTTAAGTTATATCAGTTTTTAATAAAACTAACAAAATGCAATACACTGAGTTATATCCGTTTTTAATAAAACTAACCATATGCAATGCTTTAAGTTATATCAGTTTTTAATAAAACTAACCATATGCAATGCTTTAAGTTATATCAGTTTTTAATAAAACTAACAAAATGCAATGCACTGAGTTATATCAGTTTTTAATAAAACTAACCATATGCCATGCCTTAAGTTATATCAGTTTTTAATAAAACTAACAAAATGCAATGCACTGAGTTATATCCGTTTTTAATAAAACTAACCATATGCAATGCTTTAAGTTATATCAGTTTTTAATAAAACTAACCATATGCAATGCTTTAAGTTATATCAGTTTTTAATAAAACTAACAAAATGCAATGCACTGAGTTATATCAGTTTTTAATAAAACTAACCATATGCCATGCCTTAAGTTATATCAGTTTTTAATAAAACTAACAAAATGCAATACACTGAGTTATATCCGTTTTTAATAAAACTAACCATATGCAATGCTTTAAGTTATATCAGTTTTTAATAAAACTAACAAAATGCAATGCACTGAGTTATATCAGTTTTTAATAAAACTAACCATATGCCATGCCTTAAGTTATATCAGTTTTTAATAAAACTAACAAAATGCAATACACTGAGTTATATCCGTTTTTAATAAAACTAACCATATGCAATGCTTTAAGTTATATCAGTTTTTAATAAAACTAACCATATGCAATGCTTTAAGTTATATCAGTTTTTAATAAAACTAACCATATGCAATGCTTTAAGTTATATCAGTTTTTAATAAAACTAACAAAATGCAATGCACTGAGTTATATCAGTTTTTAATAAAACTAACCATATGCCATGCCTTAAGTTATATCAGTTTTTAATAAAACTAACAAAATGCAATACACTGAGTTATATCCGTTTTTAATAAAACTAACCATATGCAATGCTTTAAGTTATATCCGTTTTTAATAAAACTAACCATATGCAATGCTTTAAGTTATATCAGTTTTTAATAAAACTAACAAAATGCAATACACTGAGTTATATCCGTTTTTAATAAAACTAACCATATGCAATGCTTTAAGTTATATCAGTTTTTAATAAAACTAACCATATGCAATGCTTTAAGTTTTATCAGTTTTTAATAAAACTAACAAAATGCAATACACTGAGTTATATCAGTTTTTAATAAAACTAACCATATGCAATGCTTTAAGTTATATCAGTTTTTAATAAAACTAACCATATGCAATGCTTTAAGTTATATCAGTTTTTAATAAAACTAACAAAATGCAATACACTGAGTTATATCCGTTTTTAATAAAACTAACCATATGCAATGCTTTAAGTTATATCAGTTTTTAATAAAACTAACCATATGCAATGCTTTAAGTTTTATCAGTTTTTAATAAAACTAACAAAATGCAATACACTGAGTTATATCCGTTTTTAATAAAACTAACCATATGCAATGCTTTAAGTTATATCAGTTTTTAATAAAACTAACCATATGCAATGCTTTAAGTTATATCAGTTTTTAATAAAACTAACAAAATGCAATGCTTTAAGTTATATCAGCTTTTAATAAAACTAACCATATGCAATGCTTTAAGTTATATCCGTTTTTAATAAAACTAACCATATGCAATGCTTTAAAATATATCAGTTTTTAATAAAACTAACAAAATGCAATACACTGAGTTATATCAGTTTTTAATAAAACTAACCATATGCAACGCTTTAAGTTATATCAGTTTTTAATAAAACTAACAAAATGCAATGCACTGAGTTATATCAGTTTTTAATAAAACTAACCATATGCAATGCTTTAAGTTATATCAGTTTTTAATAAAACTAACAAAATGCAATACACTGAGTTATATCAGTTTTTAATAAAACTAACCATATGCAACGCTTTAAGTTATATCAGTTTTTAATAAAACTAACAAAATGCAATGCACTGAGTTATATCAGTTTTTAATAAAACTAACCATATGCAATGCTTTAAGTTATATCCGTTTTTAATAAAACTAACCATATGCAATGCTTTAAGTTATATCAGTTTTTAATAAAACTAACAAAATGCAATACACTGAGTTATATCCGTTTTTAATAAAACTAACCATATGCAATGCTTTAAGTTATATCAGTTTTTAATAAAACTAACCATATGCAATGCTTTAAGTTATATCAGTTTTTAATAAAACTAACAAAATGCAATGCACTGAGTTATATCAGTTTTTAATAAAACTAACCATATGCCATGCCTTAAGTTATATCAGTTTTTAATAAAACTAACAAAATGCAATGCACTGAGTTATATCCGTTTTTAATAAAACTAACCATATGCAATGCTTTAAGTTATATCAGTTTTTAATAAAACTAACAAAATGCAATGCACTGAGTTATATCCGTTTTTAATAAAACTAACCATATGCAATGCTTTAAGTTATATCAGTTTTTAATAAAACTAACCATATGCAATGCTTTAAGTTATATCAGTTTTTAATAAAACTAACAAAATGCAATGCACTGAGTTATATCCGTTTTTAATAAAACTAACCATATGCAATGCTTTAAGTTATATCAGTTTTTAATAAAACTAACCATATGCAATGCTTTAAGTTTTATCAGTTTTTAATAAAACTAACAAAATGCAATGCACTGAGTTATATCAGTTTTTAATAAAACTAACCATATGCAATGCTTTAAGTTATATCAGTTTTTAATAAAACTAACAAAATGCAATGCACTGAGTTATATTAGTTTTTAATAAAACTAACCATATGCAATGCTTTAAGTTATATCAGTTTTTAATAAAACTAACAAAATGCAATGCACTGAGTTATATCCGTTTTTAATAAAACTAACCATATGCAATGCTTTAAGTTATATCAGTTTTTAATAAAACTAACAAAATGCAATGCACTGAGTTATATCAGTTTTTAATAAAACTAACCATATGCAATGCTTTAAGTTATATCAGTTTTTAATAAAACTAACAAAATGCAATGCACTGAGTTATATCAGTTTTTAATAAAACTAACCATAGGCAATGCACTGAGTTATATCAGTTTTTAATAAAACTAACCATATGCAATGCACTGAGTTATATCAGTTTTTAATAAAACTAACAAAATGCAATGCACTGAGTTATATCAGTTTTTAATAAAACTAACAAAATGCAATGCACTGAGTTATATCAGTTTTTAATAAAACTAACAAAATGCAATGCACTGAGTTATATCAGTTTTTAATAAAACTAACAAAATGCAATGCACTGAGTTATATCAGTTTTTAATAAAACTAACCATAGGCAATGCACTGAGTTATATCAGTTTTTAATAAAACTAACCATATGCAATGCACTGAGTTATATCAGTTTTTAATAAAACTAACAAAATGCAATGCACTGAGTTATATCAGTTTTTAATAAAACTAACAAAATGCAATGCACTGAGTTATATCAGTTTTTAATAAAACTAACAAAATGCAATGCACTGAGTTATATCAGTTTTTAATAAAACTAACAAAATGCAATGCACTGAGTTATATCAGTTTTTAATAAAACTAACAAAATGCAATGCACTGAGTTATATCAGTTTTTAATAAAACTAACAAAATGCAATGCACTGAGTTATATCAGTTTTTAATAAAACTAACAAAATGCAATGCACTGAGTTATATCAGTTTTTAATAAAACTAACAAAATGCAATGCACTGAGTTATATCAGTTTTTAATAAAACTAACAAAATGCAATGCACTGAGTTATATCAGTTTTTAATAAAACTAACAAAATGCAATGCACTGAGTTATATCAGTTTTTAATAAAACTAACAAAATGCAATGCACTGAGTTATATCAGTTTTTAATAAAACTAACAAAATGCAATGCACTGAGTTATATCAGTTTTTAATAAAACTAACAAAATGCAATGCACTGAGTTATATCAGTTTTTAATAAAACTAACAAAATGCAATGCACTGAGTTATATCAGTTTTTAATAAAACTAACAAAATGCAATGCACTGAGTTATATCAGTTTTTAATAAAACTAACAAAATGCAATGCACTGAGTTATATCAGTTTTTAATAAAACTAACAAAATGCAATGCACTGAGTTATATCAGTTTTTAATAAAACTAACAAAATGCAATGCACTGAGTTATATCAGTTTTTAATAAAACTAACCATATGCAATGCACTGAGTTATATCAGTTTTTAATAAAACTAACAAAATGCAATGCACTGAGTTATATCAGTTTTTAATAAAACTAACAAAATGCAATGCACTGAGTTATATCAGTTTTTAATAAAACTAACAAAATGCAATGCACTGAGTTATATCAGTTTTTAATAAAACTAACAAAATGCAATGCACTGAGTTATATCAGTTTTTAATAAAACTAACAAAATGCAATGCACTGAGTTATATCAGTTTTTAATAAAACTAACAAAATGCAATGCACTGAGTTATATCAGTTTTTAATAAAACTAACAAAATGCAATGCACTGAGTTATATCAGTTTTTAATAAAACTAACAAAATGCAATGCACTGAGTTATATCAGTTTTTAATAAAACTAACCATATGCAATGCACTGAGTTATATCAGTTTTTAATAAAACTAACAAAATGCAATGCACTGAGTTATATCAGTTCTTAATAAAACTAACCATATGCAATGCACTGAGTTATATCAGTTTTTAATAAAACTAACCATATGCAATGCACTGAGTTATATCAGTATTTAATAAAACTAACCATATGCAATGCACTGAGTTATATCAGTTTTTAATAAAACTAACAAAATGCAATGCACTGAGTTATATCAGTTCTTAATAAAACTAACCATAGGCAATGCACTGAGTTATATCAGTTTTTAATAAAACTAACCATATGCAATGCACTGAGTTATATCAGTTTTTAATAAAACTAACAAAATGCAATGCACTGAGTTATATCAGTTCTTAATAAAACTAACCATATGCAAAGCACTGAGTTATATCAGTTTTTAATAAAACTAACCATATGCAATGCACTGAGTTATATCAGTTCTTAATAAAACTAACCATAGGCAATGCACTGAGTTATATCAGTTCTTAATAAAACTAACCATATGCCATGCACTGAGTTATATCAGCTTTTAATAAAACTAACAAAATGCAATGCACTGTGTTATATCAGTTTTTAATAAAACTAACCATATGCCATGCCTTAAGTTATATCAGTTTTTAATAAAACTAACAAAAGGCAATGCATTGAGTTATATCAGTTTTTAATAAAACTAACAAAATGCAATGCACTGAGTTATATCAGTTTTTAATAAAACTAACCATATGCCATGCACTGAGTTATATCAGTTTTTAATAAAACTAACAAAATGCAATGCACTGAGTTATATCAGTTTTTAATAAAACTAACCATAGGCAATGCACTGAGTTATATCAGTTTTTAATAAAACTAACCATATGCAATGCACTGAGTTATATCAGTTTTTAATAAAACTAACAAAATGCAATGCACTGAGTTATATCAGTTCTTAATAAAACTAACCATATGCAATGCACTGAGTTATATCAGTTTTTAATAAAACTAACCATATGCAATGCACTGAGTTATATCAGTTTTTAATAAAACTAACAAAATGCAATGCACTGAGTTATATCAGTTTTTAATAAAACTAACCATATGCAATGCACTGAGTTATATCAGTTTTTAATAAAACTAACCATATGCAATGCACTGAGTTATATCAGTTTTTAATAAAACTAACAAAATGCAATGCACTGAGTTATATCAGTTTTTAATAAAACTAACCATATGCAATGCTTTAAGTTATATCAGTTTTTAATAAAACTAACAAAATGCAATGCACTGAGTTATATCAGTTTTTAATAAAACTAACCATATGCCATGCCTTAAGTTATATCAGTTTTTAATAAAACTAACAAAATGCAATGCACTGAGTTATATCCGTTTTTAATAAAACTAACCATATGCAATGCAGTGAGTTGTATCAGTTTTTAATAAAACTAACAAAATGCAAGGCAGTGAGTTGTATCAGTTTTTAATAAAACTAATAAAATGCAATGCTCTGAGTTATATCAGTTTTTAATAAAACTAACCATATGCAATGCTTTAAGTTATATCAGTTTTTTATAAAACTAACAAAATGCAATGCACTGAGTTATATCAGTTTTTAATAAAACTAACAAAATGCAATGCACTGAGTTATATCCGTTTTTAATAAAACTAACCATATGCAATGCACTGAGTTATATCAGTCTTTAATAAAACTAACCATATGCAATGCTTTAAGTTATATCAGTTTTTAATAAAACTAACAAAATGCAATGCATTGAGTTATATCAGTTTTTAATAAAACTAACCATATGCAATGCACTGAGTTATATCCGTTTTTAATAAAACTAACCATATGCAATGCTTTAAGTTATATCAGTTTTTAATAAAACTAACAAAATGCAATGCATTGAGTTATATCAGTTTTTATTAAAACTAACCATATGCAATGCTTTAAGTTATATCAGTTTTTAATAAAACTAACAAAATGCAATGCACTGAGTTATATCAGTTTTTAATAAAACTAACCATATGCAATGCACTGAGTTATATCAGTTTTTAATAAAACTAACCATATGCAATGCACTGAGTTATATCAGTTTTTAATAAAACTAACAAAATGCAATGCACTGAGTTATATCAGTTTTTAATAAAACTAACCATATGCAATGCACTGAGTTATATCAGTTTTTAACAAAACTAACCATATGCAATGCACTGAGTTATATCAGTTTTTAATAAAACTAACAAAATGCAATGCACTGAGTTATATCAGTTCTTAATAAAACTAACCATAGGCAATGCACTGAGTTATATCAGTTCTTAATAAAACTAACCATATGCAATGCACTGAGTTATATCAGTTTTTAATAAAACTAACCATATGCAATGCACTGAGTTATATCAGTTTTTAATAAAACTAACCATATGCAATGCACTGAGTTATATCAGTTTTTAATAAAACTAACAAAATGCAATGCACTGAGTTATATCCGTTTTTAATAAAACTAACCATATGCAATGCAGTGAGTTGTATCAGTTTTTAATAAAACTAACCATATGCAATGCTTTAAGTTATATCAGTTTTTAATAAAACTAACCATATGCAATGCTTTAAGTTATATCAGTTTTTAATAAAACTAACCATATGCAATGCTTTAAGTTATATCAGTTTTTAATAAAACTAACCATATGCAATGCTTTAAGTTATATCAGTTTTTAATAAAACTAACCATATGCAATGCTTTAAGTTATATCAGTTTTTAATAAAACTAACAAAATGCAATGCACTGAGTTATATTAGTTTTTAATAAAACTAACCATATGCAATGCTTTAAGTTATATCAGTTTTTAATAAAACTAACAAAATGCAATGCACTGAGTTATATTAGTTTTTAATAAAACTAACCATATGCAATGCTTTAAGTTATATCGGTTTTTAATAAAACTAACCATATGCAATGCTTTAAGTTATATCAGTTTTTAATAAAACTAACAAAATGCAATGCACTGAGTTATATTAGTTTTTAATAAAACTAACCATATGCAATGCACTGAGTTATATCAGTTTTTAATAAAACTAACAAAATGCAATGCACTGAGTTATATCAGTTCTTAATAAAACTAACCATATGCAATGCACTGAGTTATATCAGTTTTTAATAAAACTAACCATATGCAATGCACTGAGTTATATCAGTTTTTAATAAAACTAACCATATGCAATGCACTGAGTTATATCAGTTTTTAATAAAACTAACAAAATGCAATGCACTGAGTTATATCAGTTTTTAATAAAACTAACCATAGGCAATGCACTGAGTTATATCAGTTTTTAATAAAACTAACCATATGCAATGCACTGAGTTATATCAGTTTTTAATAAAACTAACAAAATGCAATGCACTGAGTTATATCAGTTCTTAATAAAACTAACCATATGCAATGCACTGAGTTATATCAGTTTTTAATAAAACTAACCATATGCAATGCACTGAGTTATATCAGTTTTTAATAAAACTAACAAAATGCAATGCACTGAGTTATATCAGTTTTTAATAAAACTAACCATATGCAATGCACTGAGTTATATCAGTTTTTAATAAAACTAACCATATGCAATGCACTGAGTTATATCAGTTTTTAATAAAACTAACAAAATGCAATGCACTGAGTTATATCAGTTTTTAATAAAACTAACCATATGCAATGCTTTAAGTTATATCAGTTTTTAATAAAACTAACAAAATGCAATGCACTGAGTTATATCAGTTTTTAATAAAACTAACCATATGCCATGCCTTAAGTTATATCAGTTTTTAATAAAACTAACAAAATGCAATGCACTGAGTTATATCCGTTTTTAATAAAACTAACCATATGCAATGCAGTGAGTTGTATCAGTTTTTAATAAAACTAACAAAATGCAAGGCAGTGAGTTGTATCAGTTTTTAATAAAACTAATAAAATGCAATGCTCTGAGTTATATCAGTTTTTAATAAAACTAACCATATGCAATGCTTTAAGTTATATCAGTTTTTTATAAAACTAACAAAATGCAATGCACTGAGTTATATCAGTTTTTAATAAAACTAACAAAATGCAATGCACTGTGTTATATCAGTTTTTAATAAAACTAACCATATGCCATGCACTGAGTTATATCAGCTTTTAATAAAACTAACAAAATGCAATGCACTGTGTTATATCAGTTTTTAATAAAACTAACCATATGCCATGCCTTAAGTTATATCAGTTTTTAATAAAACTAACAAAAGGCAATGCATTGAGTTATATCAGTTTTTAATAAAACTAACAAAATGCAATGCACTGAGTTATATCAGTTTTTAATAAAACTAACCATATGCCATGCACTGAGTTATATCAGTTTTTAATAAAACTAACAAAATGCAATGCACTGAGTTATATCAGATTTTAATAAAACTAACCATAGGCAATGCACTGAGTTATATCAGTTTTTAATAAAACTAACCATATGCAATGCACTGAGTTATATCAGTTTTTAATAAAACTAACAAAATGCAATGCACTGAGTTATATCAGTTCTTAATAAAACTAACCATATGCAATGCACTGAGTTATATCAGTTTTTAATAAAACTAACCATATGCAATGCACTGAGTTATATCAGTTTTTAATAAAACTAACAAAATGCAATGCACTGAGTTATATCAGTTTTTAATAAAACTAACCATATGCAATGCACTGAGTTATATCAGTTTTTAACAAAACTAACCATATGCAATGCACTGAGTTATATCAGTTTTTAATAAAACTAACAAAATGCAATGCACTGAGTTATATCAGTTCTTAATAAAACTAACCATAGGCAATGCACTGAGTTATATCAGTTCTTAATAAAACTAACCATATGCAATGCACTGAGTTATATCAGTTTTTAATAAAACTAACCATATGCAATGCACTGAGTTATATCAGTTTTTAATAAAACTAACCATATGCAATGCACTGAGTTATATCAGTTTTTAATAAAACTAACAAAATGCAATGCACTGAGTTATATCCGTTTTTAATAAAACTAACCATATGCAATGCAGTGAGTTGTATCAGTTTTTAATAAAACTAACCATATGCAATGCTTTAAGTTATATCAGTTTTTAATAAAACTAACCATATGCAATGCTTTAAGTTATATCAGTTTTTAATAAAACTAACCATATGCAATGCTTTAAGTTATATCAGTTTTTAATAAAACTAACCATATGCAATGCTTTAAGTTATATCAGTTTTTAATAAAACTAACCATATGCAATGCTTTAAGTTATATCAGTTTTTAATAAAACTAACAAAATGCAATGCACTGAGTTATATTAGTTTTTAATAAAACTAACCATATGCAATGCTTTAAGTTATATCAGTTTTTAATAAAACTAACAAAATGCAATGCACTGAGTTATATTAGTTTTTAATAAAACTAACCATATGCAATGCTTTAAGTTATATCGGTTTTTAATAAAACTAACCATATGCAATGCTTTAAGTTATATCAGTTTTTAATAAAACTAACAAAATGCAATGCACTGAGTTATATTAGTTTTTAATAAAACTAACCATATGCAATGCTTTAAGTTATATCAGTTTTTAATAAAACTAACCATATGCAATGCTTTAAGTTATATCAGTTTTTAATAAAACTAACCATATGCAATGCTTTAAGTTATATCAGTTTTTAATAAAACTAACCATATGCAATGCTTTAAGTTATATCAGTTTTTAATAAAACTAACAAAATGCAATGCACTGAGTTATATTAGTTTTTAATAAAACTAACAAAATGCAATGCACTGAGTTGTATCAGTTTTTAATACAACTAACAAAATGCAAGGCAGTGAGTTGTATCAGTTTCTAATAAAACTAACAAAATGCAATGCACTGAGTTATATCAGTTTTTAATAAAACTAACCATATGCAATGCTTTAAGTTATATCAGTTTTTAATAAAACTAACAAAATGCAATGCACTGAGTTATATCAGTTTTTAATAAAACTAACGAAATGCAATGCACTGAGTTATATCAGTTTTTAATAAAACTAACCATATGCAATGCTTTAAGTTATATCAGTTTTTAATAAAACTAACAAAATGCAATGCACTGAGTTATATCAGTTTTTAATAAAACTAACCATATGCAATGCCTTAAGTTATATCAGTTTTTCATAAAACTAACCATATGCCATGCCTTAAGTTATATCAGTTTTTAATAAAACTAACCATATGCAATGCTTTAAGTTATATCAGTTTTTAATAAAACTAACCATATGCAATGCTTTAAGTTATATCAGTTTTTAATAAAACTAACAAAATGCAATGCACTGAGTTATATCAGTTTTTAATAAAACTAACAAAATGCAATGCACTGAGTTATATCAGTTTTTAATAAAACTAACCATATGCAATGCTTTAAGTTATATCAGTTTTTAATAAAACTAACAAAATGCAATGCACTGAGTTATATCCGTTTTTAATAAAAATAACAAAATGCAATGCACTGAGTTATATCAGTTTTTAATAAAACTAACCATATGCAATGCTTTAAGTTATATCAGTTTTTAATAAAACTAACAAAATGCAATGCACTGAGTTATATCAGTTTTTAATAAAACTAACCATATGCAATGCTTTAAGTTATATCAGTTTTTAATAAAACTAACAAAATGCAATGCACTGAGTTATATCAGTTTTTAATAAAACTAACCATATGCCATGCCTTAAGTTATATCAGTTTTTAATAAAACTAACAAAATGCAAAGCACTGAGTTATATCCGTTTTTAATAAAACTAACCATATGCAATGCAGTGAGTTGTATCAGTTTTTAATAAAACTAACAAAATGCAAGGCAGTGAGATGTATCAGTTTTTAATAAAACTAATAAAATGCAATGCTCTGAGTTATATCAGTTTTTAATAAAACTAACCATATGCAATGCTTTAAGTTATATCAGTTTTTAATAAAACTAACAAAATGCAATGCACTGAGTTATATCAGTTTTTAATAAAACTAACAAAATGCAATGCACTGTGTTATATCAGTTTTTAATAAAACTAACCATATGCCATGCCTTAAGTTATATCAGTTTTTAATAAAACTAACAAAAGGCAATGCACTGAGTTATATCAGTTTTTAATAAAACTAACCATATGCCATGCACTGAGTTATATCAGTTTTTAATAAAACTAACAAAATGCAATGCACTGAGTTATATCAGTTTTTAATAAAACTAACCATAGGCAATGCACTGAGTTATATCAGTTTTTAATAAAACTAACCATATGCAATGCACTGAGTTATATCAGTTTTTAATAAAACTAACAAAATGCAATGCACTGAGTTATATCAGTTCTTAATAAAACTAACCATATGCAATGCACTGAGTTATATCAGTTTTTAATAAAACTAACCATATGCAATGCACTGAGTTATATCAGTTTTTAATAAAACTAACAAAATGCAATGCACTGAGTTATATCAGTTTTTAATAAAACTAACCATATGCAATGCACTGAGTTATATCAGTTTTTAATAAAACTAACCATATGCAATGCACTGAGTTATATCAGTTTTTAATAAAACTAACAAAATGCAATGCACTGAGTTATATCAGTTCTTAATAAAACTAACCATAGGCAATGCACTGAGTTATATCAGTTCTTAATAAAACTAACCATATGCAATGCACTGAGTTATATCAGTTTTTAATAAAACTAACAAAATGCAATGCACTGAGTTATATCAGTTTTTAATAAAACTAACAAAATGCAATGCACTGAGTTATATCAGTTCTTAATAAAACTAACCATATGCAATGCACTGAGTTATATCAGTTTTTAATAAAACTAACCATATGCAATGCTTTAAGTTATATCAGTTTTTAATAAAACTAACAAAATGCAATGCACTGAGTTATATCAGTTTTTAATAAAACTAACCATATGCCATGCCTTAAGTTATATCAGTTTTTAATAAAACTAACAAAATGCAATGCACTGAGTTATATCCGTTTTTAATAAAACTAACCATATGCAATGCAGTGAGTTGTATCAGTTTTTAATAAAACTAACAAAATGCAAGGCAGTGAGATGTATCAGTTTTTAATAAAACTAATAAAATGCAATGCTCTGAGTTATATCAGTTTTTAATAAAACTAACCATATGCAATGCTTTAAGTTATATCAGTTTTTAATAAAACTAACAAAATGCAATGCACTGAGTTATATCAGTTTTTAATAAAACTAACAAAATGCAATGCACTGTGTTATATCAGTTTTTAATAAAACTAACCATATGCCATGCCTTAAGTTATATCAGTTTTTAATAAAACTAACAAAAGGCAATGCATTGAGTTATATCAGTTTTTAATAAAACTAACAAAATGCAATGCACTGAGTTATATCAGTTTTTAATAAAACTAACCATATGCCATGCACTGAGTTATATCAGTTTTTAATAAAACTAACAAAATGCAATGCACTGAGTTATATCAGTTTTTAATAAAACTAACCATAGGCAATGCACTGAGTTATATCAGTTTTTAATAAAACTAACCATATGCAATGCACTGAGTTATATCAGTTTTTAATAAAACTAACAAAATGCAATGCACTGAGTTATATCAGTTCTTAATAAAACTAACCATATGCAATGCACTGAGTTATATCAGTTTTTAATAAAACTAACCATATGCAATGCACTGAGTTATATCAGTTTTTAATAAAACTAACAAAATGCAATGCACTGAGTTATATCAGTTTTTAATAAAACTAACCATATGCAATGCACTGAGTTATATCAGTTTTTAATAAAACTAACCATATGCAATGCACTGAGTTATATCAGTTTTTAATAAAACTAACAAAATGCAATGCACTGAGTTATATCAGTTCTTAATAAAACTAACCATAGGCAATACACTGAGTTATATCAGTTCTTAATAAAACTAACCATATGCAATGCACTGAGTTATATCAGTTTTTAATAAAACTAACAAAATGCAATGCACTGAGTTATATCAGTTTTTAATAAAACTAACAAAATGCAATGCACTGAGTTATATCAGTTCTTAATAAAACTAACCATATGCAATGCACTGAGTTATATCAGTTTTTAATAAAACTAACCATATGCAATGCACTGAGTTATATCAGTTTTTAATAAAACTAACAAAATGCAATGCACTGAGTTATATCAGTTCTTAATAAAACTAACCATATGCAAAGCACTGAGTTATATCAGTTTTTAATAAAACTAACCATATGCAATGCACTGAGTTATATCAGTTCTTAATAAAACTAACCATAGGCAATGCACTGAGTTATATCAGTTCTTAATAAAACTAACCATATGCCATGCACTGAGTTATATCAGCTTTTAATAAAACTAACAAAATGCAATGCACTGTGTTATATCAGTTTTTAATAAAACTAACCATATGCCATGCCTTAAGTTATATCAGTTTGTAATAAAACTAACAAAAGGCAATGCATTGAGTTATATCAGTTTTTAATAAAACTAACAAAATGCAATGCACTGAGTTATATCAGTTTTTAATAAAACTAACCATATGCCATGCACTGAGTTATATCAGTTTTTAATAAAACTAACAAAATGCAATGCACTGAGTTATATCAGTTTTTAATAAAACTAACCATATGCAATGCACTGAGTTATATCAGTTTTTAATAAAACTAACCATATGCAATGCACTGAGTTATATCAGTTTTTAATAAAACTAACAAAATGCAATGCACTGAGTTATATCAGTTCTTAATAAAACTAACCATATGCAATGCACTGAGTTATATCAGTTTTTAATAAAACTAACCATATGCAATGCACTGAGTTATATCAGTTTTTAATAAAACTAACAAAATGCAATGCACTGATTTATATCAGTTTTTAATAAAACTAACCATATGCAATGCACTGAGTTATATCAGTTTTTAATAAAACTAACCATATGCAATGCACTGAGTTATATCAGTTTTTAATAAAACTAACAAAATGCAATGCACTGAGTTATATCAGTTTTTAATAAAACTAACCATATGCAATGCTTTAAGTTATATCAGTTTTTAATAAAACTAACAAAATGCAATGCACTGAGTTATATCAGTTTTTAATAAAACTAACCATATGCCATGCCTTAAGTTATATCAGTTTTTAATAAAACTAACAAAATGCAATGCACTGAGTTATATCCGTTTTTAATAAAACTAACCATATGCAATGCAGTGAGTTGTATCAGTTTTTAATAAAACTAACAAAATGCAAGGCAGTGAGTTGTATCAGTTTTTAATAAAACTAATAAAATGCAATGCTCTGAGTTATATCAGTTTTTAATAAAACTAACCATATGCAATGCTTTAAGTTATATCAGTTTTTAATAAAACTAACAAAATGCAATGCACTGAGTTATATCAGTTTTTAATAAAACTAACAAAATGCAATGCACTGTGTTATATCAGTTTTTAATAAAACTAACCATATGCCATGCACTGAGTTATATCAGCTTTTAATAAAACTAACAAAATGCAATGCACTGTGTTATATCAGTTTTTAATAAAACTAACCATATGCCATGCCTTAAGTTATATCAGTTTTTAATAAAACTAACAAAAGGCAATGCATTGAGTTATATCAGTTTTTAATAAAACTAACAAAATGCAATGCACTGAGTTATATCAGTTTTTAATAAAACTAACCATATGCCATGCACTGAGTTATATCAGTTTTTAATAAAACTAACAAAATGCAATGCACTGAGTTATATCAGATTTTAATAAAACTAACCATAGGCAATGCACTGAGTTATATCAGTTTTTAATAAAACTAACCATATGCAATGCACTGAGTTATATCAGTTTTTAATAAAACTAACAAAATGCAATGCACTGAGTTATATCAGTTCTTAATAAAACTAACCATATGCAATGCACTGAGTTATATCAGTTTTTAATAAAACTAACCATATGCAATGCACTGAGTTATATCAGTTTTTAATAAAACTAACAAAATGCAATGCACTGAGTTATATCAGTTTTTAATAAAACTAACCATATGCAATGCACTGAGTTATATCAGTTTTTAATAAAACTAACCATATGCAATGCACTGAGTTATATCAGTTTTTAATAAAACTAACAAAATGCAATGCACTGAGTTATATCAGTTCTTAATAAAACTAACCATAGGCAATGCACTGAGTTATATCAGTTCTTAATAAAACTAACCATATGCAATGCACTGAGTTATATCAGTTTTTAATAAAACTAACCATATGCAATGCACTGAGTTATATCAGTTTTTAATAAAACTAACAAAATGCAATGCACTGAGTTATATCAGTTCTTAATAAAACTAACCATATGCAATGCACTGAGTTATATCAGTTTTTAATAAAACTAACCATATGCAATGCACTGAGTTATATCAGTTTTTAATAAAACTAACCATATGCAATGCACTGAGTTATATCAGTTTTTAATAAAACTAACAAAATGCAATGCACTGAGTTATATCAGTTCTTAATAAAACTAACCATAGGCAATGCACTGAGTTATATCAGTTTTTAATAAAACTAACCATATGCAATGCACTGAGTTATATCAGTTTTTAATAAAACTAACAAAATGCAATGCACTGAGTTATATCAGTTCTTAATAAAACTAACCATATGCAAAGCACTGAGTTATGGTATATCAGTTTTTAATAAAACTAACCATATGCAATGCACTGAGTTATATCAGTTCTTAATAAAACTAACCATAGGCAATGCACTGAGTTATATCAGTTCTTAATAAAACTAACCATATGCCATGCACTGAGTTATATCAGCTTTTAATAAAACTAACAAAATGCAATGCACTGTGTTATATCAGTTTTTAATAAAACTAACCATATGCAATGCACTGAGTTATATCAGTTCTTAATAAAACTAACCATAGGCAATGCACTGAGTTATATCAGTTCTTAATAAAACTAACCATATGCCATGCACTGAGTTATATCAGCTTTTAATAAAACTAACAAAATGCAATGCACTGTGTTATATCAGTTTTTAATAAAACTAACCATATGCCATGCCTTAAGTTATATCAGTTTGTAATAAAACTAACAAAAGGCAATGCATTGAGTTATATCAGTTTTTAATAAAACTAACAAAATGCAATGCACTGAGTTATATCAGTTTTTAATAAAACTAACCATATGCCATGCACTGAGTTATATCAGTTTTTAATAAAACTAACAAAATGCAATGCACTGAGTTATATCAGTTTTTAATAAAACTAACCATATGCAATGCACTGAGTTATATCAGTTTTTAATAAAACTAACCATATGCAATGCACTGAGTTATATCAGTTTTTAATAAAACTAACAAAATGCAATGCACTGAGTTATATCAGTTCTTAATAAAACTAACCATATGCAATGCACTGAGTTATATCAGTTTTTAATAAAACTAACCATATGCAATGCACTGAGTTATATCAGTTTTTAATAAAACTAACAAAATGCAATGCACTGAGTTATATCAGTTTTTAATAAAACTAACCATATGCAATGCACTGAGTTATATCAGTTTTTAATAAAACTAACCATATGCAATGCACTGAGTTATATCAGTTTTTAATAAAACTAACAAAATGCAATGCACTGAGTTATATCAGTTTTTAATAAAACTAACCATATGCAATGCTTTAAGTTATATCAGTTTTTAATAAAACTAACAAAATGCAATGCACTGAGTTATATCAGTTTTTAATAAAACTAACCATATGCCATGCCTTAAGTTATATCAGTTTTTAATAAAACTAACAAAATGCAATGCACTGAGTTATATCCGTTTTTAATAAAACTAACCATATGCAATGCAGTGAGTTGTATCAGTTTTTAATAAAACTAACAAAATGCAAGGCAGTGAGTTGTATCAGTTTTTAATAAAACTAATAAAATGCAATGCTCTGAGTTATATCAGTTTTTAATAAAACTAACCATATGCAATGCTTTAAGTTATATCAGTTTTTAATAAAACTAACAAAATGCAATGCACTGAGTTATATCAGTTTTTAATAAAACTAACAAAATGCAATGCACTGTGTTATATCAGTTTTTAATAAAACTAACCATATGCCATGCACTGAGTTATATCAGCTTTTAATAAAACTAACAAAATGCAATGCACTGTGTTATATCAGTTTTTAATAAAACTAACCATATGCCATGCCTTAAGTTATATCAGTTTTTAATAAAACTAACAAAAGGCAATGCATTGAGTTATATCAGTTTTTAATAAAACTAACAAAATGCAATGCACTGAGTTATATCAGTTTTTAATAAAACTAACCATATGCCATGCACTGAGTTATATCAGTTTTTAATAAAACTAACAAAATGCAATGCACTGAGTTATATCAGATTTTAATAAAACTAACCATAGGCAATGCACTGAGTTATATCAGTTTTTAATAAAACTAACCATATGCAATGCACTGAGTTATATCAGTTTTTAATAAAACTAACAAAATGCAATGCACTGAGTTATATCAGTTCTTAATAAAACTAACCATATGCAATGCACTGAGTTATATCAGTTTTTAATAAAACTAACCATATGCAATGCACTGAGTTATATCAGTTTTTAATAAAACTAACAAAATGCAATGCACTGAGTTATATCAGTTTTTAATAAAACTAACCATATGCAATGCACTGAGTTATATCAGTTTTTAATAAAACTAACCATATGCAATGCACTGAGTTATATCAGTTTTTAATAAAACTAACAAAATGCAATGCACTGAGTTATATCAGTTCTTAATAAAACTAACCATAGGCAATGCACTGAGTTATATCAGTTCTTAATAAAACTAACCATATGCAATGCACTGAGTTATATCAGTTTTTAATAAAACTAACCATATGCAATGCACTGAGTTATATCAGTTTTTAATAAAACTAACAAAATGCAATGCACTGAGTTATATCAGTTCTTAATAAAACTAACCATATGCAATGCACTGAGTTATATCAGTTTTTAATAAAACTAACCATATGCAATGCACTGAGTTATATCAGTTTTTAATAAAACTAACCATATGCAATGCACTGAGTTATATCAGTTTTTAATAAAACTAACAAAATGCAATGCACTGAGTTATATCAGTTCTTAATAAAACTAACCATAGGCAATGCACTGAGTTATATCAGTTTTTAATAAAACTAACCATATGCAATGCACTGAGTTATATCAGTTTTTAGTAAAACTAACAAAATGCAATGCACTGAGTTATATCAGTTCTTAATAAAACTAACCATATGCAAAGCACTGAGTTATGGTATATCAGTTTTTAATAAAACTAACCATATGCAATGCACTGAGTTATATCAGTTCTTAATAAAACTAACCATAGGCAATGCACTGAGTTATATCAGTTCTTAATAAAACTAACCATATGCCATGCACTGAGTTATATCAGCTTTTAATAAAACTAACAAAATGCAATGCACTGTGTTATATCAGTTTTTAATAAAACTAACCATATGCCATGCCTTAAGTTATATCAGTTTTTAATAAAACTAACAAAAGGCAATGCATTGAGTTATATCAGTTTTTAATAAAACTAACAAAATGCAATGCACTGAGTTATATCAGTTTTTAATAAAACTAACCATATGCCATGCACTGAGTTATATCAGTTTTTAATAAAACTAACAAAATGCAATGCACTGAGTTATATCAGTTTTTAATAAAACTAACCATAGGCAATGCACTGAGTTATATCAGTTTTTAATAAAACTAACCATATGCAATGCACTGAGTTATATCAGTTTTTAATAAAACTAACAAAATGCAATGCACTGAGTTATATCAGTTCTTAATAAAACTAACCATATGCAATGCACTGAGTTATATCAGTTTTTAATAAAAATAACCATATGCAATGCACTGAGTTATATCAGTTTTTAATAAAACTAACAAAATGCAATGCACTGAGTTATATCAGTTTTTAATAAAACTAACCATATGCAATGCACTGAGTTATATCAGTTTTTAATAAAACTAACCATATGCAATGCACTGAGTTATATCAGTTTTTAATAAAACTAACAAAATGCAATGCACTGAGTTATATCAGTTCTTAATAAAACTAACCATAGGCAATGCACTGAGTTATATCAGTTCTTAATAAAACTAACCATATGCAATGCACTGAGTTATATCAGTTTTTAATAAAACTAACCATATGCAATGCACTGAGTTATATCAGTTTTTAATAAAACTAACAAAATGCAATGCACTGAGTTATATCAGTTCTTAATAAAACTAACCATATGCAATGCACTGAGTTATATCAGTTTTTAATAAAACTAACCATATGCAATGCACTGAGTTATATCACTTTTTAATAAAACTAACCATATGCAATGCACTGAGTTATATCAGTTTTTAATAAAACTAACAAAATGCAATGCACTGAGTTATATCAGTTCTTAATAAAACTAACCATATGCAAAGCACTGAGTTATATCAGTTTTTAATAAAACTAACCATAGGCAATGCACTGAGTTATATCAGTTTTTAATAAAACTAACGATATGCAATGCACTGAGTTATATCAGTTTTTAATAAAACTAACAAAATGCAATGCACTGAGTTATATCAGTTCTTAATAAAACTAACCATATGCAATGCACTGAGTTATATAAGTTTTTAATAAAACTAACAAAATGCAATGCACTGAGTTATATCAGTTCTTAATAAAACTAACCATATGCAATGCACTGAGTTATATCAGTTTTTAATAAAACTAACCATATGCAATGCACTGAGTTATATCAGTTTTTAATAAAACTAACAAAATGCAATGCACTGAGTTATATCAGTTTTTAATAAAACTAACCATATGCAATGCACTGAGTTATATCAGTTTTTAATAAAACTAACCATATGCAATGCACTGAGTTATATCAGTTTTTAATAAAACTAACAAAATGCAATGCACTGAGTTATATCAGTTCTTAATAAAACTAACCATATGCAATGCACTGAGTTATATCAGTTTTTAATAAAACTAACCATATGCAATGCACTGAGTTATATCAGTTTTTAATAAAACTAACAAAATGCAATGCACTGAGTTATATCAGTTTTTAATAAAACTAACCATATGCAATGCACTGAGTTATATCAGTTTTTAATAAAACTAACAAAATGCAATGCACTGAGTTATATCAGTTTTTAATAAAACTAACCATAGGCAATGCTTTAAGTTATATCAGTTTTTAATAAAACTAACAAAATGCAATGCACTGAGTTATATCAGTTTTTAATAAAACTAACCATATGCCATGCCTTAAGTTATATCAGTTTTTAATAAAACTAACAAAATGCAATGCATTGAGTTATATCAGTTTTTAATAAAACTAACGAAATGCAATGCACTGAGTTATATCACTTTTTAATAAAACTAACAAAACGCAATGCACTGAGTTATATCAGTTTTTAATAAAACTAACCATATGCCATGCCTTAAGTTATATCAGTTTTTAATAAAACTAACAAAATGCAATGCACTGAGTTATATCAGTTTTTAATAAAACTAACCATATGCAATGCTTTAAGATATATCAGTTTTTCATAAAACTAACAAAATGCAATGCACTGAGTTATATCAGTTTTAAATAAAACTAACCATATGCAATGCTTTAAGTTATATCAGTTTTTATTAAAACTAACAATATGCCATGCCTTAAGTTATATCAGTTTTTAATAAAACTAACCATATGCAATGCTTTAAGTTATATCAGTTTTTAATAAAACTAACCATATGCCATGCCTTAAGTTATATCAGTTTTTAATAAAACTAACCATATGCAATGCTTTAAGTTATATCAGTTTTTAATAAAACTAACAAAATGCAATGCACTGAGTTATATCAGTTTTTAATAAAACTAACAATATGCCATGCCTTAAGTTATATCAGTTTTTAATAAAACTAACAAAATGCAATGCACTGAGTTATATCAGTTTTTAATAAAACTAACCATATGCAATGCTTTAAGTTATATCAGTTTTTAATAAAACTAACAAAATGCAATGCACTGAGTTATATCAGTTTTAAATAAAACTAACCATATGCAATGCTTTAAGTTATATCAGTTTTTAATAAAACTAACCATATGCCATGCTTTAAGTTATATCCGTTTTTAATAAAACTAACAAAATGCAATGCACTGAGTTATATCAGTTTTTAATAAAACTAACCATATGCCATGCTTTAAGTTATATCAGTTTTTAATAAAAGTAACAAAATGCAATGCAATGAGTTATATCAGTTTTTAATAAAACTAACCATATGCAATGCTTTAAGTTATATCAGTTTTTAATAAAACTAACAAAATGCAATGCACTGGGTTATATCAGTTTTTAATAAAACTAACCATATGCCATGCTTTAAGTTATATCAGTTTTTAATAAAACTAACAAAATGCAATGCACTGAGTTATATCAGTTCTTAATAAAACTAACCATATGCAATGCACTGAGTTATATCAGTTTTTAATAAAACTAACCATATGCAATGCACTGAGTTATATCAGTTTTTAATAAAACTAACAAAATGCAATGCACTGAGTTATATCAGTTTTTAATAAAACTAACCATATGCAATGCACTGAGTTATATCAGTTTTTAATAAAACTAACAAAATGCAATGCACTGAGTTATATCAGTTTTTAATAAAACTAACCATAGGCAATGCTTTAAGTTATATCAGTTTTTAATAAAACTAACAAAATGCAATGCACTGAGTTAAATCAGTTTTTAATAAAACTAACCATATGCCATGCCTTAAGTTATATCAGTTTTTAATAAAACTAACAAAATGCAATGCATTGAGTTATATCAGTTTTTAATAAAACTAACGAAATGCAATGCACTGAGTTATATCACTTTTTAATAAAACTAACCATATGCCATGCCTTAAGTTATATCAGTTTTTAATAAAACTAACAAAATGCAATGCACTGAGTTAAATCAGTTTTTAATAAAACTAACCATATGCCATGCCTTAAGTTATATCAGTTTTTAATAAAACTAACAAAATGCAATGCACTGAGTTAAATCAGTTTTTAATAAAACTAACCATATGCCATGCCTTAAGTTATATCAGTTTTTAATAAAACTAACAAAATGCAATGCATTGAGTTATATCAGTTTTTAATAAAACTAACGAAATGCAATGCACTGAGTTATATCACTTTTTAATAAAACTAACCATATGCCATGCCTTAAGTTATATCAGTTTTTAATAAAACTAACAAAATGCAATGCACTGAGTTAAATCAGTTTTTAATAAAACTAACCATATGCCATGCCTTAAGTTATATCAGTTTTTAATAAAACTAACAAAATGCAATGCACTGAGTTAAATCAGTTTTTAATAAAACTAACCATATGCCATGCCTTAAGTTATATCAGTTTTTAATAAAACTAACAAAATGCAATGCATTGAGTTATATCAGTTTTTAATAAAACTAACGAAATGCAATGCACTGAGTTATATCACTTTTTAATAAAACTAACCATATGCCATGCCTTAAGTTATATCAGTTTTTAATAAAACTAACAAAATGCAATGCATTGAGTTATATCAGTTTTTAATAAAACTAACGAAATGCAATGCACTGAGTTATATCACTTTTTAATAAAACTAACCATATGCCATGCCTTAAGTTATATCAGTTTTTAATAAAACTAACAAAATGCAATGCATTGAGTTATATCAGTTTTTAATAAAACTAACGAAATGCAATGCACTGAGTTATATCACTTTTTAATAAAACTAACCATATGCCATGCCTTAAGTTATATCAGTTTTTAATAAAACTAACAAAATGCAATGCACTGAGTTATATCAGTTTTTAATAAAACTAACCATATGCCATGCCTTAAGTTGTATCAGTTTTTAATAAAACTAACAAAATGCAATGCATTGAGTTATATCCGTTTTTAATAAAACTAACCATATGCAATGCTTTAAGTTATATCAGTTTTTAATAAAACTAACCATATGCCATGCCTTAAGTTATATCAGTTTTTAATAAAACTAACCATATGCAATGCTTTAAGTTATATCAGTTTTTAATAAAACTAACAAAATGCAATGCACTGAGTTATATCAGTTTTTAATACAACTAACCATATGCCATGCCTTAAGTTATATCAGTTTTTAATAAAACTAACAAAATGCAATGCATTGAGTTATATCAGTTTTTAATAAAACTAACGAAATGCAATGCACTGAGTTATATCACTTTTTAATAAAACTAACCATATGCCATGCCTTAAGTTATATCAGTTTTTAATAAAACTAACAAAATGCAATGCACTGAGTTAAATCAGTTTTTAATAAAACTAACCATATGCCATGCCTTAAGTTATATCAGTTTTTAATAAAACTAACAAAATGCAATGCACTGAGTTAAATCAGTTTTTAATAAAACTAACCATATGCCATGCCTTAAGTTATATCAGTTTTTAATAAAACTAACAAAATGCAATGCACTGAGTTAAATCAGTTTTTAATAAAACTAACCATATGCCATGCCTTAAGTTATATCAGTTTTTAATAAAACTAACAAAATGCAATGCACTGAGTTATATCACTTTTTAATAAAACTAACCATATGCCATGCCTTAAGTTATATCAGTTTTTAATAAAACTAACAAAATGCAATGCACTGAGTTAAATCAGTTTTTAATAAAACTAACCATATGCCATGCCTTAAGTTATATCAGTTTTTAATAAAACTAACAAAATGCAATGCACTGAGTTATATCACTTTTTAATAAAACTAACCATATGCCATGCCTTAAGTTATATCAGTTTTTAATAAAACTAACAAAATGCAATGCATTGAGTTATATCAGTTTTTAATAAAACTAACGAAATGCAATGCACTGAGTTATATCACTTTTTAATAAAACTAACCATATGCCATGCCTTAAGTTATATCAGTTTTTAATAAAACTAACAAAATGCAATGCACTGAGTTAAATCAGTTTTTAATAAAACTAACCATATGCCATGCCTTAAGTTATATCAGTTTTTAATAAAACTAACAA
Organism: Ceratitis rosa; assembly: GCA_037013455.1. NCBI lineage: Eukaryota > Metazoa > Arthropoda > Insecta > Diptera > Tephritidae > Ceratitis > Ceratitis rosa. The sequence goes on from JAWMAG010000063.1 coordinate 2,029,282, forward strand.
AATGCAATGCACTGAGTTAAATCAGTTTTTAATAAAACTAACCATATGCCATGCCTTAAGTTATATCAGTTTTTAATAAAACTAACAAAATGCAATGCACTGAGTTAAATCAGTTTTTAATAAAACTAACCATATGCCATGCCTTAAGTTATATCAGTTTTTAATAAAACTAACAAAATGCAATGCACTGAGTTATATCACTTTTTAATAAAACTAACCATATGCCATGCCTTAAGTTATATCAGTTTTTAATAAAACTAACAAAATGCAATGCACTGAGTTAAATCAGTTTTTAATAAAACTAACCATATGCCATGCCTTAAGTTATATCAGTTTTTAATAAAACTAACAAAATGCAATGCACTGAGTTAAATCAGTTTTTAATAAAACTAACCATATGCCATGCCTTAAGTTATATCAGTTTTTAATAAAACTAACAAAATGCAATGCATTGAGTTATATCAGTTTTTAATAAAACTAACGAAATGCAATGCACTGAGTTATATCACTTTTTAATAAAACTAACCATATGCCATGCCTTAAGTTATATCAGTTTTTAATAAAACTAACAAAATGCAATGCATTGAGTTATATCAGTTTTTAATAAAACTAACGAAATGCAATGCACTGAGTTATATCACTTTTTAATAAAACTAACCATATGCCATGCCTTAAGTTATATCAGTTTTTAATAAAACTAACAAAATGCAATGCATTGAGTTATATCAGTTTTTAATAAAACTAACGAAATGCAATGCACTGAGTTATATCACTTTTTAATAAAACTAACCATATGCCATGCCTTAAGTTATATCAGTTTTTAATAAAACTAACAAAATGCAATGCACTGAGTTATATCAGTTTTTAATAAAACTAACCATATGCCATGCCTTAAGTTATATCAGTTTTTAATAAAACTAACAAAATGCAATGCATTGAGTTATATCCGTTTTTAATAAAACTAACCATATGCAATGCTTTAAGTTATATCAGTTTTTAATAAAACTAACCATATGCCATGCCTTAAGTTATATCAGTTTTTAATAAAACTAACCATATGCAATGCTTTAAGTTATATCAGTTTTTAATAAAACTAACAAAATGCAATGCACTGAGTTATATCAGTTTTTAATACAACTAACCATATGCCATGCCTTAAGTTATATCAGTTTTTAATAAAACTAACAAAATGCAATGCATTGAGTTATATCAGTTTTTAATAAAACTAACGAAATGCAATGCACTGAGTTATATCACTTTTTAATAAAACTAACCATATGCCATGCCTTAAGTTATATCAGTTTTTAATAAAACTAACAAAATGCAATGCACTGAGTTAAATCAGTTTTTAATAAAACTAACCATATGCCATGCCTTAAGTTATATCAGTTTTTAATAAAACTAACAAAATGCAATGCACTGAGTTAAATCAGTTTTTAATAAAACTAACCATATGCCATGCCTTAAGTTATATCAGTTTTTAATAAAACTAACAAAATGCAATGCATTGAGTTATATCAGTTTTTAATAAAACTAACGAAATGCAATGCACTGAGTTATATCACTTTTTAATAAAACTAACCATATGCCATGCCTTAAGTTATATCAGTTTTTAATAAAACTAACAAAATGCAATGCACTGAGTTAAATCAGTTTTTAATAAAACTAACCATATGCCATGCCTTAAGTTATATCAGTTTTTAATAAAACTAACAAAATGCAATGCACTGAGTTAAATCAGTTTTTAATAAAACTAACCATATGCCATGCCTTAAGTTATATCAGTTTTTAATAAAACTAACAAAATGCAATGCATTGAGTTATATCAGTTTTTAATAAAACTAACGAAATGCAATGCACTGAGTTATATCACTTTTTAATAAAACTAACCATATGCCATGCCTTAAGTTATATCAGTTTTTAATAAAACTAACAAAATGCAATGCACTGAGTTATATCAGTTTTTAATAAAACTAACCATATGCCATGCCTTAAGTTATATCAGTTTTTAATAAAACTAACAAAGTGCAATGCATTGAGTTATATCCCTTTTTAATAAAACTAACCATATGCAATGCTTTAAGTTATATCAGTTTTTAATAAAACTAACCATATGCCATGCCTTAAGTTATATCAGTTTTTAATAAAACTAACCATATGCAATGCTTTAAGTTATATCAGTTTTTAATAAAACTAACAAAATGCAATGCACTGAGTTATATCAGTTTTTAATACAACTAACCATATGCCATGCCTTAAGTTATATCAGTTTTTAATAAAACTAACCATATGCAATGCTTTAAGTTATATCAGTTTTTAATAAAACTAACAAAATGCAATGCACTGAGTTATATCAGTTTTTAATAAAAATAACCATATGCAATGCTTTAAGTTATATCAGTTTTTAATAAAACTAACAAAATGCAATGCACTGAGTTATATCAGTTTTTAATAAAACTAACCATATGCAATGCTTTAAGTTATATCAGTTTTTAATAAAACTAACAAAATGCAATGCACTGAGTTATATCAGTTTTTAATAAAAATAACCATATGCAATGCTTTAAGTTATATCAGTTTTTAATAAAACTAACAAAATGCAATGCACTGAGTTAAATCAGTTTTTAATAAAACTAACCATATGCCATGCCTTAAGTTATATCAGTTTTTAATAAAACTAACAAAATGCAATGCGTTGAGTTATATCAGTTTTTAATAAAACTAACGAAATGCAATGCACTGAGTTATATCACTTTTTAATAAAACTAACCATATGCCATGCCTTAACTTATATCAGTTTTTAATAAAACTAACAAAATGCAATGCACTGAGTTATATCAGTTTTTAATAAAACTAACCATATGCCATGCCTTAAGTTATATCAGTTTTTAATAAAACTAACAAAATGCAATGCATTGAGTTATATCCGTTTTTAATAAAACTAACCATATGCAATGCTTTAAGTTATATCAGTTTTTAATAAAACTAACCATATGCCATGCCTTAAGTTATATCAGTTTTTAATAAAACTAACAAAATGCAATGCACTGAGTTATATCAGTTTTTAATAAAACTAACCATATGCCATGCCTTAAGTTATATCAGTTTTTAATAAAACTAACAAAATGCAATGCATTGAGTTATATCCGTTTTTAATAAAACTAACCATATGCAATGCTTTAAGTTATATCAGTTTTTAATAAAACTAACCATATGCCATGCCTTAAGTTATATCAGTTTTTAATAAAACTAACCATATGCAATGCTTTAAGTTATATCAGTTTTTAATAAAACTAACAAAATGCAATGCACTGAGTTATATCAGTTTTTAATACAACTAACCATATGCCATGCCTTAAGTTATATCAGTTTTTAATAAAACTAACAAAATGCAATGCACTGAGTTATATCAGTTTTTAATAAAACTAACCATATGCCATGCCTTAAGTTATATCAGTTTTTAATAAAACTAACAAAATGCAATGCATTGAGTTATATCCGTTTTTAATAAAACTAACCATATGCAATGCTTTAAGTTATATCAGTTTTTAATAAAACTAACCATATGCCATGCCTTAAGTTATATCAGTTTTTAATAAAACTAACAAAATGCAATGCACTGAGTTATATCAGTTTTTAATAAAACTAACCATATGCCATGCCTTAAGTTATATCAGTTTTTAATAAAACTAACAAAATGCAATGCACTGAGTTATATCAGTTTTTAATAAAACTAACCATATGCCATGCCTTAAGTTATATCAGTTTTTAATAAAACTAACAAAATGCAATGCACTGAGTTATATCAGTTTTTAATACAACTAACCATATGCCATGCCTTAAGTTATATCAGTTTTTAATAAAACTAACAAAATGCAATGCACTGAGTTATATCAGTTTTTAATAAAACTAACCATATGCCATGCCTTAAGTTATATCAGTTTTTAATAAAACTAACAAAATGCAATGCATTGAGTTATATCCGTTTTTAATAAACCTAACCATATGCAATGCTTTAAGTTATATCAGTTTTTAATAAAACTAACCATATGCCATGCCTTAAGTTATATCAGTTTTTAATAAAACTAACCATATGCAATGCTTTAAGTTATATCAGTTTTTAATAAAACTAACAAAATGCAATGCACTGAGTTATATCAGTTTTTAATACAACTAACCATATGCCATGCCTTAAGTTATATCAGTTTTTAATAAAACTAACAAAATGCAATGCACTGAGTTATATCAGTTTTTAATAAAACTAACCATATGCAATGCTTTAAGTTATATCAGTTTTTAATAAAACTAACAAAATGCAATGCACTGAGTTATATCAGTTTTTAATAAAAATAACCATATGCAATGCTTTAAGTTATATCAGTTTTTAATAAAACTAACAAAATGCAATGCACTGAGTTATATCAGCTTTTAATAAAACTAACCATATGCAATGCTTTAAGTTATATCAGTTTTTAATAAAACTAACAAAATGCAATGCACTGAGTTATATCAGTTTTTAATAAAACTAACCATATGCAATGCTTTAAGTTATATCAGTTTTTAATAAAACTAACAAAATGCAATGCACTGAGTTATATCAGTTTTTAATAAAACTAACCATATGCAATGCTTTAAGTTATATCAGTTTTTAATAAAACTAACAAAATGCAATGCACTGAGTTATATCAGTTTTTAATAAAAATAACCATATGCAATGCTTTAAGTTATATCAGTTTTTAATAAAACTAACAAAATGCAATGCACTGAGTTATATCAGTTTTTAATAAAAATAACCATATGCAATGCTTTAAGTTATATCAGTTTTTAATAAAACTAACAAAATGCAATGCACTGAGTTATATCAGTTTTTAATAAAAATAACCATATGCAATGCTTTAAGTTATATCAGTTTTTAATAAAACTAACAAAATGCAATGCACTGAGTTATATCAGTTTTTAATAAAAATAACCATATGCAATGCTTTAAGTTATATCAGTTTTTAATAAAACTAACAAAATGCAATGCACTGAGTTATATCAGTTTTTAATAAAACTAACCATATGCAATGCTTTAAGTTATATCAGTTTTTAATAAAACTAACAAAATGCAATGCACTGAGTTATATCAGTTTTTAATAAAAATAACCATATGCAATGCTTTAAGTTATATCAGTTTTTAATAAAACTAACAAAATGCAATGCACTGAGTTAAATCAGTTTTTAATAAAACTAACCATATGCCATGCCTTAAGTTATATCAGTTTTTAATAAAACTAACAAAATGCAATGCATTGAGTTATATCAGTTTTTAATAAAACTAACGAAATGCAATGCACTGAGTTATATCACTTTTTAATAAAACTAACCATATGCCATGCCTTAAGTTATATCAGTTTTTAATAAAACTAACAAAATGCAATGCACTGAGTTATATCAGTTTTTAATAAAACTAACCATATGCCATACCTTAAGTTATATCAGTTTTTAATAAAACTAACAAAATGCAATGCATTGAGTTATATCCGTTTTTAATAAAACTAACCATATGCAATGCTTTAAGTTATATCAGTTTTTAATAAAACTAACCATATGCCATGCCTTAAGTTATATCAGTTTTTAATAAAACTAACCATATGCAATGCTTTAAGTTATATCAGTTTTTAATAAAACTAACAAAATGCAATGCACTGAGTTATATCAGTTTTTAATACAACTAACCATATGCCATGCCTTAAGTTATATCAGTTTTTAATAAAACTAACAAAATGCAATGCATTGAGTTATATCAGTTTTTAATAAAACTAACGAAATGCAATGCACTGAGTTATATCACTTTTTAATAAAACTAACCATATGCCATGCCTTAAGTTATATCAGTTTTTAATAAAACTAACAAAATGCAATGCACTGAGTTAAATCAGTTTTTAATAAAACTAACCATATGCCATGCCTTAAGTTATATCAGTTTTTAATAAAACTAACAAAATGCAATGCCTTAAGTTATATCAGTTTTTAATAAAACTAACAAAATGCAATTATATCAGTTTTTAATAAAACTAACGAAATGCAATGCACTGAGTTATATCACTTTTTAATAAAACTAACCATATGCCATGCCTTAAGTTATATCAGTTTTTAATAAAACTAACAAAATGCAATGCACTGAGTTATATCAGTTTTTAATAAAACTAACCATATGCCATGCCTTAAGTTATATCAGTTTTTAATAAAACTAACAAAATGCAATGCATTGAGTTATATCCGTTTTTAATAAAACTAACCATATGCAATGCTTTAAGTTATATCAGTTTTTAATAAAACTAACCATATGCCATGCCTTAAGTTATATCAGTTTTTAATAAAACTAACCATATGCAATGCTTTAAGTTATATCAGTTTTTAATAAAACTAACAAAATGCAATGCACTGAGTTATATCAGTTTTTAATACAACTAACCATATGCCATGCCTTAAGTTATATCAGTTTTTAATAAAACTAACAAAATGCAATGCACTGAGTTATATCAGTTTTTAATAAAACTAACCATATGCAATGCTTTAAGTTATATCAGTTTTTAATAAAACTAACAAAATGCAATGCACTGAGTTATATCAGTTTTTAATAAAAATAACCATATGCAATGCTTTAAGTTATATCAGTTTTTAATAAAACTAACAAAATGCAATGCACTGAGTTATATCAGTTTTTAATAAAACTAACCATATGCCATGCCTTAAGTTATATCAGTTTTTAATAAAACTAACAAAATGCAATGCACTGAGTTATATCAGTTTTTAATAAAACTAACAAAATGCAATGCACTGAGTTATATCAGTTTTTAATAAAACTAACAAAATGCAATGCACTGAGTTATATCAGTTTTTAATAAAACTATCGAAATGCAATGCACTGAGTTATATCAGTTTTTAATAAAACTAACAAAATGCAATGCACTGAGTTATATCAGTTTTTAATAAAACTAACAAAATGCAATGCTCTTAGTTATATCAGTTTTTAATAAAACTAACCATATGCAATGCATTAAGTTATATCAGTTTTTAATAAAACTAACAAAATGCAATGCACTGAGTTATATCAGTTTTTAATAAAACTAACAAAATGCAATGCATTGAGTTATATCAGTTTTTAATAAAACTATCGAAATGCAATGCACTGAGTTATATCAGTTTTTAATAAAACTAACAAAATGCAATGCACTGAGTTATATCAGTTTTTAATAAAACTATCGAAATGCAATGCACTGAGTTATATCAGTTTTTAATAAAACTAACAAAATGCAATGCAGTGAGTTATATCAGTTTTTAATAAAACTAACAAAATGCAATGCTCTTAGTTATATCAGTTTTTAATAAAACTAACCATATGCAATGCTTTAAGTTATATCAGTTTTTAATAAAACTAACAAAATGCAATGCACTGAGTTATATCAGTTTTTAATAAAACTAACAAAATGCAATGCTCTTAGTTATATCAGTTTTTAATAAAACTAACCATATGCAATGCTTTAAGTTATATCAGTTTTTAATAAAACTAACCATATGCAATGCTTTAAGTTATATCAGTTTTTAATAAAACTAACAAAATGCAATGCACTGAGTTATATCAGTTTTTAATAAAACTAACAAAATGCAATGCATTGAGTTATATCAGTTTTTAATAAAACTATCGAAATGCAATGCACTGAGTTATATCAGTTTTTAATAAAACTAACCATATGCAATGCACTGAGTTATATCAGTTTTTAATAAAACTATCGAAATGCAATGCACTGAGTTATATCAGTTTTTAATAAAACTAACAAAATGCAATGCACTGAGTTATATCAGTTTTTAATAAAACTAACAAAATGCAATGCTCTTAGTTATATCAGTTTTTAATAAAACTAACCATATGCAATGCTTTAAGTTATATCAGTTTTTATTAAAACTAACCATATGCAATGCTTTAAGTTATATCAGTTTTTAATAAAACTAACCATATGCAATGCTTTAAGTTATATCAGTTTTTATTAAAACTAACCATATGCAATGCTTTAAGTTATATCAGTTTTTAATAAAACTAACAAAATGCAATGCACTGAGTTATATCAGTTTTTAATAAAACTAACAAAATGCAATGCATTGAGTTATATCAGTTTTTAATAAAACTATCGAAATGCAATGCACTGAGTTATATCAGTTTTTAATAAAACTAACAAAATGCAATGCACTGAGTTATATCAGTTTTTAATAAAACTAACAAAATGCAATGCACTGAGTTATATCAGTTTTTAATAAAACTAACAAAATGCAATGCTCTTAGTTATATCAGTTTTTATTAAAACTAACCATATGCAATGCTTTAAGTTATATCAGTTTTTAATAAAACTAACCATATGCAATGCTTTAAGTTATATCAGTTTTTATTAAAACTAACCATATGCAATGCTTTAAGTTATATCAGTTTTTAATAAAACTAACCATATGCAATGCTTTAAGTTATATCAGTTTTTAATAAAACTAACAAAATGCAATGCACTGAGTTATATCAGTTTTTAATAAAACTAACAAAATGCAATGCATTGAGTTATATCAGTTTTTAATAAAACTATCGAAATGCAATGCACTGAGTTATATCAGTTTTTAATAAAACTAACAAAATGCAATGCACTGAGTTATATCAGTTTTTAATAAAACTAACCATATGCAATGCTTTAAGTTATATCAGTTTTTAATAAAACTAACAAAATGCAATGCACTGAGTTATATCAGTTTTTAATAAAACTAAAAAAATGCAATGCACTGAGTTATATCAGTTTTTAATAAAACTAACAAAATGCAATGCACTGAGTTATATCAGTTTTTAATAAAACTAACAAAATGCAATGCTCTTAGTTATATCAGTTTTTATTAAAACTAACCATATGCAATGCTTTAAGTTATATCAGTTTTTAATAAAACTAACCATATGCAATGCTTTAAGTTATATCAGTTTTTAATAAAACTAACAAAATGCATTGCTCTTAGTTATATCAGTTTTTAATAAAACTAACCATATGCAATGCTTTAAGTTATATCAGTTTTTAATAAAACTAACCATATGCAATGCTTTAAGTTATATCAGTTTTTAATAAAACTAACAAAATGCAATGCACTGAGTTATATCAGTTTTTAATAAAACTAACAAAATGCAATGCATTGAGTTATATCAGTTTTTAATAAAACTATCGAAATGCAATGCACTGAGTTATATCAGTTTTTAATAAAACTAACAAAATGCAATGCACTGAGTTATATCAGTTTTTAATAAAACTAACCATATGCAATGCTTTAAGTTATATCAGTTTTTAATAAAACTAACAAAATGCAATGCACTGAGTTATATCAGTTTTTAATAAAACTAACAAAATGCAATGCACTGAGTTATATCAGTTTTTAATAAAACTAACAAAATGCAATGCTCTTAGTTATATCAGTTTTTAATAAAACTAACCATATGCAATGCTTTAAGTTATATCAGTTTTTAATAAAACTAACCATATGCAATGCTTTAAGTTATATCAGTTTTTAATAAAACTAACAAAATGCAATGCACTGAGTTATATCAGTTTTTAATAAAACTAACAAAATGCAATGCATTGAGTTATATCAGTTTTTAATAAAACTAACGAAATGCAATGCATTGAGTTATATCAGTTTTTAATAAAACTAACCATATGCAATGCTTTAAGTTATATCAGTTTTTAATAAAACTAACGAAATGCAATGCTTTAAGTTATATCAGTTTTTAATAAAACTAACCATATGCAATGCTTTAAGTTATATCAGTTTTTAATAAAACTAACAAAATGCAATGCACTGAGTTATATCAGTTTTTAATAAAACTAACAAAATGCAATGCATTGAGTTATATCAGTTTTTAATAAAACTAACGAAATGCAATGCATTGAGTTATATCAGTTTTTAATAAAACTATCGAAATGCAATGCACTGAGTTATATCAGTTTTTAATAAAACTAACAAAATGCAATGCACTGAATTATATCAGTTTTTAATAAAACTAACAAAATGCAATGCACTGAGTTATATCCGTTTTTAATAAAACTAACAAAATGCAATGCACTGAGTTATATCAGTTTTTAATAAAACTAACCATATGCCATGCCTTAAGTTATATCAGTTTTTAATAAAACTAACAAAATGCAATGCACTGAGTTATATCAGTTTTTAATAAAACTAACAAAATGCAATGCACTGAGTTATATCAGTTTTTAATAAAACTAACAAAATGCAATGCACTGAGTTATATCAGTTTTTAATAAAACTAACAAAATGCAGCGGACTGAGTTATATCAGTTTTTAATATAACTAACCATATGCAATGTTTTAAGTTATATCAGTTTTTAATAAAACTAACAAAATGCAATGCACTGAGTTATATCAGTTTTTAATAAAACTAACAAAATGCAATGCACTGAGTTATATCAGTTTTTAATAAAACTAACAAAATGCAATGCTTTAAGTTTTATCAGTTTTTAATATAACTAGCCATGTGCAATGCTTTAAGTTATATCAGTTTTTAATAAAACTAACAAAATGCAATGCACTGAGTTATATCAGTTTTTAATAAAACTAACAAAATGCAATGCACTGAGTTATATCAGTTTTTAATAAAACTAACAAAATGCAATGCACTGAGTTATATCAGTTTTTAATAAAACTAACAAAATGCAGCGCACTGAGTTATATCAGTTTTTAATATAACTAACCATATGCAATGTTTTAAGTTATATCAGTTTTTAATAAAACTAACAAAATGCAATGCACTGAGTTATATCAGTTTTTAATAAAACTAACAAAATGCAATGCTCTAAGTTATATCAGTTTTTAATAAAACTAACCATATGCCATGCCTTAAGTTATATCAGTTTTTAATAAAACTAACCATATGCAATGCTTTAAGTTATATCAGTTTTTAATAAAACTAACAAAATGCAATGCACTGAGTTATATCAGTTTTTAATAAAACTAACAAAATGCAGCGCACTGAGTTATATCAGTTTTTAATAAAACTAACAAAATGCAATGCACTGAGTTATATCAGTTTTTAATAAAACTAACAAAATGCAATGCACTGAGTTATATCAGTTTTTAATAAAACTAACAAAATGCAATGCACTGAGTTATATCAGTTTTTAATAAAACTAACAAAATGCAATGCATTGAGTTATATCAGTTTTTAATAAAACTATCGAAATGCAATGCACTGAGTTATATCAGTTTTTAATAAAACTAAAAAAATGCAATGCACTGAGTTATATCAGTTTTTAATAAAACTAACAAAATGCAATGCACTGAGTTATATCAGTTTTTAATAAAACTAACAAAATGCAATGCTCTTAGTTATATCAGTTTTTATTAAAACTAACCATATGCAATGCTTTAAGTTATATCAGTTTTTAATAAAACTAACCATATGCAATGCTTTAAGTTATATCAGTTTTTAATAAAACTAACAAAATGCAATGCTCTTAGTTATATCAGTTTTTAATAAAACTAACCATATGCAATGCTTTAAGTTATATCAGTTTTTAATAAAACTAACCATATGCAATGCTTTAAGTTATATCAGTTTTTAATAAAACTAACAAAATGCAATGCACTGAGTTATATCAGTTTTTAATAAAACTAACAAAATGCAATGCATTGAGTTATATCAGTTTTTAATAAAACTATCGAAATGCAATGCACTGAGTTATATCAGTTTTTAATAAAACTAACCATATGCAATGCTTTAAGTTATATCAGTTTTTATTAAAACTAACCATATGCAATGCTTTAAGTTATATCAGTTTTTAATAAAACTAACAAAATGCAATGCACTGAGTTATATCAGTTTTTAATAAAACTAACAAAATGCAATGCATTGAGTTATATCAGTTTTTAATAAAACTATCGAAATGCAATGCACTGAGTTATATCCGTTTTTAATAAAACTAACAAAATGCAATGCTCTTAGTTATATCAGTTTTTATTAAAACTAACCATATGCAATGCTTTAAGTTATATCAGTTTTTAATAAAACTAACCATATGCAATGCTTTAAGTTATATCAGTTTTTATTAAAACTAACCATATGCAATGCTTTAAGTTATATCAGTTTTTAATAAAACTAACCATATGCAATGCTTTAAGTTATATCAGTTTTTATTAAAACTAACAAAATGCAATGCACTGAGTTATATCAGTTTTTAATAAAACTAACAAAATGCAATGCACTGAGTTATATCAGTTTTTAATAAAACTAACAAAATGCAATGCACTGAGTTATATCAGTTTTTAATAAAACTAACAAAATGCAATGCACTGAGTTATATCAGTTTTTAATAAAACTAACAAAATGCAATGCACTGAGTTATATCAGTTTTTAATAAAACTAACAAAATGCAATGCATTGAGTTATATCAGTTTTTAATAAAACTATCGAAATGCAATGCACTGAGTTATATCAGTTTTTAATAAAACTAAAAAAATGCAATGCACTGAGTTATATCAGTTTTTAATAAAACTAACAAAATGCAATGCACTGAGTTATATCAGTTTTTAATAAAACTAACAAAATGCAATGCTCTTAGTTATATCAGTTTTTATTAAAACTAACCATATGCAATGCTTTAAGTTATATCAGTTTTTAATAAAACTAACCATATGCAATGCTTTAAGTTATATCAGTTTTTAATAAAACTAACAAAATGCATTGCTCTTAGTTATATCAGTTTTTAATAAAACTAACCATATGCAATGCTTTAAGTTATATCAGTTTTTAATAAAACTAACCATATGCAATGCTTTAAGTTATATCAGTTTTTAATAAAACTAACAAAATGCAATGCACTGAGTTATATCAGTTTTTAATAAAACTAACAAAATGCAATGCATTGAGTTATATCAGTTTTTAATAAAACTATCGAAATGCAATGCACTGAGTTATATCAGTTTTTAATAAAACTAACAAAATGCAATGCACTGAGTTATATCAGTTTTTAATAAAACTAACCATATGCAATGCTTTAAGTTATATCAGTTTTTAATAAAACTAACAAAATGCAATGCACTGAGTTATATCAGTTTTTAATAAAACTAACAAAATGCAATGCACTGAGTTATATCAGTTTTTAATAAAACTAACAAAATGCAATGCTCTTAGTTATATCAGTTTTTAATAAAACTAACCATATGCAATGCTTTAAGTTATATCAGTTTTTAATAAAACTAACCATATGCAATGCTTTAAGTTATATCAGTTTTTAATAAAACTAACAAAATGCAATGCACTGAGTTATATCAGTTTTTAATAAAACTAACAAAATGCAATGCATTGAGTTATATCAGTTTTTAATAAAACTAACGAAATGCAATGCATTGAGTTATATCAGTTTTTAATAAAACTAACCATATGCAATGCTTTAAGTTATATCAGTTTTTAATAAAACTAACGAAATGCAATGCTTTAAGTTATATCAGTTTTTAATAAAACTAACCATATGCAATGCTTTAAGTTATATCAGTTTTTAATAAAACTAACAAAATGCAATGCACTGAGTTATATCAGTTTTTAATAAAACTAACAAAATGCAATGCATTGAGTTATATCAGTTTTTAATAAAACTAACGAAATGCAATGCATTGAGTTATATCAGTTTTTAATAAAACTATCGAAATGCAATGCACTGAGTTATATCAGTTTTTAATAAAACTAACAAAATGCAATGCACTGAATTATATCAGTTTTTAATAAAACTAACAAAATGCAATGCACTGAGTTATATCCGTTTTTAATAAAACTAACAAAATGCAATGCACTGAGTTATATCAGTTTTTAATAAAACTAACCATATGCCATGCCTTAAGTTATATCAGTTTTTAATAAAACTAACAAAATGCAATGCACTGAGTTATATCAGTTTTTAATAAAACTAACAAAATGCAATGCACTGAGTTATATCATTTTTTAATAAAACTAACAAAATGCAATGCACTGAGTTATATCAGTTTTTAATAAAACTAACAAAATGCAGCGGACTGAGTTATATCAGTTTTTAATATAACTAACCATATGCAATGTTTTAAGTTATATCAGTTTTTAATAAAACTAACAAAATGCAATGCACTGAGTTATATCAGTTTTTAATAAAACTAACAAAATGCAATGCACTGAGTTATATCAGTTTTTAATAAAACTAACAAAATGCAATGCTTTAAGTTTTATCAGTTTTTTATATAACTAGCCATGTGCAATGCTTTAAGTTATATCAGTTTTTAATAAAACTAACAAAATGCAATGCACTGAGTTATATCAGTTTTTAATAAAACTAACAAAATGCAATGCACTGAGTTATATCAGTTTTTAATAAAACTAACAAAATGCAATGCACTGAGTTATATCAGTTTTTAATAAAACTAACAAAATGCAGCGCACTGAGTTATATCAGTTTTTAATATAACTAACCATATGCAATGTTTTAAGTTATATCAGTTTTTAATAAAACTAACAAAATGCAATGCACTGAGTTATATCAGTTTTTAATAAAACTAACAAAATGCAATGCTCTAAGTTATATCAGTTTTTAATAAAACTAACCATATGCCATGCCTTAAGTTATATCAGTTTTTAATAAAACTAACCATATGCAATGCTTTAAGTTATATCAGTTTTTAATAAAACTAACAAAATGCAATGCACTGAGTTATATCAGTTTTTAATAAAACTAACAAAATGCAGCGCACTGAGTTATATCAGTTTTTAATAAAACTAACAAAATGCAATGCACTGAGTTATATCAGTTTTTAATAAAACTAACAAAATGCAATGCACTGAGTTATATCAGTTTTTAATAAAACTAACAAAATGCAATGCTCTAAGTTATATCAGTTTTTAATAAAACTAACCATATGCAATGCTTTAAGTTATATCAGTTTTTAATAAAACTAACCATATGCAATGCTTTAAGTTATATCAGTTTTTAATAAAACTAACAAAATGCAATGCACTGAGTTATATCAGTTTTTAATAAAACTAACCATATGCCATGCCTTAAGTTATATCAGTTTTTAATAAAACTAACAAAATGCAATGCACTGAGTTATATCAGTTTTTAATAAAACTAACAAAATGCAATGCACTGAGTTATACCAGTTTTTAATAAAACTAACAAAATGCAATGCACTGAGTTATATCAGTTTTTAATAAAACTAACAAAATGCAATGCATTGAGTTATATCCGTTTTTAATAAAACTAACCATATGCAATGCTTTAAGTTATATCAGTTTTTAATAAAACTAACAAAATGCAATGCACTGAGTTATATCCGTTTTTAATAAAACTAACCATATGCAATGCTTTAAGTTATATCAGTTTTTAATAAAACTAACCATATGCAATGTTTTAAGTTATATCAGTTTTTAATAAAACTAACAAAATGCAATGCACTGAGTTATATCAGTTTTAAATAAAACTAACAAAATGCAATGCACTGAGTTATATCAGTTTTTAATAAAACTAACAAAATGCAATGCTTTAAGTTTTATCAGTTTTTAATATAACTAACCATGTGCAATGGTTTAAGTTATATCAGTTTTTAATAAAACTAACAAAATGCAATGCACTGAGTTATATCAGTTTTTAATAAAACTAACAAAATGCAATGCACTGAGTTATATCAGTTTTTAATAAAACTAACAAAATGCAATGCACTGAGTTATATCAGTTTTTAATAAAACTAACAAAATGCAGCGCACTGAGTTATATCAGTTTTTAATATAACTAACCATATGCAATGTTTTAAGTTATATCAGTTTTTAATAAAACTAACAAAATGCAATGCACTGAGTTATATCAGTTTTTTATAAAACTAACAAAATGCAATGCTCTAAGTTATATCAGTTTTTAATAAAACTAACCATATGCCATGCCTTAAGTTATATCAGTTTTTAATAAAACTAACAAAATGCAATGCACTGAGTTATATCAGTTTTTAATAAAACTAACAAAATGCAAAGCACTGAGTTATATCAGTTTTTAATAAAACTAACCAAATGCAATGCTCTAAGTTATATCAGTTTTTAATAAAACTAACCATATGCAATGCTTTAAGTTATATCAGTTTTTAATAAAACTAACCATATTCAATGCTTTAAGTTATATCAGTTTTTAATAAAACTAACAAAATGCAATGCACTGAGTTATATCAGTTTTTAATAAAACTAACCATATGCCATGCCTTAAGTTATATCAGTTTTTAATAAAACTAACAAAATGCAATGCACTGAGTTATATCAGTTTTAAATAAAACTAACAAAATGCAATGCACTGAGTTATATCAGTTTTTAATAAAACTAACAAAATGCAATGCACTGAGTTATATCAGTTTTTAATAAAACTAACCATATGCAATGCTTTAAGTTATATCAGTTTTTAATAAAACTAACCATATGCAATGCTTTAAGTTATATCAGTTTTTAATAAAACTAACAAAATGCAATGCACTGAGTTATATCAGTTTTTAATAAAACTAACAAAATGCAATGCATAGAGTTATATCAGTTTTTAATAAAACTAACGAAATGCAATGCACTGAGTTATATCACTTTTTAATAAAACTAACAAAATGCAATGCACTGAGTTATATCAGTTTTTAATAAAACTAACCATATGCCATGCCTTAAGTTATATCAGTTTTTAATAAAACTAACAAAATGCAATGTATTGAGTTATATCCGTTTTTAATAAAACTAACCATATGCAATGCTTTAAGTTATATCAGTTTTTAATAAAACTAACCATATGCCATGCCTTAAGTTATATCAGTTTTTAATAAAACTAACCATATGCAATGCTTTAAGTTATATCAGTTTTTAATAAAACTAACAAAATGCCATGCTCTGAGTTATATCAGTTTTTAATAAAACTAACCATATGCCATGCCTTAAGTTATATCAGTTTTTAATAAAACTAACAAAATGCAATGCACTGAGTTATATCAGTTTTTTATAAAACTAACCATATGCAATGCTTTAAGTTATATCAGTTTTTAATAAAACTAACAAAATGCAATGCACTGAGTTATATCAGTTTTTAATAAAACTAACCATATGCAATGCTTTAAGTTATATCAGTTTTTAATAAAACTAACAAAATGCAATGCTCTGAGTTATATCAGTTTTTAATAAAACTAACCATGTGCAATGCTTTAAGTTATATCAGTTTTTAATAAAACTAACAAAATGCAATGCACTGAGTTATATCAGTTTTTAATAAAACTAACAAAATGCAATGCACTGAGTTATATCAGTTTTTAATAAAACTAACAAAATGCAATGCACTGAGTTATATCAGTTTTTAATAAAACTAACAAAATGCAGCGCACTGAGTTATATCAGTTTTTAATATAACTAACCATATGCAATGTTTTAAGTTATATCAGTTTTTAATAAAACTAACAAAATGCAATGCACTGAGTTATATCAGTTTTTTATAAAACTAACAAAATGCAATGCTCTAAGTTATATCAGTTTTTAATAAAACTAACCATATGCCATGCCTTAAGTTATATCAGTTTTTAATAAAACTAACAAAATGCAATGCACTGAGTTATATCAGTTTTTAATAAAACTAACAAAATGCAAAGCACTGAGTTATATCAGTTTTTAATAAAACTAACAAAATGCAATGCTCTAAGTTATATCAGTTTTTAATAAAACTAACCATATGCAATGCTTTAAGTTATATCAGTTTTTAATAAAACTAACCATATTCAATGCTTTAAGTTATATCAGTTTTTAATAAAACTAACAAAATGCAATGCACTGAGTTATATCAGTTTTTAATAAAACTAACAAAATGCAATGCACTGAGTTATATCAGTTTTTAATAAAACTAACAAAATGCAGCGCACTGAGTTATATCAGTTTTTAATATAACTAACCATATGCAATGTTTTAAGTTATATCAGTTTTTAATAAAACTAACCATATTCAATGCTTTAAGTTATATCAGTTTTTAATAAAACTAACAAAATGCAATGCACTGAGTTATATCAGTTTTTAATAAAACTAACAAAATGCAATGCACTGAGTTATATCAGTTTTTAATAAAACTAACAAAATGCAGCGCACTGAGTTATATCAGTTTTTAATATAACTAACCATATGCAATGTTTTAAGTTATATCAGTTTTTAATAAAACTAACAAAATGCAATGCACTGAGTTATATCAGTTTTTTATAAAACTAACAAAATGCAATGCTCTAAGTTATATCAGTTTTTAATAAAACTAACCATATGCCATGCCTTAAGTTATATCAGTTTTTAATAAAACTAACAAAATGCAATGCACTGAGTTATATCAGTTTTAAATAAAACTAACAAAATGCAATGCACTGAGTTATATCAGTTTTTAATAAAACTAACAAAATGCAATGCACTGAGTTATATCAGTTTTTAATAAAACTAACCATATGCAATGCTTTAAGTTATATCAGTTTTTAATAAAACTAACCATATGCAATGCTTTAAGTTATATCAGTTTTTAATAAAACTAAC
The DNA here is from genome assembly GCA_037013455.1 of Ceratitis rosa. Taxonomy (NCBI): domain Eukaryota; kingdom Metazoa; phylum Arthropoda; class Insecta; order Diptera; family Tephritidae; genus Ceratitis; species Ceratitis rosa. Next base: position 2,047,883 of record JAWMAG010000063.1, read on the forward strand.
AAAATGCAATGCACTGAGTTATATCAGTTTTTAATAAAACTAACAAAATGCAATGCATAGAGTTATATCAGTTTTTAATAAAACTAACGAAATGCAATGCACTGAGTTATATCACTTTTTAATAAAACTAACAAAATGCAATGCACTGAGTTATATCAGTTTTTAATAAAACTAACCATATGCCATGCCTTAAGTTATATCAGTTTTTAATAAAACTAACAAAATGCAATGTATTGAGTTATATCCGTTTTTAATAAAACTAACCATATGCAATGCTTTAAGTTATATCAGTTTTTAATAAAACTAACAAAATGCAGCGCACTGAGTTATATCAGTTTTTAATATAACTAACCATATGCAATGTTTTAAGTTATATCAGTTTTTAATAAAACTAACAAAATGCAATGCACTGAGTTATATCAGTTTTTAATAAAACTAACAAAATGCAATGCTCTAAGTTATATCAGTTTTTAATAAAACTAACCATATGCCATGCCTTAAGTTATATCAGTTTTTAATAAAACTAACAAAATGCAATGCGCTGAGTTATATCAGTTTTTAATAAAACTAACAAAATGCAATGCACTGAGTTATATCAGTTTTTAATAAAACTAACAAAATGCAATGCACTGAGTTATATCAGTTTTTAATAAAACTAACAAAATGCAGCGCACTGAGTTATATCAGTTTTTAATATAACTAACCATATGCAATGTTTTAAGTTATATCAGTTTTTAATAAAACTAACAAAATGCAATGCACTGAGTTATATCAGTTTTTAATAAAACTAACAAAATGCAATGCTCTAAGTTATATCAGTTTTTAATAAAACTAACCATATGCCATGCCTTAAGTTATATCAGTTTTTAATAAAACTAACAAAATGCAATGCACTGAGTTATATCAGTTTTTAATAAAACTAACAAAATGCAATGCACTGAGTTATATCAGTTTTTAATAAAACTAACAAAATGCAATGCTCTAAGTTATATCAGTTTTTAATAAAACTAACCATATGCAATGCTTTAAGTTATATCAGTTTTTAATAAAACTAACCATATGCAATGCTTTAAGTTATATCAGTTTTTAATAAAACTAACAAAATGCAATGCACTGAGTTATATCAGTTTTTAATAAAACTAACAAAATGCAATGCACTGAGTTATATCAGTTTTTAATAAAACTAACAAAATGCAATGCACTGAGTTATATCAGTTTTTAATAAAACTAACAAAATGCAGCGCACTGAGTTATATCAGTTTTTAATATAACTAACCATATGCAATGTTTTAAGTTATATCAGTTTTTAATAAAACTAACAAAATGCAATGCACTGAGTTATATCAGTTTTTTATAAAACTAACAAAATGCAATGCTCTAAGTTATATCAGTTTTTAATAAAACTAACCATATGCCATGCCTTAAGTTATATCAGTTTTTAATAAAACTAACAAAATGCAATGCACTGAGTTATATCAGTTTTTAATAAAACTAACAAAATGCAAAGCACTGAGTTATATCAGTTTTTAATAAAACTAACAAAATGCAATGCTCTAAGTTATATCAGTTTTTAATAAAACTAACCATATGCAATGCTTTAAGTTATATCAGTTTTTAATAAAACTAACCATATTCAATGCTTTAAGTTATATCAGTTTTTAATAAAACTAACAAAATGCAATGCACTGAGTTATATCAGTTTTTAATAAAACTAACAAAATGCAATGCACTGAGTTATATCAGTTTTTAATAAAACTAACAAAATGCAGCGCACTGAGTTATATCAGTTTTTAATATAACTAACCATATGCAATGTTTTAAGTTATATCAGTTTTTAATAAAACTAACCATATTCAATGCTTTAAGTTATATCAGTTTTTAATAAAACTAACAAAATGCAATGCACTGAGTTATATCAGTTTTTAATAAAACTAACAAAATGCAATGCACTGAGTTATATCAGTTTTTAATAAAACTAACAAAATGCAGCGCACTGAGTTATATCAGTTTTTAATATAACTAACCATATGCAATGTTTTAAGTTATATCAGTTTTTAATAAAACTAACAAAATGCAATGCACTGAGTTATATCAGTTTTTTATAAAACTAACAAAATGCAATGCTCTAAGTTATATCAGTTTTTAATAAAACTAACCATATGCCATGCCTTAAGTTATATCAGTTTTTAATAAAACTAACAAAATGCAATGCACTGAGTTATATCAGTTTTAAATAAAACTAACAAAATGCAATGCACTGAGTTATATCAGTTTTTAATAAAACTAACAAAATGCAATGCACTGAGTTATATCAGTTTTTAATAAAACTAACCATATGCAATGCTTTAAGTTATATCAGTTTTTAATAAAACTAACCATATGCAATGCTTTAAGTTATATCAGTTTTTAATAAAACTAACAAAATGCAATGCACTGAGTTATATCAGTTTTTAATAAAACTAACAAAATGCAATGCATAGAGTTATATCAGTTTTTAATAAAACTAACGAAATGCAATGCACTGAGTTATATCACTTTTTAATAAAACTAACAAAATGCAATGCACTGAGTTATATCAGTTTTTAATAAAACTAACCATATGCCATGCCTTAAGTTATATCAGTTTTTAATAAAACTAACAAAATGCAATGTATTGAGTTATATCCGTTTTTAATAAAACTAACCATATGCAATGCTTTAAGTTATATCAGTTTTTAATAAAACTAACAAAATGCAGCGCACTGAGTTATATCAGTTTTTAATATAACTAACCATATGCAATGTTTTAAGTTATATCAGTTTTTAATAAAACTAACAAAATGCAATGCACTGAGTTATATCAGTTTTTAATAAAACTAACAAAATGCAATGCTCTAAGTTATATCAGTTTTTAATAAAACTAACCATATGCCATGCCTTAAGTTATATCAGTTTTTAATAAAACTAACAAAATGCAATGCGCTGAGTTATATCAGTTTTTAATAAAACTAACAAAATGCAATGCACTGAGTTATATCAGTTTTTAATAAAACTAACAAAATGCAATGCACTGAGTTATATCAGTTTTTAATAAAACTAACAAAATGCAGCGCACTGAGTTATATCAGTTTTTAATATAACTAACCATATGCAATGTTTTAAGTTATATCAGTTTTTAATAAAACTAACAAAATGCAATGCACTGAGTTATATCAGTTTTTAATAAAACTAACAAAATGCAATGCTCTAAGTTATATCAGTTTTTAATAAAACTAACCATATGCCATGCCTTAAGTTATATCAGTTTTTAATAAAACTAACAAAATGCAATGCACTGAGTTATATCAGTTTTTAATAAAACTAACAAAATGCAATGCACTGAGTTATATCAGTTTTTAATAAAACTAACAAAATGCAATGCTCTAAGTTATATCAGTTTTTAATAAAACTAACCATATGCAATGCTTTAAGTTATATCAGTTTTTAATAAAACTAACCATATGCAATGCTTTAAGTTATATCAGTTTTTAATAAAACTAACAAAATGCAATGCACTGAGTTATATCAGTTTTTAATAAAACTAACAAAATGCAATGCACTGAGTTATATCAGTTTTTAATAAAACTAACAAAATGCAATGCACTGAGTTATATCAGTTTTTAATAAAACTAACGAAATGCAATACATTGAGTTATATCAGTTTTTAATAAAACTAACAAAATACAATGCACTGAGTTATATCAGTTTTTAATAAAACTAACAAAATGCAATGCTTTAAGTTTTATCAGTTTTTAATATAACTAACCATGTGCAATGCGTTAAGTTATATCAGTTTTTAATAAAACTAACAAAATGCAATGCACTGAGTTATATCAGTTTTTAATAAAACTAACAAAATGCAATGCACTGAGTTATATCAGTTTTTAATAAAACTAACAAAATGCAATGCACTGAGTTATATCAGTTTTTAATAAAACTAACAAAATGCAGCGCACTGAGTTATATCAGTTTTTAAAATATCTAACCATATGCAATGTTTTAAGTTATATCAGTTTTTAATAAAACTAACAAAATGCAATGCACTGAGTTATATCAGTTTTTAATAAAACTAACAAAATGCAATGCTCTAAGTTATATCAGTTTTTAATAAAACTAACCATATGCCATGCCTTAAGTTATATCAGTTTTTAATAAAACTAACAAAATGCAATGCACTGAGTTATATCAGTTTTTAATAAAACTAACAAAATGCAATGCACTGAGTTATATCAGTTTTTAATAAAACTAACCATATGCCATGCCTTAAGTTATATCAGTTTTTAATAAAACTAACAAAATGCAATGCACTGAGTTATATCAGTTTTTAATAAAACTATCAAAATGCAATGCACTGAGTTATATCAGTTTTTAATAAAACTAACAAAATGCAATGCACTGAGTTATATCAGTTTTTAATAAAACTAACAAAATGCAATGCACTGAGTTATATCAGTTTTTAATAAAACTAACAAAATGCAATGCACTGAGTTATATCAGTTTTTAATAAAACTAACGAAATGCAATGCATTGAGTTATATCAGTTTTTAATAAAACTAACAAAATACAATGCACTGAGTTATATCAGTTTTTAATAAAACTAACAAAATGCAATGCTTTAAGTTTTATCAGTTTTTAATATAACTAACCATGTGCAATGCGTTAAGTTATATCAGTTTTTAATAAAACTAACAAAATGCAATGCACTGAGTTATATCAGTTTTTAATAAAACTAACAAAATGCAATGCACTGAGTTATATCAGTTTTTAATAAAACTAACAAAATGCAATGCACTGAGTTATATCAGTTTTTAATAAAACTAACAAAATGCAGCGCACTGAGTTATATCAGTTTTTAAAATAACTAACCATATGCAATGTTTTAAGTTATATCAGTTTTTAATAAAACTAACAAAATGCAATGCACTGAGTTATATCAGTTTTTAATAAAACTAACAAAATGCAATGCTCTAAGTTATATCAGTTTTTAATAAAACTAACCATATGCCATGCCTTAAGTTATATCAGTTTTTAATAAAACTAACAAAATGCAATGCACTGAGTTATATCAGTTTTTAATAAAACTAACAAAATGCAATGCACTGAGTTATATCAGTTTTTAATAAAACTAACCATATGCCATGCCTTAAGTTATATCAGTTTTTAATAAAACTAACAAAATGCAATGCACTGAGTTATATCAGTTTTTAATAAAACTATCAAAATGCAATGCACTGAGTTATATCAGTTTTTAATAAAACTAACAAAATGCAATGCACTGAGTTATATCAGTTTTTAATAAAACTAACAAAATGCAATGCATTGAGTTATATCAGTTTTTAATAAAACTAACCATATGCAATGCTTTAAGTTATATCAGTTTTTAATAAAACTAACAAAATGCAATGCACTGAGTTATATCCGTTTTTAATAAAACTAACCATATGCAATGCTTTAAGTTACATCAGTTTTTAATAAAACTAACCATATGCAATGCTTTAAGTTATATCAGTTTTTAATAAAACTAACAAAATGCAATGCACTGAGTTATATCAGTTTTTAATAAAACTAACAAAATGCAATGCACTGAGTTGTATCAGTTTTTAATAAAACTAACAAAATGCAATGCACTGAGTTATATCAGTTTTTAATAAAACTAACAAAATGCAGCGCACTGAGTTATATCAGTTTTTAATATAACTAACCATATGCAATGTTTTAAGTTATATCGGTTTTTAATAAAACTAACAAAATGCAATGCACTGAGTTATATCAGTTTTTAATAAAACTAACGAAATGCAATGTACTGAGTTATATCAGTTTTTAATAAAACTAACCATATGCAATGCTTTAAGTTATATAAGTTTTTAATAAAACTAACAAAATGCAATGCACTGAGTTATATCAGTTTTTAATAAAACTAACCATATGCCATGCCTTAAGTTATATCAGTTTTTAATAAAACTAACAAAATGCAATGCACTGAGTTATATCAGTTTTTAATAAAACTAACCATATGCAATGCTTTAAGTTATATCAGTTTTTAATAAAACTAACAAAATGCAATGCTCTGAGTTATATCAGTTTTTAATAAAACTAACCATATGCCATGCCTTAAGTTATATCAGTTTTTAATAAAACTAACCATATGCAATGCTTTAAGTTATATCAGTTTTTAATAAAACTAACAAAATGCAATGCACTGAGTTATATCAGTTTTTAATAAAACTAACCATATGCAATGCTTTAAGTTATATCAGTTTTTAATAAAACTAACAAAATGCAATGCTCTGAGTTATATCAGTTTTTAATAAAACTAACCATATGCCATGCCTTAAGTTATATCAGTTTTTAATAAAACTAACAAAATGCAATGCACTGAGTTATATCAGTTTTTAATAAAACTAACCATATGCAATGCTTTAAGTTATATCAGTTTTTAATAAAACTAACAAAATGCAATGCTCTGAGTTATATCAGTTTTTAATAAAACTAACCATATGCAATGCTTTAAGTTATATCAGTTTTTAATAAAACTAACAAAATGCAATGCACTGAGTTATATCAGTTTTTAATAAAACTAACCATATGCAATGCTTTAAGTTATATCAGTTTTTAATAAAACTAACAAAATGCAATGCACTGAGTTATATCAGTTTTTAAAAAAACTAACAAAATGCAATGCACTGAGTTATATCAGTTTTTAATAAAACTAACAAAATGCAATGCACTGAGTTATATCAGTTTTTAATAAAACTAACAAAATGCAGCGCACTAAGTTATATCAGTTTTTAATATAACTAACCATATGCAATGTTTTAAGTTATATCACTTTTTAATAAAACTAACAAAATGCAATGCACTGAGTTATATCAGTTTTTAATAAAACTAACAAAATGCAATGCACTGAGTTATATCAGTTTTTAATAAAACTAACAAAATGCAATGCACTGAGTTATATCAGTTTTTAATAAAACTAACCATATGCAATGCTTTAAGTTTTATCAGTTTTTAATATAACTAACCATGTGCAATGCTTTAAGTTATATCAGTTTTTAATAAAACTAACAAAATGCAATGCACTGAGTTATATCAGTTTTTAATAAAACTAACAAAATGCAATGCACTGAGTTATATCAGTTTTTAATAAAACTAACAAAATGCAATGCACTGAGTTATATCAGTTTTTAATAAAACTAACAAAATGCAGCGCACTGAGTTATATCAGTTTTTAATATAACTAACCATATGCAATGTTTTAAGTTATATCAGTTTTTAATAAAACTAACCATATGCAATGCACTGAGTTATATCAGTTTTTAATAAAACTAACAAAATGCAAGGCATTGAGTTATATCAGTTTTTAATAAAACTAACAAAATGCAATGCACTGAGTTATATCAGTTTTTAATAAAACTAACCATATGCAATTCTTTAAGTTATATCAGTTTTTAATAAAACTAACAAAATGCAAGGCATTGAGTTATATCAGTTTTTAATAAAACTAACGAAATGGAATGCACTGAGTTATATCAGTTTTTAATAAAACTAACCATATGCAATGCTTTAAGTTATATCAGTTTTTAATAAAACTAACCATATGCAATGCTTTAAGTTATATCAGTTTTTAATAAAACTAACAAAATGCAATGCACTGAGTTATATCAGTTTTTAATAAAACTAACCATATGCAATGCTTTAAGTTATATCAGTTTTTAATAAAACTAACAAAATGCAATGCTTTAAGTTATATCAGTTTTTAATAAAACTAACCATATGCAATGCTTTAAGTTATATCAGTTTTTAATAAAACTAACCATATGCAATGCTTTAAGTTATATCAGTTTTTAATAAAACTAACAAAATGCAAAGCACTGAGTTATATCAGTTTTTAATAAATCTAACCATATGCCATGCCTTAAGTTATATCAGTTTTTAATAAAACTAACAAAATGCAATGCATTGAGTTTTATCCGTTTTTAATAAAACTAACCATATGCAATGCTTTAAGTTATATCAGTTCTTAATAAAACTAACAAAATGCAATGCATGGAGTTATATCCGTTTTTAATAAAACTAACAAAATGCAACGCACTGAGTTATATCAGTTTTTAATAAAACTAACCATATGCAATGCTTTAAGTTTTATCAATTTTTAATATAACTAACCATGTGCAATGCTTTAAGTTATATCAGTTTTTAATAAAACTAACAAAATGCAATGCACTGAGTTATATCAGTTTTTAATAAAACTAACCATATGCCATGCCTTAAGTTATATCAGTTTTTAATAAAACTAACAAAATGCAATGCTCTAAGTTATATCAGTTTTTAATAAAACTAACCATATGCAATGCTTTAAGTTATATCAGTTTTTAATAAAACTAACCATATGCAATGCTTTAAGTTATATCAGTTTTTAATAAAACTAACAAAATGCAATGCACTGAGTTATATCAGTTTTTAATAAAACTAACAAAATGCAATGCACTGAGTTATATCAGTTTTTAATAAAACTAACAAAATGCAATGCACTGAGTTATATCAGTTTTTAATAAAACTAACAAAATGCAGCGCACTGAGTTATATCAGTTTTTAATAAAACTAACCATATGCAATGTTTTAAGTTATATCAGTTTTTAATAAAACTAACCATATGCAATGCACTGAGTTATATCAGTTTTTAATAAAACTAACAAAATGCAAGGCATTGAGTTATATCAGTTTTTAATAAAACTAACGAAATGCAATGCATTGAGTTATATCCGTTTTTAATAAAACTAACCATATGCAATGCTTTAAGTTATATCAGTTTTTAATAAAACTAACCATATGCAATGCTTTAAGTTATATCAGTTTTTAATAAAACTAACAAAATGCAATGCACTGAGTTATATCAGTTTTTAATAAAACTAACCATATGCCATGCCTTAAGTTATATCAGTTTTTAATAAAACTAACAAAATGCAATGCACTGAGTTATATCAGTTTTTAATAAAACTAACAAAATGCAATGCACTGAGTTATATCAGTTTTTAATAAAACTAACAAAATGCAATGCTTTAAGTTATATCAGTTTTTAATAAAACTAACAAAATGCAATGCACTGAGTTATATCAATTTTTAATAAAACTAACTATATGCCATGCCTTAAGTTATATCAGTTTTTAATAAAACTAACAAAATGCAATGCACTGAGTTATATCAGTTTTTAATAAAACTAACAAAATGCAATGCTCCAAGTTATATCAGTTTTTAATAAAACTAACCATATGCAATGCTTTAAGTTATATCAGTTTTTAATAAAACTAACAAAATGCAATGCACTGAGTTATATCAGTTTTTAATAAAACTAACCATATGCCATGCCTTAAGTTATATCAGTTTTTAATAAAACTAACAAAATGCAATGCATTGAGTTATATCAGTTTTTAATAAAACTAACAAAATGCAATGCACTGAGTTATATCAGTTTTTAATAAAACTAACCATATGCCATGCCTTAAGTTATATCAGTTTTTAATAAAACTAACAAAACGCAACGCACTGAGTTATATCAGTTTTTAATAAAACTAACCATATGCCATGCCTTAAGTTATAACAGTTTTTAATAAAACTAACAAAATGCAATGCACTGAGTTATATCAGTTTTTAATAAAACTAACCATATGCCATGCCTTAAGTTATATCAGTTTTTAATAAAACTAACAAAATGCAATGCACTGAGTTATATCCGTTTTTAATTAAACTAACCATATGCAATGCTCTAAGTTATATCAGTTTTTAATAAAACTAACAAAATGCAATGCACTGAGTTATATCAGTTTTTAATAAAACTAACCATATGCAATGCTTTAAGTTATATCAGTTTTTAATAAAACTAACAATATGCCATGCCTTAAGTTATATCAGTTTTTAATAAAACTAACAAAATGCAATGCATTGAGTTATATCAGTTTTTAATAAAACTAACGAAATGCAATGCACTGAGTTATATCAGTTTTTAATAAAACTAACAAAATGCAATGCACGGAGTTATATCAGTTTTTAATAAAACTAACCATATGCCATGCCTTAAGTTATATCAGTTTTTAATAAAACTAACAAAATGCAATGCATTGAGTTATATCCGTTTTTAATAAAACTAACAATATGCAATGCTTTAAGTTATATCAGTTTTTAATAAAACTAACAAAATGCAATGCACTGAGTTATATCAGTTTTTAATAAAACTAACAATATGCCATGCCTTAAGTTATATCAGTTTTTAATAAAAGTAACAAAATGCAATGCATTGAGTTATATCAGTTTTTAATAAAATTTACGAAATGCAATGCACTGAGTTATATCAGTTTTTAATAAAACTAACCATATGCAATGCTTTAAGTTATATAAGTTTTTAATAAAACTAACAAAATGCAATGCACTGAGTTATATCAGTTTTTAATAAAACTAACCATATGCAATGCTTTAAGTTATATCAGTTTTTAATAAAACTAACAAAATGCAAGGCATTGAGTTATATCAGTTTTTAATAAAACTAACGAAATGCAATGCATTGAGTTATATCCGTTTTTAATAAAACTAACCATATGCAATGCTTTAAGTTATATCAGTTTTTAATAAAACTAACCATATGCAATGCTTTAAGTTATATCAGTTTTTAATAAAACTAACAAAATGCAATGCACTGAGTTATATCAGTTTTTAATAAAACTAACCATATGCCATGCCTTAAGTTATATCAGTTTTTAATAAAACTAACAAAATGCAATGCACTGAGTTATATCAGTTTTTAATAAAACTAACAAAATGCAATGCACTGAGTTATATCAGTTTTTAATAAAACTAACAAAATGCAATGCACTGAGTTATATCAGTTTTTAATAAAACTAACAAAATGCAGCGCACTGAGTTATATTAGTTTTTAATAAAACTTACCATATGCAATGCTTTAAGTTTTATCAGTTTTTAATATAACTAACGATGTGCAATGCTTTAAGTTATGTCAGTTTTTAATAAAACTAACAAAATGCAATGCACTGAGTTATATCAGTTTTTAATAAAACTAACCATATGCCATGCCTTAAGTTATATCAGTTTTTAATAAAACTAACAAAATGCAATGCACTGAGTTATATCAGTTTTTAATAAAACTAACAAAATGCAATGCACTGAGTTATATTAGTTTTTAATAAAACTTACCATATGCAATGCTTTAAGTTTTATCAGTTTTTAATATAACTAACCATGTGCAATGCTTTAAGTTATGTCAGTTTTTAATAAAACTAACAAAATGCAATGCACTGAGTTATATCAGTTTTAATAAAACTAACAAAATGCAGCGCACTGAGTTATATTAGTTTTTAATAAAACTTACCATATGCAATGCTTTAAGTTTTATCAGTTTTTAATATAACTAACCATGTGCAATGCTTTAAGTTATGTCAGTTTTTAATAAAACTAACAAAATGCAATGCACTGAGTTATATCAGTTTTTAATAAAACTAACCATATGCCATGCCTTAAGTTATATCAGTTTTTAATAAAACTAACAAAATGCAATGCACTGAGTTATATCAGTTTTTAATAAAACTAACAAAATGCAATGCACTGAGTTATATTAGTTTTTAATAAAACTTACCATATGCAATGCTTTAAGTTTTATCAGTTTTTAATATAACTAACCATGTGCAATGCTTTAAGTTATGTCAGTTTTTAATAAAACTAACAAAATGCAATGCACTGAGTTATATCAGTTTTTAATAAAACTAACCATATGCCATGCCTTAAGTTATATCAGTTTTTAATAAAACTAACAAAATGCAATGCACTGAGTTATATCAGTTTTTAATAAAACTAACAAAATGCAATGCACTGAGTTATATTAGTTTTTAATAAAACTTACCATATGCAATGCTTTAAGTTTTATCAGTTTTTAATATAACTAACCATGTGCAATGCTTTAAGTTATGTCAGTTTTTAATAAAACTAACAAAATGCAATGCACTGAGTTATATCAGTTTTTAATAAAACTAACCATATGCCATGCCTTAAGTTATATCAGTTTTTAATAAAACTAACAAAATGCAATGCACTGAGTTATATCAGTTTTTAATAAAACTAACAAAATGCAATGCACTGAGTTATATTAGTTTTTAATAAAACTTACCATATGCAATGCTTTAAGTTTTATCAGTTTTTAATATAACTAACCATGTGCAATGCTTTAAGTTATGTCAGTTTTTAATAAAACTAACAAAATGCAATGCACTGAGTTATATCAGTTTTTAATAAAACTAACCATATGACATGCCTTAAGTTATATCAGTTTTTAATAAAACTAACAAAATGCAATGCACTGAGTTATATCAGTTTTTAAAAAAACTAACAAAATGCAATGCACTGAGTTATATCAGTTTTTAATAAAACTAACAAAATGCAATGCACTGAGTTATATCAGTTTTTAATAAAACTAACAAAATGCAATGCACTGAGTTATATCAGTTTTTAATAAAACTAACAAAATGCAATGCACTGAGTTATATCAGTTTTTAATAAAACTAACCATATGCCATGCCTTAAGTTATATCAGTTTTTAATAAAACTAACAAAATGCAATGCACTGAGTTATATCAGTTTTTAATAAAACTAACAAAATGCAATGCACTGAGTTATATCAGTTTTTAATAAAACTAGCAAAATGCAATGCACTGAGTTATATCAGTTTTTAATAAAACTAACAAAATGCAATGCACTGAGTTATATTAGTTTTTAATAAAACTTACCATATGCAATGCTTTAAGTTTTATCAGTTTTTAATATAACTAACCATGTGCAATGCTTTAAGTTATGTCAGTTTTTAATAAAACTAACAAAATGCAATGCACTGAGTTATATCAGTTTTTAATAAAACTAACCATATGCCATGCCTTAAGTTATATCAGTTTTTAATAAAACTAACAAAATGCAATGCACTGAGTTATATCAGTTTTTAATAAAACTAACAAAATGCAATGCACTGAGTTATATCAGTTTTTAATAAAACTAACAAAATGCAATGCACTGAGTTATATCAGTTTTTAATAAAACTAACAAAATGCAATGCACTGAGTTATATCAGTTTTTAATAAAACTAACAAAATGCAATGCACTGAGTTATATCAGTTTTTAATAAAACTAACCATATGCCATGCCTTAAGTTATATCAGTTTTTAATAAAACTAACAAAATGCAATGCACTGAGTTATATCAGTTTTTAATAAAACTAACAAAATGCAATGCACTGAGTTATATCAGTTTTTAATAAAACTAACAAAATGCAATGCACTGAGTTATATCAGTTTTTAATAAAACTAACAAAATGCAATGCACTGAGTTATATCAGTTTTTAATAAAACTAACAAAATGCAATGCACTGAGTTATATCAGTTTTTAATAAAACTAACAAAATGCAATGCACTGAGTTATATCAGTTTTTAATAAAACTAACCATATGCCATGCCTTAAGTTATATCAGTTTTTAATAAAACTAACAAAATGCAATGCACTGAGTTATATCAGTTTTTAATAAAACTAACAAAATGCAATGCACTGAGTTATATCAGTTTTTAATAAAACTAACAAAATGCAATGCACTGAGTTATATCAGTTTTTAATAAAACTAACAAAATGCAATGCACTGAGTTATATCAGTTTTTAATAAAACTAACAAAATGCAATGCACTGAGTTATATCAGTTTTTAATAAAACTAACAAAATGCAATGCACTGAGTTATATCAGTTTTTAATAAAACTAACAAAATGCAGCGCACTGAGTTATATTAGTTTTTAATAAAACTTACCATATGCAATGCTTTAAGTTTTATCAGTTTTTAATATAACTAACCATGTGCAATGCTTTAAGTTATGTCAGTTTTTAATAAAACTAACAAAATGCAATGCACTGAGTTATATCAGTTTTTAATAAAACTAACCATATGCCATGCCTTAAGTTATATCAGTTTTTAATAAAACTAACAAAATGCAATGCACTGAGTTATATCAGTTTTTAATAAAACTAACAAAATGCAATGCACTGAGTTATATCAGTTTTTAATAAAACTAACAAAATGCAATGCACTGAGTTATATCAGTTTTTAATAAAACTAACAAAATGCAATGCACTGAGTTATATCAGTTTTTAATAAAACTAACAAAATGCAATGCACTGAGTTATATCAGTTTTTAATAAAACTAACAAAATGCAATGCACTGAGTTATATCAGTTTTTAATAAAACTAACAAAATGCAATGCACTGAGTTATATCAGTTTTTAATAAAACTAACAAAATGCAATGCACTGAGTTATATCAGTTTTTAATAAAACTAACAAAATGCAATGCACTGAGTTATATCAGTTTTTAATAAAACTAACAAAATGCAATGCACTGAGTTATATCAGTTTTTAATAAAACTAACAAAATGCAATGCACTGAGTTATATCAGTTTTTAATAAAACTAACAAAATGCAATGCACTGAGTTATATCAGTTTTTAATAAAACTAACAAAATGCAATGCACTGAGTTATATCAGTTTTTAATAAAACTAACAGAATGCAATGCACTGAGTTATATCAGTTTTTAATAAAACTAACAAAATGCAATGCACTGAGTTATATCAGTTTTTAATAAAACTAACAAAATGCAATGCACTGAGTTATATCAGTTTTTAATAAAACTAACAAAATGCAATGCACTGAGTTATATCAGTTTTTAATAAAACTAACAAAATGCAATGCACTGAGTTATATTAGTTTTTAATAAAACTTACCATATGCAATGCTTTAAGTTTTATCAGTTTTTAATATAACTAACCATGTGCAATGCTTTAAGTTATGTCAGTTTTTAATAAAACTAACAAAATGCAATGCACTGAGTTATATCAGTTTTTAATAAAACTAACCATATGCCATGCCTTAAGTTATATCAGTTTTTAATAAAACTAACAAAATGCAATGCACTGAGTTATATCAGTTTTTAATAAAACTAACAAAATGCAATGCACTGAGTTATATCAGTTTTTAATAAAACTAACAAAATGCAATGCACTGAGTTATATCAGTTTTTAATAAAACTAACAAAATGCAATGCACTGAGTTATATCAGTTTTTAATAAAACTAACAAAATGCAATGCACTGAGTTATATCAGTTTTTAATAAAACTAACAAAATGCAATGCACTGAGTTATATCAGTTTTTAATAAAACTAACCATATGCCATGCCTTAAGTTATATCAGTTTTTAATAAAACCAACAAAATGCAATGCACTGAGTTATATCAGTTTTTAATAAAACTAACAAAATGCAATGCACTGAGTTATATCAGTTTTTAATAAAACTAACAAAATGCAATGCACTGAGTTATATCAGTTTTTAATAAAACTAACAAAATGCAATGCACTGAGTTATATTAGTTTTTAATAAAACTTACCATATGCAATGCTTTAAGTTTTATCAGTTTTTAATATAACTAACCATGTCCAATGCTTTAAGTTATGTCAGTTTTTAATAAAACTAACAAAATGCAATGCACTGAGTTATATCAGTTTTTAATAAAACTAACCATATGCCATGCCTTAAGTTATATCAGTTTTTAATAAAACTAACAAAATGCAATGCACTGAGTTATATCAGTTTTTAATAAAACTAACAAAATGCAATGCACTGAGTTATATTAGTTTTTAATAAAACTTACCATATGCAATGCTTTAAGTTTTATCAGTTTTTAATATAACTAACCATGTGCAATGCTTTAAGTTATGTCAGTTTTTAATAAAACTAACAAAATGCAATGCACTGAGTTATATCAGTTTTTAATAAAACTAACCATATGCCATGCCTTAAGTTATATCAGTTTTTAATAAAACTAACAAAATGCAATGCACTGAGTTATATCAGTTTTTAATAAAACTAACAAAATGCAATGCACTGAGTTATATTAGTTTTTAATAAAACTTACCATATGCAATGCTTTAAGTTTTATCAGTTTTTAATATAACTAACCATGTGCAATGCTTTAAGTTATGTCAGTTTTTAATAAAACTAACAAAATGCAATGCACTGAGTTATATCAGTTTTTAATAAAACTAACCATATGCCATGCCTTAAGTTATATCAGTTTTTAATAAAACTAACAAAATGCAATGCACTGAGTTATATCAGTTTTTAATAAAACTAACAAAATGCAATGCACTGAGTTATATTAGTTTTTAATAAAACTTACCATATGCAATGCTTTAAGTTTTATCAGTTTTTAATATAACTAACCATGTGCAATGCTTTAAGTTATGTCAGTTTTTAATAAAACTAACAAAATGCAATGCACTGAGTTATATCAGTTTTTAATAAAACTAACAAAATGCAATGCACTGAGTTATATTAGTTTTTAATAAAACTTACCATATGCAATGCTTTAAGTTTTATCAGTTTTTAATATAACTAACCATGTGCAATGCTTTAAGTTATGTCAGTTTTTAATAAAACTAACAAAATGCAATGCACTGAGTTATATCAGTTTTTAATAAAACTAACCATATGCCATGCCTTAAGTTATATCAGTTTTTAATAAAACTAACAAAATGCAATGCACTGAGTTATATCAGTTTTTAATAAAACTAACAAAATGCAATGCACTGAGTTATATCAGTTTTTAATAAAACTAACAAAATGCAATGCACTGAGTTATATCAGTTTTTAATAAAACTAACAAAATGCAATGCACTGAGTTATATCAGTTTTTAATAAAACTAACAAAATGCAATGCACTGAGTTATATCAGTTTTTAATAAAACTAACAAAATGCAATGCACTGAGTTATATCAGTTTTTAATAAAACTAACCACATGCCATGCCTTAAGTTATATCAGTTTTTAATAAAACTAACAAAATGCAATGCACTGAGTTATATCAGTTTTTAATAAAACTAACAAAATGCAATGCACTGAGTTATATCAGTTTTTAAAAAAACTAACAAAATGCAATGCACTGAGTTATATCAGTTTTTAATAAAACTAACAAAATGCAATGCACTGAGTTATATTAGTTTTTAATAAAACTTACCATATGCAATGCTTTAAGTTTTATCAGTTTTTAATATAACTAACCATGTGCAATGCTTTAAGTTATGTCAGTTTTTAATAAAACTAACAAAATGCAATGCACTGAGTTATATCAGTTTTTAATAAAACTAACCATATGCCATGCCTTAAGTTATATCAGTTTTTAATAAAACTAACAAAATGCAATGCACTGAGTTATATCAGTTTTTAATAAAACTAACAAAATGCAATGCACTGAGTTATATTAGTTTTTAATAAAACTTACCATATGCAATGCTTTAAGTTTTATCAGTTTTTAATATAACTAACCATGTGCAATGCTTTAAGTTATGTCAGTTTTTAATAAAACTAACAAAATGCAATGCACTGAGTTATATCAGTTTTTAATAAAACTAACCATATGCCATGCCTTAAGTTATATCAGTTTTTAATAAAACTAACAAAATGCAATGCACTGAGTTATATCAGTTTTTAATAAAACTAACAAAATGCAATGCGCTGAGTTATATTAGTTTTTAATAAAACTTACCATATGCAATGCTTTAAGTTTTATCAGTTTTTAATATAACTAACCATGTGCAATGCTTTAAGTTATGTCAGTTTTTAATAAAACTAACAAAATGCAATGCACTGAGTTATATCAGTTTTTAATAAAACTAACCATATGCCATGCCTTAAGTTATATCAGTTTTTAATAAAACTAACAAAATGCAATGCACTGAGTTATATCAGTTTTTAATAAAACTAACAAAATGCAATGCACTGAGTTATATTAGTTTTTAATAAAACTTACCATATGCAATGCTTTAAGTTTTATCAGTTTTTAATATAACTAACCATGTGCAATGCTTTAAGTTATGTCAGTTTTTAATAAAACTAACAAAATGCAATGCACTGAGTTATATCAGTTTTTAATAAAACTAACCATATGCCATGCCTTAAGTTATATCAGTTTTTAATAAAACTAACAAAATGCAATGCACTGAGTTATATCAGTTTTTAATAAAACTAACAAAATGCAATGCACTGAGTTATATCAGTTTTTAATAAAACTAACCATATGCAATGCTTTAAGTTATATCAGTTTTTAATAAAACTAACAAAATGCAAGGCATTGAGTTATATCAGTTTTTAATAAAACTAACGAAATGCAATGCATTGAGTTATATCCGTTTTTAATAAAACTAACCATATGCAATGCTTTAAGTTATATCAGTTTTTAATAAAACTAACCATATGCAATGCTTTAAGTTATATCAGTTTTTAATAAAACTAACAAAATGCAATGCACTGAGTTATATCAGTTTTTAATAAAACTAACCATATGCCATGCCTTAAGTTATATCAGTTTTTAATAAAACTAACAAAATGCAATGCACTGAGTTATATCAGTTTTTAATAAAACTAACAAAATGCAATGCACTGAGTTATATCAGTTTTTAATAAAACTAACAAAATGCAATGCACTGAGTTATATCAGTTTTTAATAAAACTAACAAAATGCAGCGCACTGAGTTATATTAGTTTTTAATAAAACTTACCATATGCAATGCTTTAAGTTTTATCAGTTTTTAATATAACTAACCATGTGCAATGCTTTAAGTTATGTCAGTTTTTAATAAAACTAACAAAATGCAATGCACTGAGTTATATCAGTTTTTAATAAAACTAACCATATGCCATGCCTTAAGTTATATCAGTTTTTAATAAAACTAACAAAATGCAATGCACTGAGTTATATCAGTTTTTAATAAAACTAACAAAATGCAATGCACTGAGTTATATTAGTTTTTAATAAAACTTACCATATGCAATGCTTTAAGTTTTATCAGTTTTTAATATAACTAACCATGTGCAATGCTTTAAGTTATGTCAGTTTTTAATAAAACTAACAAAATGCAATGCACTGAGTTATATCAGTTTTTAATAAAACTAACCATATGCCATGCCTTAAGTTATATCAGTTTTTAATAAAACTAACAAAATGCAATGCACTGAGTTATATCAGTTTTTAATAAAACTAACAAAATGCAATGCACTAAATTATATTAGTTTTTAATAAAACTTACCATATGCAATGCTTTAAGTTTTATCAGTTTTTAATATATCTAACCATATGCAATGTTTTAAGTTATATCAGTTTTTATTAAAACTAACAAAATGCAATGCACTGAGTTATATCAGTTTTTAATAAAACTAACAAAATGCAATGCATTGAGTTATATCAGTTTTTAATAAAACTAACGAAATGCAATGCATTGAGTTATATCAGTTTTTAATAAAACTAACCATATGCAATGCTTTAAGTTATATCAGTTTTTAATAAAACTAACGAAATGCAATGCTTTAAGTTATATCAGTTTTTAATAAAACTAACCATATGCAATGCTTTAAGTTATATCAGTTTTTAATAAAACTAACAAAATGCAATGCACTGAGTTATATCAGTTTTTAATAAAACTAACAAAATGCAATGCATTGAGTTATATCAGTTTTTAATAAAACTAACGAAATGCAATGCATTGAGTTATATCAGTTTTTAATAAAACTATCGAAATGCAATGCACTGAGTTATATCAGTTTTTAATAAAACTAACAAAATGCAATGCACTGAATTATATCAGTTTTTAATAAAACTAACAAAATGCAATGCACTGAGTTATATCCGTTTTTAATAAAACTAACAAAATGCAATGCACTGAGTTATATCAGTTTTTAATAAAACTAACCATATGCCATGCCTTAAGTTATATCAGTTTTTAATAAAACTAACAAAATGCAATGCACTGAGTTATATCAGTTTTTAATAAAACTAACAAAATGCAATGCACTGAGTTATATCAGTTTTTAATAAAACTAACAAAATGCAATGCACTGAGTTATATCAGTTTTTAATAAAACTAACAAAATGCAGCGGACTGAGTTATATCAGTTTTTAATATAACTAACCATATGCAATGTTTTAAGTTATATCAGTTTTTAATAAAACTAACAAAATGCAATGCACTGAGTTATATCAGTTTTTAATAAAACTAACAAAATGCAATGCACTGAGTTATATCAGTTTTTAATAAAACTAACAAAATGCAATGCTTTAAGTTTTATCAGTTTTTAATATAACTAGCCATGTGCAATGCTTTAAGTTATATCAGTTTTTAATAAAACTAACAAAATGCAATGCACTGAGTTATATCAGTTTTTAATAAAACTAACAAAATGCAATGCACTGAGTTATATCAGTTTTTAATAAAACTAACAAAATGCAATGCACTGAGTTATATCAGTTTTTAATAAAACTAACAAAATGCAGCGCACTGAGTTATATCAGTTTTTAATATAACTAACCATATGCAATGTTTTAAGTTATATCAGTTTTTAATAAAACTAACAAAATGCAATGCACTGAGTTATATCAGTTTTTAATAAAACTAACAAAATGCAATGCTCTAAGTTATATCAGTTTTTAATAAAACTAACCATATGCCATGCCTTAAGTTATATCAGTTTTTAATAAAACTAACCATATGCAATGCTTTAAGTTATATCAGTTTTTAATAAAACTAACAAAATGCAATGCACTGAGTTATATCAGTTTTTAATAAAACTAACAAAATGCAGCGCACTGAGTTATATCAGTTTTTAATAAAACTAACAAAATGCAATGCACTGAGTTATATCAGTTTTTAATAAAACTAACAAAATGCAATGCACTGAGTTATATCAGTTTTTAATAAAACGAACAAAATGCAATGCTCTAAGTTATATCAGTTTTTAATAAAACTAACCATATGCAATGCTTTAAGTTATATCAGTTTTTAATAAAACTAACCATATGCAATGCTTTAAGTTATATCAGTTTTTAATAAAACTAACAAAATGCAATGCACTGAGTTATATCAGTTTTTAATAAAACTAACCATATGCCATGCCTTAAGTTATATCAGTTTTTAATAAAACTAACAAAATGCAATGCACTGAGTTATATCAGTTTTTAATAAAACTAACAAAATGCAATGCACTGAGTTATACCAGTTTTTAATAAAACTAACAAAATGCAATGCACTGAGTTATATCAGTTTTTAATAAAACTAACAAAATGCAATGCATTGAGTTATATCCGTTTTTAATAAAACTAACCATATGCAATGCTTTAAGTTATATCAGTTTTTAATAAAACTAACAAAATGCAATGCACTGAGTTATATCCGTTTTTAATAAAACTAACCATATGCAATGCTTTAAGTTATATCAGTTTTTAATAAAACTAACCATATGCAATGTTTTAAGTTATATCAGTTTTTAATAAAACTAACAAAATGCAATGCACTGAGTTATATCAGTTTTAAATAAAGCTAACAAAATGCAATGCACTGAGTTATATCAGTTTTTAATAAAACTAACAAAATGCAATGCTTTAAGTTTTATCAGTTTTTAATATAACTAACCATGTGCAATGCTTTAAGTTATATCAGTTTTTAATAAAACTAACAAAATGCAATGCACTGAGTTATATCAGTTTTTAATAAAACTAACAAAATGCAATGCACTGAGTTATATCAGTTTTTAATAAAACTAACAAAATGCAATGCACTGAGTTATATCAGTTTTTAATAAAACTAACAAAATGCAGCGCACTGAGTTATATCAGTTTTTAATATAACTAACCATATGCAATGTTTTAAGTTATATCAGTTTTTAATAAAACTAACAAAATGCAATGCACTGAGTTATATCAGTTTTTTATAAAACTAACAAAATGCAATGCTCTAAGTTATATCAGTTTTTAATAAAACTAACCATATGCCATGCCTTAAGTTATATCAGTTTTTAATAAAACTAACAAAATGCAATGCACTGAGTTATATCAGTTTTTAATAAAACTAACAAAATGCAAAGCACTGAGTTATATCAGTTTTTAATAAAACTAACCAAATGCAATGCTCTAAGTTATATCAGTTTTTAATAAAACTAACCATATGCAATGCTTTAAGTTATATCAGTTTTTAATAAAACTAACCATATTCAATGCTTTAAGTTATATCAGTTTTTAATAAAACTAACAAAATGCAATGCACTGAGTTATATCAGTTTTTAATAAAACTAACCATATGCCATGCCTTAAGTTATATCAGTTTTTAATAAAACTAACAAAATGCAATGCACTGAGTTATATCAGTTTTAAATAAAACTAACAAAATGCAATGCACTGAGTTATATCAGTTTTTAATAAAACTAACAAAATGCAATGCACTGAGTTATATCAGTTTTTAATAAAACTAACCATATGCAATGCTTTAAGTTATATCAGTTTTTAATAAAACTAACCATATGCAATGCTTTAAGTTATATCAGTTTTTAATAAAACTAACAAAATGCAATGCACTGAGTTATATCAGTTTTTAATAAAACTAACAAAATGCAATGCATAGAGTTATATCAGTTTTTAATAAAACTAACGAAATGCAATGCACTGAGTTATATCACTTTTTAATAAAACTAACAAAATGCAATGCACTGAGTTATATCAGTTTTTAATAAAACTAACCATATGCCATGCCTTAAGTTATATCAGTTTTTAATAAAACTAACAAAATGCAATGTATTGAGTTATATCCGTTTTTAATAAAACTAACCATATGCAATGCTTTAAGTTATATCAGTTTTTAATAAAACTAACCATATGCCATGCCTTAAGTTATATCAGTTTTTAATAAAACTAACCATATGCAATGCTTTAAGTTATATCAGTTTTTAATAAAACTAACAAAATGCCATGCACTGAGTTATATCAGTTTTTAATAAAACTAACCATATGCCATGCCTTAAGTTATATCAGTTTTTAATAAAACTAACAAAATGCAATGCACTGAGTTATATCAGTTTTTAATAAAACTAACCATATGCAATGCTTTAAGTTATATCAGTTTTTAATAAAACTAACAAAATGCAATGCACTGAGTTATATCAGTTTTTAATAAAACTAACCATATGCAATGCTTTAAGTTATATCAGTTTTTAATAAAACTAACAAAATGCAATGCTCTGAGTTATATCAGTTTTTAATAAAACTAACCATGTGCAATGCTTTAAGTTATATCAGTTTTTAATAAAACTAACAAAATGCAATGCACTGAGTTATATCAGTTTTTAATAAAACTAACAAAATGCAATGCACTGAGTTATATCAGTTTTTAATAAAACTAACAAAATGCAATGCACTGAGTTATATCAGTTTTTAATAAAACTAACAAAATGCAGCGCACTGAGTTATATCAGTTTTTAATATAACTAACCATATGCAATGTTTTAAGTTATATCAGTTTTTAATAAAACTAACAAAATGCAATGCACTGAGTTATATCAGTTTTTTATAAAACTAACAAAATGCAATGCTCTAAGTTATATCAGTTTTTAATAAAACTAACCATATGCCATGCCTTAAGTTATATCAGTTTTTAATAAAACTAACAAAATGCAATGCACTGAGTTATATCAGTTTTTAATAAAACTAACAAAATGCAAAGCACTGAGTTATATCAGTTTTTAATAAAACTAACAAAATGCAATGCTCTAAGTTATATCAGTTTTTAATAAAACTAACCATATGCAATGCTTTAAGTTATATCAGTTTTTAATAAAACTAACCATATTCAATGCTTTAAGTTATATCAGTTTTTAATAAAACTAACAAAATGCAATGCACTGAGTTATATCAGTTTTTAATAAAACTAACAAAATGCAATGCACTGAGTTATATCAGTTTTTAATAAAACTAACAAAATGCAGCGCACTGAGTTATATCAGTTTTTAATATAACTAACCATATGCAATGTTTTAAGTTATATCAGTTTTTAATAAAACTAACCATATTCAATGCTTTAAGTTATATCAGTTTTTAATAAAACTAACAAAATGCAATGCCTTAAGTTATATCAGTTTTTAATAAAACTAACAAAATGCAATGCACTGAGTTATATCAGTTTTTAATAAAACTAACAAAATGCAGCGCACTGAGTTATATCAGTTTTTAATATAACTAACCATATGCAATGTTTTAAGTTATATCAGTTTTTAATAAAACTAACAAAATGCAATGCACTGAGTTATATCAGTTTTTTATAAAACTAACAAAATGCAATGCTCTAAGTTATATCAGTTTTTAATAAAACTAACCATATGCCATGCCTTAAGTTATATCAGTTTTTAATAAAACTAACAAAATGCAATGCACTGAGTTATATCAGTTTTAAATAAAACTAACAAAATGCAATGCACTGAGTTATATCAGTTTTTAATAAAACTAACAAAATGCAATGCACTGAGTTATATCAGTTTTTAATAAAACTAACCATATGCAATGCTTTAAGTTATATCAGTTTTTAATAAAACTAACCATATGCAATGCTTTAAGTTATATCAGTTTTTAATAAAACTAACAAAATGCAATGCACTGAGTTATATCAGTTTTTAATAAAACTAACAAAATGCAATGCATAGAGTTATATCAGTTTTTAATAAAACTAACGAAATGCAATGCACTGAGTTATATCACTTTTTAATAAAACTAACAAAATGCAATGCACTGAGTTATATCAGTTTTTAATAAAACTAACCATATGCCATGCCTTAAGTTATATCAGTTTTTAATAAAACTAACAAAATGCAATGTATTGAGTTATATCCGTTTTTAATAAAACTAACCATATGCAATGCTTTAAGTTATATCAGTTTTTAATAAAACTAACAAAATGCAGCGCACTGAGTTATATCAGTTTTTAATATAACTAACCATATGCAATGTTTTAAGTTATATCAGTTTTTAATAAAACTAACAAAATGCAATGCACTGAGTTATATCAGTTTTTAATAAAACTAACAAAATGCAATGCTCTAAGTTATATCAGTTTTTAATAAAACTAACCATATGCCATGCCTTAAGTTATATCAGTTTTTAATAAAACTAACAAAATGCAATGCGCTGAGTTATATCAGTTTTTAATAAAACTAACAAAATGCAATGCACTGAGTTATATCAGTTTTTAATAAAACTAACAAAATGCAATGCACTGAGTTATATCAGTTTTTAATAAAACTAACAAAATGCAGCGCACTGAGTTATATCAGTTTTTAATATAACTAACCATATGCAATGTTTTAAGTTATATCAGTTTTTAATAAAACTAACAAAATGCAATGCACTGAGTTATATCAGTTTTTAATAAAACTAACAAAATGCAATGCTCTAAGTTATATCAGTTTTTAATAAAACTAACAAAATGCAATGCACTGAGTTATATCAGTTTTTAATAAAACTAACAAAATGCAATGCACTGAGTTATATCAGTTTTTAATAAAACTAACAAAATGCAATGCTCTAAGTTATATCAGTTTTTAATAAAACTAACCATATGCAATGCTTTAAGTTATATCAGTTTTTAATAAAACTAACCATATGCAATGCTTTAAGTTATATCAGTTTTTAATAAAACTAACAAAATGCAATGCACTGAGTTATATCAGTTTTTAATAAAACTAACAAAATGCAATGCACTGAGTTATATCAGTTTTTAATAAAACTAACAAAATGCAATGCACTGAGTTATATCAGTTTTTAATAAAACTAACAAAATGCAGCGCACTGAGTTATATCAGTTTTTAATATAACTAACCATATGCAATGTTTTAAGTTATATCAGTTTTTAATAAAACTAACAAAATGCAATGCACTGAGTTATATCAGTTTTTTATAAAACTAACAAAATGCAATGCTCTAAGTTATATCAGTTTTTAATAAAACTAACCATATGCCATGCCTTAAGTTATATCAGTTTTTAATAAAACTAACAAAATGCAATGCACTGAGTTATATCAGTTTTTAATAAAACTAACAAAATGCAAAGCACTGAGTTATATCAGTTTTTAATAAAACTAACAAAATGCAATGCTCTAAGTTATATCAGTTTTTAATAAAACTAACCATATGCAATGCTTTAAGTTATATCAGTTTTTAATAAAACTAACCATATTCAATGCTTTAAGTTATATCAGTTTTTAATAAAACTAACAAAATGCAATGCACTGAGTTATATCAGTTTTTAATAAAACTAACAAAATGCAATGCACTGAGTTATATCAGTTTTTAATAAAACTAACAAAATGCAATGCACTGAGTTATATCAGTTTTTAATATAACTAACCATATGCAATGTTTTAAGTTATATCAGTTTTTAATAAAACTAACCATATTCAATGCTTTAAGTTATATCAGTTTTTAATAAAACTAACAAAATGCAATGCACTGAGTTATATCAGTTTTTAATAAAACTAACAAAATGCAATGCACTGAGTTATATCAGTTTTTAATAAAACTAACAAAATGCAGCGCACTGAGTTATATCAGTTTTTAATATAACTAACCATATGCAATGTTTTAAGTTATATCAGTTTTTAATAAAACTAACAAAATGCAATGCACTGAGTTATATCAGTTTTTTATAAAACTAACAAAATGCAATGCTCTAAGTTATATCAGTTTTTAATAAAACTAACCATATGCCATGCCTTAAGTTATATCAGTTTTTAATAAAACTAACAAAATGCAATGCACTGAGTTATATCAGTTTTAAATAAAACTAACAAAATGCAATGCACTGAGTTATATCAGTTTTTAATAAAACTAACAAAATGCAATGCACTGAGTTATATCAGTTTTTAATAAAACTAACCATATGCAATGCTTTAAGTTATATCAGTTTTTAATAAAACTAACCATATGCAATCCTTTAAGTTATATCAGTTTTTAATAAAACTAACAAAATGCAATGCACTGAGTTATATCAGTTTTTAATAAAACTAACAAAATGCAATGCATAGAGTTATATCAGTTTTTAATAAAACTAACGAAATGCAATGCACTGAGTTATATCACTTTTTAATAAAACTAACAAAATGCAATGCACTGAGTTATATTAGTTTTTAATAAAACTAACCATATGCCATGCCTTAAGTTATATCAGTTTTTAATAAAACTAACAAAATGCAATGTATTGAGTTATATCCGTTTTTAATAAAACTAACCATATGCAATGCTTTAAGTTATATCAGTTTTTAATAAAACTAACAAAATGCAGCGCACTGAGTTATATCAGTTTTTAATATAACTAACCATATGCAATGTTTTAAGTTATATCAGTTTTTAATAAAACTAACAAAATGCAATGCACTGAGTTATATCAGTTTTTAATAAAACTAACAAAATGCAATGCTCTAAGTTATATCAGTTTTTAATAAAACTAACCATATGCCATGCCTTAAGTTATATCAGTTTTTAATAAAACTAACAAAATGCAATGCGCTGAGTTATATCAGTTTTTAATAAAACTAACAAAATGCAATGCACTGAGTTATATCAGTTTTTAATAAAACTAACAAAATGCAATGCACTGAGTTATATCAGTTTTTAATAAAACTAACAAAATGCAGCGCACTGAGTTATATCAGTTTTTAATATAACTAACCATATGCAATGTTTTAAGTTATATCAGTTTTTAATAAAACTAACAAAATGCAATGCACTGAGTTATATCAGTTTGTAATAAAACTAACAAAATGCAATGCTCTAAGTTATATCAGTTTTTAATAAAACTAACCATATGCCATGCCTTAAGTTATATCAGTTTTTAATAAAACTAACAAAATGCAATGCACTGAGTTATATCAGTTTTTAATAAAACTAACAAAATGCAATGCACTGAGTTATATCAGTTTTTAATAAAACTAACAAAATGCAATGCTCTAAGTTATATCAGTTTTTAATAAAACTAACCATATGCAATGCTTTAAGTTATATCAGTTTTTAATAAAACTAACCATATGCAATGCTTTAAGTTATATCAGTTTTTAATAAAACTAACAAAATGCAATGCACTGAGTTATATCAGTTTTTAATAAAACTAACAAAATGCAATGCACTGAGTTATATCAGTTTTTAATAAAACTAACAAAATGCAATGCACTGAGTTATATCAGTTTTTAATAAAACTAACGAAATGCAATACATTGAGTTATATCAGTTTTTAATAAAACTAACAAAATACAATGCACTGAGTTATATCAGTTTTTAATAAAACTAACAAAATGCAATGCTTTAAGTTTTATCAGTTTTTAATATAACTAACCATGTGCAATGCGTTAAGTTATATCAGTTTTTAATAAAACTAACAAAATGCAATGCACTGAGTTATATCAGTTTTTAATAAAACTAACAAAATGCAATGCACTGAGTTATATCAGTTTTTAATAAAACTAACAAAATGCAATGCACTGAGTTATATCAGTTTTTAATAAAACTAACAAAATGCAGCGCACTGAGTTATATCAGTTTTTAAAATAACTAACCATATGCAATGTTTTAAGTTATATCAGTTTTTAATAAAACTAACAAAATGCAATGCACTGAGTTATATCAGTTTTTAATAAAACTAACAAAATGCAATGCTCTAAGTTATATCAGTTTTTAATAAAACTAACCATATGCCATGCCTTAAGTTATATCAGTTTTTAATAAAACTAACAAAATGCAATGCACTGAGTTATATCAGTTTTTAATAAAACTAACAAAATGCAATGCACTGAGTTATATCAGTTTTTAATAAAACTAACCATATGCCATGCCTTAAGTTATATCAGTTTTTAATAAAACTAACAAAATGCAATGCACTGAGTTATATCAGTTTTTAATAAAACTATCAAAATGCAATGCACTGAGTTATATCAGTTTTTAATAAAACTAACAAAATGCAATGCACTGAGTTATATCAGTTTTTAATAAAACTAACAAAATGCAATGCACTGAGTTATATCAGTTTTTAATAAAACTAACAAAATGCAATGCACTGAGTTATATCAGTTTTTAATAAAACTAACGAAATGCAATGCATTGAGTTATATCAGTTTTTAATAAAACTAACAAAATACAATGCACTGAGTTATATCAGTTTTTAATAAAACTAACAAAATGCAATGCTTTAAGTTTTATCAGTTTATAATATAACTAACCATGTGCAATGCGTTAAGTTATATCAGTTTTTAATAAAACTAACAAAATGCAATGCACTGAGTTATATCAGTTTTTAATAAAACTAACAAAATGCAATGCACTGAGTTATATCAGTTTTTAATAAAACTAACAAAATGCAATGCACTGAGTTATATCAGTTTTTAATAAAACTAACAAAATGCAGCGCACTGAGTTATATCAGTTTTTAATATAACTAACCATATGCAATGTTTTAAGTTATATCGGTTTTTAATAAAACTAACAAAATGCAATGCACTGAGTTATATCAGTTTTTAATAAAACTAACGAAATGCAATGTACTGAGTTATATCAGTTTTTAATAAAACTAACCATATGCAATGCTTTAAGTTATATAAGTTTTTAATAAAACTAACAAAATGCAATGCACTGAGTTATATCAGTTTTTAATAAAACTAACCATATGCCATGCCTTAAGTTATATCAGTTTTTAATAAAACTAACAAAATGCAATGCACTGAGTTATATCAGTTTTTAATAAAACTAACCATATGCAATGCTTTAAGTTATATCAGTTTTTAATAAAACTAACAAAATGCAATGCTCTGAGTTATATCAGTTTTTAATAAAACTAACCATATGCCATGCCTTAAGTTATATCAGTTTTTAATAAAACTAACAAAATGCAATGCACTGAGTTATATCAGTTTTTAATAAAACTAACCATATGCAATGCTTTAAGTTATATCAGTTTTTAATAAAACTAACAAAATGCAATGCACTGAGTTATATCAGTTTTTAATAAAACTAACCATATGCAATGCTTTAAGTTATATCAGTTTTTAATAAAACTAACAAAATGCAATGCTCTGAGTTATATCAGTTTTTAATAAAACTAACCATATGCCATGCCTTAAGTTATATCAGTTTTTAATAAAACTAACAAAATGCAATGCACTGAGTTATATCAGTTTTTAATAAAACTAACCATATGCAATGCTTTAAGTTATATCAGTTTTTAATAAAACTAACAAAATGCAATGCTCTGAGTTATATCAGTTTTTAATAAAACTAACCATATGCAATGCTTTAAGTTATATCAGTTTTTAATAAAACTAACAAAATGCAATGCACTGAGTTTTATCCGTTTTTAATAAAACTAACCATATGCCATGCTTTAAGTTATATCAGTTTTTAATAAAACTAACAAAATGCAATGCACTGAGTTATATCAGTTTTTAAAAAAACTAACAAAATGCAATGCACTGAGTTATATCAGTTTTTAATAAAACTAACAAAATGCAATGCACTGAGTTATATCAGTTTTTAATAAAACTAACAAAATGCAGCGCACTAAGTTATATCAGTTTTTAATATAACTAACCATATGCAATGTTTTAAGTTATATCACTTTTTAATAAAACTAACAAAATGCAATGCACTGAGTTATATCAGTTTTTAATAAAACTAACAAAATGCAATGCACTGAGTTATATCAGTTTTTAATAAAACTAACAAAATGCAATGCACTGAGTTATATCAGTTTTTAATAAAACTAACCATATGCAATGCTTTAAGTTTTATCAGTTTTTAATATAACTAACCATGTGCAATGCTTTAAGTTATATCAGTTTTTAATAAAACTAACAAAATGCAATGCACTGAGTTATATCAGTTTTTAATAAAACTAACAAAATGCAATGCACTGAGTTATATCAGTTTTTAATAAAACTAACAAAATGCAATGCACTGAGTTATATCAGTTTTTAATAAAACTAACAAAATGCAGCGCACTGAGTTATATCAGTTTTTAATATAACTAACCATATGCAATGTTTTAAGTTATATCAGTTTTTAATAAAACTAACCATATGCAATGCACTGAGTTATATCAGTTTTTAATAAAACTAACAAAATGCAAGGCATTGAGTTATATCAGTTTTTAATAAAACTAACAAAATGCAATGCACTGAGTTATATCAGTTTTTAATAAAACTAACCATATGCCATGCCTTAAGTTATATCAGTTTTTAATAAAACTAACAAAATGCAAGGCATTGAGTTATATCAGTTTTTAATAAAACTAACGAAATGGAATGCACTGAGTTATATCAGTTTTTAATAAAACTAACAAAATGCAATGCACTGAGTTATATCAGTTTTTAATAAAACTAACCATATGCCATGCCTTAAGTTATATCAGTTTTTAATAAAACTAACAAAATGCAATGCATTGAGTTTTATCCGTTTTTAATAAAACTAACCATATGCAATGCTTTAAGTTATATCAGTTCTTAATAAAACTAACAAAATGCAATGCATGGAGTTATATCCGTTTTTAATAAAACTAACAAAATGCAACGCACTGAGTTATATCAGTTTTTAATAAAACTAACCATATGCAATGCTTTAAGTTTTATCAATTTTTAATATAACTAACCATGTGCAATGCTTTAAGTTATATCAGTTTTTAATAAAACTAACAAAATGCAATGCACTGAGTTATATCAGTTTTTAATAAAACTAACCATATGCCATGCCTTAAGTTATATCAGTTTTTAATAAAACTAACAAAATGCAATGCTCTAAGTTATATCAGTTTTTAATAAAACTAACCATATGCAATGCTTTAAGTTATATCAGTTTTTAATAAAACTAACCATATGCAATGCTTTAAGTTATATCAGTTTTTAATAAAACTAACAAAATGCAATGCACTGAGTTATATCAGTTTTTAATAAAACTAACAAAATGCAATGCACTGAGTTATATCAGTTTTTAATAAAACTAACAAAATGCAATGCACTGAGTTATATCAGTTTTTAATAAAACTAACAAAATGCAGCGCACTGAGTTATATCAGTTTTTAATAAAACTAACAAAATGCAAGGCATTGAGTTATATCAGTTTTTAATAAAACTAACGAAATGCAATGCATTGAGTTATATCCGTTTTTAATAAAACTAACCATATGCAATGCTTTAAGTTATATCAGTTTTTAATAAAACTAACCATATGCAATGCACTGAGTTATATCAGTTTTTAATAAAACTAACAAAATGCAAGGCATTGAGTTATATCAGTTTTTAATAAAACTAACGAAATGCAATGCATTGAGTTATATCCGTTTTTAATAAAACTAACCATATGCAATGCTTTAAGTTATATCAGTTTTTAATAAAACTAACCATATGCAATGCTTTAAGTTATATCAGTTTTTAATAAAACTAACAAAATGCAATGCACTGAGTTATATCAGTTTTTAATAAAACTAACCATATGCCATGCCTTAAGTTATATCAGTTTTTAATAAAACTAACAAAATGCAATGCACTGAGTTATATCAGTTTTTAATAAAACTAACCATATGCCATGCCTTAAGTTATATCAGTTTTTAATAAAACTAACAAAATGCAATGCATTGAGTTATATCAGTTTTTAATAAAACTAACAAAATGCAATGCACTGAGTTATATCAGTTTTTAATAAAACTAACAAAATGCAATGCACTGAGTTATATCAGTTTTTAATAAAACTAACCATATGCCATGCCTTAAGTTATATCAGTTTTTAATAAAACTAACAAAATGCAATGCATTGAGTTATATCAGTTTTTAATAAAACTAACAAAATGCAATGCACTGAGTTATATCAGTTTTTAATAAAACTAACAAAATGCAATGCACTGAGTTATATCAGTTTTTAATAAAACTAACAAAATGCAGCGCACTGAGTTATATCAGTTTTTAATAAAACTAACAAAATGCAATGCACTGAGTTATATCAGTTTTTAATAAAACTAACAAAATGCAATGCACTGAGTTATATCAGTTTTTAATAAAACTAACAAAATGCAATGCACTGAGTTATATCAGTTTTTAATAAAACTAACAAAATGCAGCGCACTGAGTTATATCAGTTTTTAATAAAACTAACCATATGCCATGCCTTAAGTTATATCAGTTTTTAATAAAACTAACAAAATGCAATGCATTGAGTTATATCAGTTTTTAATAAAACTAACAAAATGCAATGCACTGAGTTATATCAGTTTTTAATAAAACTAACCATATGCCATGCCTTAAGTTATATCAGTTTTTAATAAAACTAACAAAATGCAATGCATTGAGTTATATCAGTTTTTAATAAAACTAACAAAATGCAATGCACTGAGTTATATCAGTTTTTAATAAAACTAACAAAATGCAATGCACTGAGTTATATCAGTTTTTAATAAAACTAACCATATGCCATGCCTTAAGTTATATCAGTTTTTAATAAAACTAACAAAATGCAATGCATTGAGTTATATCAGTTTTTAATAAAACTAACAAAATGCAATGCACTGAGTTATATCAGTTTTTAATAAAACTAACAAAATGCAATGCACTGAGTTATATCAGTTTTTAATAAAACTAACCATATGCCATGCCTTAAGTTATATCAGTTTTTAATAAAACTAACAAAATGCAATGCATTGAGTTATATCAGTTTTTAATAAAACTAACAAAATGCAGCGCACTGAGTTATATCAGTTTTTAATAAAACTAACCATATGCCATGCCTTAAGTTATATCAGTTTTTAATAAAACTAACAAAATGCAATGCATTGAGTTATATCAGTTTTTAATAAAACTAACAAAATGCAATGCACTGAGTTATATCAGTTTTTAATAAAACTAACAAAATGCAATGCATTGAGTTATATCAGTTTTTAATAAAACTAACAAAATGCAATGCATTGAGTTATATCAGTTTTTAATAAAACTAACAAAATGCAGCGCACTGAGTTATATCAGTTTTTAATAAAACTAACCATATGCCATGCCTTAAGTTATATCAGTTTTTAATAAAACTAACAAAATGCAATGCATTGAGTTATATCAGTTTTTAATAAAACTAACAAAATGCAATGCACTGAGTTATATCAGTTTTTAATAAAACTAACAAAATGCAATGCACTGAGTTATATCAGTTTTTAATAAAACTAACCATATGCCATGCCTTAAGTTATATCAGTTTTTAATAAAACTAACAAAATGCAATGCATTGAGTTATATCAGTTTTTAATAAAACTAACAAAATGCAATGCACTGAGTTATATCAGTTTTTAATAAAACTAACAAAATGCAATGCACTGAGTTATATCAGTTTTTAATAAAACTAACCATATGCCATGCCTTAAGTTATATCAGTTTTTAATAAAACTAACAAAATGCAATGCATTGAGTTATATCAGTTTTTAATAAAACTAACAAAATGCAGCGCACTGAGTTATATCAGTTTTTAATAAAACTAACCATATGCCATGCCTTAAGTTATATCAGTTTTTAATAAAACTAACAAAATGCAATGCATTGAGTTATATCAGTTTTTAATAAAACTAACCATATGCCATGCCTTAAGTTATATCAGTTTTTAATAAAACTAACAAAATGCAATGCATTGAGTTATATCAGTTTTTAATAAAACTAACAAAATGCAGCGCACTGAGTTATATCAGTTTTTAATAAAACTAACCATATGCCATGCCTTAAGTTATATCAGTTTTTAATAAAACTAACAAAATGCAATGCATTGAGTTATATCAGTTTTTAATAAAACTAACAAAATGCAGCGCACTGAGTTATATCAGTTTTTAATAAAACTAACCATATGCCATGCCTTAAGTTATATCAGTTTTTAATAAAACTAACAAAATGCAATGCATTGAGTTATATCAGTTTTTAATAAAACTAACCATATGCCATGCCTTAAGTTATATCAGTTTTTAATAAAACTAACAAAATGCAATGCATTGAGTTATATCAGTTTTTAATAAAACTAACAAAATGCAATGCACTGAGTTATATCAGTTTTTAATAAAACTAACCATATGCCATGCCTTAAGTTATATCAGTTTTTAATAAAACTAACAAAATGCAATGCATTGAGTTATATCAGTTTTTAATAAAACTAACAAAATGCAGCGCACTGAGTTATATCAGTTTTTAATAAAACTAACCATATGCCATGCCTTAAGTTATATCAGTTTTTAATAAAACTAACAAAATGCAATGCATTGAGTTATATCAGTTTTTAATAAAACTAACAAAATGCAATGCACTGAGTTATATCAGTTTTTAATAAAACTAACCATATGCCATGCCTTAAGTTATATCAGTTTTTAATAAAACTAACAAAATGCAATGCATTGAGTTATATCAGTTTTTAATAAAACTAACAAAATGCAATGCATTGAGTTATATCAGTTTTTAATAAAACTAACAAAATGCAGCGCACTGAGTTATATCAGTTTTTAATAAAACTAACCATATGCCATGCCTTAAGTTATATCAGTTTTTAATAAAACTAACAAAATGCAATGCATTGAGTTATATCAGTTTTTAATAAAACTAACAAAATGCAATGCATTGAGTTATATCAGTTTTTAATAAAACTAACAAAATGCAGCGCACTGAGTTATATCAGTTTTTAATAAAACTAACCATATGCCATGCCTTAAGTTATATCAGTTTTTAATAAAACTAACAAAATGCAATGCATTGAGTTATATCAGTTTTTAATAAAACTAACAAAATGCAATGCATTGAGTTATATCAGTTTTTAATAAAACTAACAAAATGCAGCGCACTGAGTTATATCAGTTTTTAATAAAACTAACCATATGCCATGCCTTAAGTTATATCAGTTTTTAATAAAACTAACAAAATGCAATGCATTGAGTTATATCAGTTTTTAATAAAACTAACAAAATGCAATGCATTGAGTTATATCAGTTTTTAATAAAACTAACCATATGCCATGCCTTAAGTTATATCAGTTTTTAATAAAACTAACAAAATGCAATGCATTGAGTTATATCAGTTTTTAATAAAACTAACAAAATGCAATGCATTGAGTTATATCAGTTTTTAATAAAACTAACAAAATGCAATGCATTGAGTTATATCAGTTTTTAATAAAACTAACAAAATGCAATGCACTGAGTTATATCAGTTTTTAATAAAACTAACAAAATGCAATGCACTGAGTTATATCAGTTTTTAATAAAACTAACCATATGCCATGCCTTAAGTTATATCAGTTTTTAATAAAACTAACAAAATGCAATGCATTGAGTTATATCAGTTTTTAATAAAACTAACAAAATGCAATGCATTGAGTTATATCAGTTTTTAATAAAACTAACAAAATGCAATGCATTGAGTTATATCAGTTTTTAATAAAACTAACAAAATGCAGCGCACTGAGTTATATCAGTTTTTAATAAAACTAACCATATGCCATGCCTTAAGTTATATCAGTTTTTAATAAAACTAACAAAATGCAATGCATTGAGTTATATCAGTTTTTAATAAAACTAACAAAATGCAATGCATTGAGTTATATCAGTTTTTAATAAAACTAACAAAATGCAGCGCACTGAGTTATATCAGTTTTTAATAAAACTAACCATATGCCATGCCTTAAGTTATATCAGTTTTTAATAAAACTAACAAAATGCAATGCATTGAGTTATATCAGTTTTTAATAAAACTAACAAAATGCAATGCATTGAGTTATATCAGTTTTTAATAAAACTAACAAAATGCAATGCACTGAGTTATATCAGTTTTTAATAAAACTAACAAAATGCAATGCATTGAGTTATATCAGTTTTTAATAAAACTAACAAAATGCAATGCATTGAGTTATATCAGTTTTTAATAAAACTAACAAAATGCAATGCACTGAGTTATATCAGTTTTTAATAAAACTAACCATATGCCATGCCTTAAGTTATATCAGTTTTTAATAAAACTAACAAAATGCAATGCATTGAGTTATATCAGTTTTTAATAAAACTAACAAAATGCAATGCATTGAGTTATATCAGTTTTTAATAAAACTAACAAAATGCAATGCACTGAGTTATATCAGTTTTTAATAAAACTAACCATATGCCATGCCTTAAGTTATATCAGTTTT
The DNA here is from genome assembly GCA_037013455.1 of Ceratitis rosa. NCBI lineage: Eukaryota > Metazoa > Arthropoda > Insecta > Diptera > Tephritidae > Ceratitis > Ceratitis rosa. Next base: position 2,085,005 of record JAWMAG010000063.1, read on the forward strand.
TAATAAAACTAACAAAATGCAATGCATTGAGTTATATCAGTTTTTAATAAAACTAACAAAATGCAATGCATTGAGTTATATCAGTTTTTAATAAAACTAACAAAATGCAATGCATTGAGTTATATCAGTTTTTAATAAAACTAACAAAATGCAATGCATTGAGTTATATCAGTTTTTAATAAAACTAACAAAATGCAATGCACTGAGTTATATCAGTTTTTAATAAAACTAACCATATGCCATGCCTTAAGTTATATCAGTTTTTAATAAAACTAACAAAATGCAATGCATTGAGTTATATCAGTTTTTAATAAAACTAACAAAATGCAATGCATTGAGTTATATCAGTTTTTAATAAAACTAACAAAATGCAATGCACTGAGTTATATCAGTTTTTAATAAAACTAACCATATGCCATGCCTTAAGTTATATCAGTTTTTAATAAAACTAACAAAATGCAATGCATTGAGTTATATCAGTTTTTAATAAAACTAACAAAATGCAATGCATTGAGTTATATCAGTTTTTAATAAAACTAACAAAATGCAATGCATTGAGTTATATCAGTTTTTAATAAAACTAACAAAATGCAATGCATTGAGTTATATCAGTTTTTAATAAAACTAACAAAATGCAATGCACTGAGTTATATCAGTTTTTAATAAAACTAACCATATGCCATGCCTTAAGTTATATCAGTTTTTAATAAAACTAACAAAATGCAATGCATTGAGTTATATCAGTTTTTAATAAAACTAACAAAATGCAATGCATTGAGTTATATCAGTTTTTAATAAAACTAACAAAATGCAATGCACTGAGTTATATCAGTTTTTAATAAAACTAACAAAATGCAATGCATTGAGTTATATCAGTTTTTAATAAAACTAACAAAATGCAATGCATTGAGTTATATCAGTTTTTAATAAAACTAACAAAATGCAATGCACTGAGTTATATCAGTTTTTAATAAAACTAACCATATGCCATGCCTTAAGTTATATCAGTTTTTAATAAAACTAACAAAATGCAATGCATTGAGTTATATCAGTTTTTAATAAAACTAACAAAATGCAATGCATTGAGTTATATCAGTTTTTAATAAAACTAACAAAATGCAATGCATTGAGTTATATCAGTTTTTAATAAAACTAACAAAATGCAATGCATTGAGTTATATCAGTTTTTAATAAAACTAACAAAATGCAGCGCACTGAGTTATATCAGTTTTTAATAAAACTAACCATATGCCATGCCTTAAGTTATATCAGTTTTTAATAAAACTAACAAAATGCAATGCATTGAGTTATATCAGTTTTTAATAAAACTAACAAAATGCAATGCATTGAGTTATATCAGTTTTTAATAAAACTAACAAAATGCAGCGCACTGAGTTATATCAGTTTTTAATAAAACTAACCATATGCCATGCCTTAAGTTATATCAGTTTTTAATAAAACTAACAAAATGCAATGCATTGAGTTATATCAGTTTTTAATAAAACTAACAAAATGCAATGCATTGAGTTATATCAGTTTTTAATAAAACTAACAAAATGCAGCGCACTGAGTTATATCAGTTTTTAATAAAACTAACCATATGCCATGCCTTAAGTTATATCAGTTTTTAATAAAACTAACAAAATGCAATGCATTGAGTTATATCAGTTTTTAATAAAACTAACAAAATGCAATGCATTGAGTTATATCAGTTTTTAATAAAACTAACAAAATGCAGCGCACTGAGTTATATCAGTTTTTAATAAAACTAACCATATGCCATGCCTTAAGTTATATCAGTTTTTAATAAAACTAACAAAATGCAATGCATTGAGTTATATCAGTTTTTAATAAAACTAACAAAATGCAATGCACTGAGTTATATCAGTTTTTAATAAAACTAACCATATGCCATGCCTTAAGTTATATCAGTTTTTAATAAAACTAACAAAATGCAATGCATTGAGTTATATCAGTTTTTAATAAAACTAACAAAATGCAGCGCACTGAGTTATATCAGTTTTTAATAAAACTAACCATATGCCATGCCTTAAGTTATATCAGTTTTTAATAAAACTAACAAAATGCAATGCATTGAGTTATATCAGTTTTTAATAAAACTAACAAAATGCAGCGCACTGAGTTATATCAGTTTTTAATAAAACTAACCATATGCCATGCCTTAAGTTATATCAGTTTTTAATAAAACTAACAAAATGCAATGCATTGAGTTATATCAGTTTTTAATAAAACTAACAAAATGCAATGCACTGAGTTATATCAGTTTTTAATAAAACTAACCATATGCCATGCCTTAAGTTATATCAGTTTTTAATAAAACTAACAAAATGCAATGCATTGAGTTATATCAGTTTTTAATAAAACTAACCATATGCCATGCCTTAAGTTATATCAGTTTTTAATAAAACTAACAAAATGCAATGCATTGAGTTATATCAGTTTTTAATAAAACTAACAAAATGCAATGCACTGAGTTATATCAGTTTTTAATAAAACTAACCATATGCCATGCCTTAAGTTATATCAGTTTTTAATAAAACTAACAAAATGCAATGCATTGAGTTATATCAGTTTTTAATAAAACTAACAAAATGCAGCGCACTGAGTTATATCAGTTTTTAATAAAACTAACCATATGCCATGCCTTAAGTTATATCAGTTTTTAATAAAACTAACAAAATGCAATGCATTGAGTTATATCAGTTTTTAATAAAACTAACAAAATGCAATGCACTGAGTTATATCAGTTTTTAATAAAACTAACAAAATGCAATGCATTGAGTTATATCAGTTTTTAATAAAACTAACAAAATGCAATGCATTGAGTTATATCAGTTTTTAATAAAACTAACAAAATGCAGCGCACTGAGTTATATCAGTTTTTAATAAAACTAACCATATGCCATGCCTTAAGTTATATCAGTTTTTAATAAAACTAACAAAATGCAATGCATTGAGTTATATCAGTTTTTAATAAAACTAACAAAATGCAATGCACTGAGTTATATCAGTTTTTAATAAAACTAACAAAATGCAATGCACTGAGTTATATCAGTTTTTAATAAAACTAACCATATGCCATGCCTTAAGTTATATCAGTTTTTAATAAAACTAACAAAATGCAATGCATTGAGTTATATCAGTTTTTAATAAAACTAACAAAATGCAATGCACTGAGTTATATCAGTTTTTAATAAAACTAACAAAATGCAATGCACTGAGTTATATCAGTTTTTAATAAAACTAACAAAATGCAATGCACTGAGTTATATCAGTTTTTAATAAAACTAACCATATGCCATGCCTTAAGTTATATCAGTTTTTAATAAAACTAACAAAATGCAATGCATTGAGTTATATCAGTTTTTAATAAAACTAACAAAATGCAGCGCACTGAGTTATATCAGTTTTTAATAAAACTAACCATATGCCATGCCTTAAGTTATATCAGTTTTTAATAAAACTAACAAAATGCAATGCATTGAGTTATATCAGTTTTTAATAAAACTAACAAAATGCAATGCATTGAGTTATATCAGTTTTTAATAAAACTAACAAAATGCAGCGCACTGAGTTATATCAGTTTTTAATAAAACTAACCATATGCCATGCCTTAAGTTATATCAGTTTTTAATAAAACTAACAAAATGCAATGCATTGAGTTATATCAGTTTTTAATAAAACTAACAAAATGCAATGCACTGAGTTATATCAGTTTTTAATAAAACTAACAAAATGCAATGCACTGAGTTATATCAGTTTTTAATAAAACTAACCATATGCCATGCCTTAAGTTATATCAGTTTTTAATAAAACTAACAAAATGCAATGCATTGAGTTATATCAGTTTTTAATAAAACTAACAAAATGCAATGCACTGAGTTATATCAGTTTTTAATAAAACTAACAAAATGCAATGCACTGAGTTATATCAGTTTTTAATAAAACTAACCATATGCCATGCCTTAAGTTATATCAGTTTTTAATAAAACTAACAAAATGCAATGCACTGAGTTATATCAGTTTTTAATAAAACTAACAAAATGCAGCGCACTGAGTTATATCAGTTTTTAATAAAACTAACCATATGCCATGCCTTAAGTTATATCAGTTTTTAATAAAACTAACAAAATGCAATGCATTGAGTTATATCAGTTTTTAATAAAACTAACAAAATGCAATGCACTGAGTTATATCAGTTTTTAATAAAACTAACCATATGCCATGCCTTAAGTTATATCAGTTTTTAATAAAACTAACAAAATGCAATGCATTGAGTTATATCAGTTTTTAATAAAACTAACAAAATGCAATGCACTGAGTTATATCAGTTTTTAATAAAACTAACAAAATGCAATGCACTGAGTTATATCAGTTTTTAATAAAACTAACCATATGCCATGCCTTAAGTTATATCAGTTTTTAATAAAACTAACAAAATGCAATGCATTGAGTTATATCAGTTTTTAATAAAACTAACAAAATGCAATGCACTGAGTTATATCAGTTTTTAATAAAACTAACAAAATGCAATGCACTGAGTTATATCAGTTTTTAATAAAACTAACCATATGCCATGCCTTAAGTTATATCAGTTTTTAATAAAACTAACAAAATGCAATGCATTGAGTTATATCAGTTTTTAATAAAACTAACAAAATGCAATGCACTGAGTTATATCAGTTTTTAATAAAACTAACAAAATGCAATGCACTGAGTTATATCAGTTTTTAATAAAACTAACCATATGCCATGCCTTAAGTTATATCAGTTTTTAATAAAACTAACAAAATGCAATGCATTGAGTTATATCAGTTTTTAATAAAACTAACAAAATGCAATGCACTGAGTTATATCAGTTTTTAATAAAACTAACAAAATGCAATGCACTGAGTTATATCAGTTTTTAATAAAACTAACAAAATGCAGCGCACTGAGTTATATCAGTTTTTAATAAAACTAACAAAATGCAATGCACTGAGTTATATCAGTTTTTAATAAAACTAACAAAATGCAATGCACTGAGTTATATCAGTTTTTAATAAAACTAACAAAATGCAGCGCACTGAGTTATATCAGTTTTTAATAAAACTAACAAAATGCAAGGCATTGAGTTATATCAGTTTTTAATAAAACTAACGAAATGCAATGCATTGAGTTATATCCGTTTTTAATAAAACTAACCATATGCAATGCTTTAAGTTATATCAGTTTTTAATAAAACTAACCATATGCAATGCACTGAGTTATATCAGTTTTTAATAAAACTAACAAAATGCAAGGCATTGAGTTATATCAGTTTTTAATAAAACTAACGAAATGCAATGCATTGAGTTATATCCGTTTTTAATAAAACTAACCATATGCAATGCTTTAAGTTATATCAGTTTTTAATAAAACTAACCATATGCAATGCTTTAAGTTATATCAGTTTTTAATAAAACTAACAAAATGCAATGCACTGAGTTATATCAGTTTTTAATAAAACTAACCATATGCCATGCCTTAAGTTATATCAGTTTTTAATAAAACTAACAAAATGCAATGCACTGAGTTATATCAGTTTTTAATAAAACTAACCATATGCCATGCCTTAAGTTATATCAGTTTTTAATAAAACTAACAAAATGCAATGCATTGAGTTATATCAGTTTTTAATAAAACTAACAAAATGCAATGCACTGAGTTATATCAGTTTTTAATAAAACTAACCATATGCAATGCTTTAAGTTATATCAGTTTTTAATAAAACTAACAAAACGCAACGCACTGAGTTATATCAGTTTTTAATAAAACTAACCATATGCCATGCCTTAAGTTATAACAGTTTTTAATAAAACTAACAAAATGCAATGCACTGAGTTATATCAGTTTTTAATAAAACTAACCATATGCCATGCCTTAAGTTATATCAGTTTTTAATAAAACTAACAAAATGCAATGCACTGAGTTATATCCGTTTTTAATTAAACTAACCATATGCAATGCTCTAAGTTATATCAGTTTTTAATAAAACTAACAAAATGCAATGCACTGAGTTATATCAGTTTTTAATAAAACTAACCATATGCAATGCTTTAAGTTATATCAGTTTTTAATAAAACTAACAATATGCCATGCCTTAAGTTATATCAGTTTTTAATAAAACTAACAAAATGCAATGCATTGAGTTATATCAGTTTTTAATAAAACTAACGAAATGCAATGCACTGAGTTATATCAGTTTTTAATAAAACTAACAAAATGCAATGCACGGAGTTATATCAGTTTTTAATAAAACTAACCATATGCCATGCCTTAAGTTATATCAGTTTTTAATAAAACTAACAAAATGCAATGCATTGAGTTATATCCGTTTTTAATAAAACTAACAATATGCAATGCTTTAAGTTATATCAGTTTTTAATAAAACTAACAAAATGCAATGCACTGAGTTATATCAGTTTTTAATAAAACTAACAATATGCCATGCCTTAAGTTATATCAGTTTTTAATAAAAGTAACAAAATGCAATGCATTGAGTTATATCAGTTTTTAATAAAATTTACGAAATGCAATGCACTGAGTTATATCAGTTTTTAATAAAACTAACCATATGCAATGCTTTAAGTTATATAAGTTTTTAATAAAACTAACAAAATGCAATGCACTGAGTTATATCAGTTTTTAATAAAACTAACCATATGCAATGCTTTAAGTTATATCAGTTTTTAATAAAACTAACAAAATGCAAGGCATTGAGTTATATCAGTTTTTAATAAAACTAACGAAATGCAATGCATTGAGTTATATCCGTTTTTAATAAAACTAACCATATGCAATGCTTTAAGTTATATCAGTTTTTAATAAAACTAACCATATGCAATGCTTTAAGTTATATCAGTTTTTAATAAAACTAACAAAATGCAATGCACTGAGTTATATCAGTTTTTAATAAAACTAACCATATGCCATGCCTTAAGTTATATCAGTTTTTAATAAAACTAACAAAATGCAATGCACTGAGTTATATCAGTTTTTAATAAAACTAACAAAATGCAATGCACTGAGTTATATCAGTTTTTAATAAAACTAACAAAATGCAATGCACTGAGTTATATCAGTTTTTAATAAAACTAACAAAATGCAGCGCACTGAGTTATATTAGTTTTTAATAAAACTTACCATATGCAATGCTTTAAGTTTTATCAGTTTTTAATATAACTAACCATGTGCAATGCTTTAAGTTATGTCAGTTTTTAATAAAACTAACAAAATGCAATGCACTGAGTTATATCAGTTTTTAATAAAACTAACCATATGCCATGCCTTAAGTTATATCAGTTTTTAATAAAACTAACAAAATGCAATGCACTGAGTTATATCAGTTTTTAATAAAACTAACAAAATGCAATGCACTGAGTTATATTAGTTTTTAATAAAACTTACCATATGCAATGCTTTAAGTTTTATCAGTTTTTAATATAACTAACCATGTGCAATGCTTTAAGTTATGTCAGTTTTTAATAAAACTAACAAAATGCAATGCACTGAGTTATATCAGTTTTAATAAAACTAACAAAATGCAGCGCACTGAGTTATATTAGTTTTTAATAAAACTTACCATATGTAATGCTTTAAGTTTTATCAGTTTTTAATATAACTAACCATGTGCAATGCTTTAAGTTATGTCAGTTTTTAATAAAACTAACAAAATGCAATGCACTGAGTTATATCAGTTTTTAATAAAACTAACCATATGCCATGCCTTAAGTTATATCAGTTTTTAATAAAACTAACAAAATGCAATGCACTGAGTTATATCAGTTTTTAATAAAACTAACAAAATGCAATGCACTGAGTTATATTAGTTTTTAATAAAACTTACCATATGCAATGCTTTAAGTTTTATCAGTTTTTAATATAACTAACCATGTGCAATGCTTTAAGTTATGTCAGTTTTTAATAAAACTAACAAAATGCAATGCACTGAGTTATATCAGTTTTTAATAAAACTAACCATATGCCATGCCTTAAGTTATATCAGTTTTTAATAAAACTAACAAAATGCAATGCACTGAGTTATATCAGTTTTTAATAAAACTAACAAAATGCAATGCACTGAGTTATATTAGTTTTTAATAAAACTAACCATATGCAATGCTTTAAGTTTTATCAGTTTTTAATATAACTAACCATGTGCAATGCTTTAAGTTATGTCAGTTTTTAATAAAACTAACAAAATGCAATGCACTGAGTTATATCAGTTTTTAATAAAACTAACCATATGCCATGCCTTAAGTTATATCAGTTTTTAATAAAACTAACAAAATGCAATGCACTGAGTTATATCAGTTTTTAATAAAACTAACAAAATGCAATGCACTGAGTTATATTAGTTTTTAATAAAACTTACCATATGCAATGCTTTAAGTTTTATCAGTTTTTAATATAACTAACCATGTGCAATGCTTTAAGTTATGTCAGTTTTTAATAAAACTAACAAAATGCAATGCACTGAGTTATATCAGTTTTTAATAAAACTAACCATATGACATGCCTTAAGTTATATCAGTTTTTAATAAAACTAACAAAATGCAATGCACTGAGTTATATCAGTTTTTAAAAAAACTAACAAAATGCAATGCACTGAGTTATATCAGTTTTTAATAAAACTAACAAAATGCAATGCACTGAGTTATATCAGTTTTTAATAAAACTAACAAAATGCAATGCACTGAGTTATATCAGTTTTTAATAAAACTAACAAAATGCAATGCACTGAGTTATATCAGTTTTTAATAAAACTAACCATATGCCATGCCTTAAGTTATATCAGTTTTTAATAAAACTAACAAAATGCAATGCACTGAGTTATATCAGTTTTTAATAAAACTAACAAAATGCAATGCACTGAGTTATATCAGTTTTTAATAAAACTAACAAAATGCAATGCACTGAGTTATATCAGTTTTTAATAAAACTAACAAAATGCAATGCACTGAGTTATATTAGTTTTTAATAAAACTTACCATATGCAATGCTTTAAGTTTTATCAGTTTTTAATATAACTAACCATGTGCAATGCTTTAAGTTATGTCAGTTTTTAATAAAACTAACAAAATGCAATGCACTGAGTTATATCAGTTTTTAATAAAACTAACCATATGCCATGCCTTAAGTTATATCAGTTTTTAATAAAACTAACAAAATGCAATGCACTGAGTTATATCAGTTTTTAATAAAACTAACAAAATGCAATGCACTGAGTTATATCAGTTTTTAATAAAACTAACAAAATGCAATGCACTGAGTTATATCAGTTTTTAATAAAACTAACAAAATGCAATGCACTGAGTTATATCAGTTTTTAATAAAACTAACAAAATGCAATGCACTGAGTTATATCAGTTTTTAATAAAACTAACAAAATGCAATGCACTGAGTTATATCAGTTTTTAATAAAACTAACAAAATGCAATGCACTGAGTTATATCAGTTTTTAATAAAACTAACCATATGCCATGCCTTAAGTTATATCAGTTTTTAATAAAACTAACAAAATGCAATGCACTGAGTTATATCAGTTTTTAATAAAACTAACAAAATGCAATGCACTGAGTTATATCAGTTTTTAATAAAACTAACAAAATGCAATGCACTGAGTTATATCAGTTTTTAATAAAACTAACAAAATGCAATGCACTGAGTTATATCAGTTTTTAATAAAACTAACAAAATGCAATGCACTGAGTTATATCAGTTTTTAATAAAACTAACAAAATGCAATGCACTGAGTTATATCAGTTTTTAATAAAACTAACAAAATGCAGCGCACTGAGTTATATTAGTTTTTAATAAAACTTACCATATGCAATGCTTTAAGTTTTATCAGTTTTTAATATAACTAACCATGTGCAATGCTTTAAGTTATGCCAGTTTTTAATAAAACTAACAAAATGCAATGCACTGAGTTATATCAGTTTTTAATAAAACTAACCATATGCCATGCCTTAAGTTATATCAGTTTTTAATAAAACTAACAAAATGCAATGCACTGAGTTATATCAGTTTTTAATAAAACTAACAAAATGCAATGCACTGAGTTATATCAGTTTTTAATAAAACTAACAAAATGCAATGCACTGAGTTATATCAGTTTTTAATAAAACTAACAAAATGCAATGCACTGAGTTATATCAGTTTTTAATAAAACTAACAAAATGCAATGCACTGAGTTATATCAGTTTTTAATAAAACTAACAAAATGCAATGCACTGAGTTATATCAGTTTTTAATAAAACTAACAAAATGCAATGCACTGAGTTATATCAGTTTTTAATAAAACTAACAAAATGCAATGCACTGAGTTATATCAGTTTTTAATAAAACTAATCATATGCCATGCTTTAAGTTATATCAGTTTTTAATAAAACTAACAAAATGCAATGCACTGAGTTATATCAGTTTTTAATAAAACTAACAAAATGCAATGCACTGAGTTATATCAGTTTTTAATAAAACTAACAAAATGCAATGCACTGAGTTATATCAGTTTTTAATAAAACTAACAAAATGCAGTGCACTGAGTTATATCAGTTTTTAATAAAACTAACAGAATGCAATGCACTGAGTTATATCAGTTTTTAATAAAACTAACAAAATGCAATGCACTGAGTTATATCAGTTTTTAATAAAACTAACAAAATGCAATGCACTGAGTTATATCAGTTTTTAATAAAACTAACAAAATGCAATGCACTGAGTTATATCAGTTTTTAATAAAACTAACAAAATGCAATGCACTGAGTTATATTAGTTTTTAATAAAACTTACCATATGCAATGCTTTAAGTTTTATCAGTTTTTAATATAACTAACCATGTGCAATGCTTTAAGTTATGTCAGTTTTTAATAAAACTAACAAAATGCAATGCACTGAGTTATATCAGTTTTTAATAAAACTAACCATATGCCATGCCTTAAGTTATATCAGTTTTTAATAAAACTAACAAAATGCAATGCACTGAGTTATATCAGTTTTTAATAAAACTAACAAAATGCAATGCACTGAGTTATATCAGTTTTTAATAAAACTAACAAAATGCAATGCACTGAGTTATATCAGTTTTTAATAAAACTAACAAAATGCAATGCACTGAGTTATATCAGTTTTTAATAAAACTAACAAAATGCAATGCACTGAGTTATATCAGTTTTTAATAAAACTAACAAAATGCAATGCACTGAGTTATATCAGTTTTTAATAAAACTAACCATTTGCCATGCCTTAAGTTATATCAGTTTTTAATAAAACTAACAAAATGCAATGCACTGAGTTATATCAGTTTTTAATAAAACTAACAAAATGCAATGCACTGAGTTATATCAGTTTTTAATAAAACTAACAAAATGCAATGCACTGAGTTATATCAGTTTTTAATAAAACTAACAAAATGCAATGCACTGAGTTATATTAGTTTTTAATAAAACTTACCATATGCAATGCTTTAAGTTTTATCAGTTTTTAATATAACTAACCATGTGCAATGCTTTAAGTTATGTCAGTTTTTAATAAAACTAACAAAATGCAATGCACTGAGTTATATCAGTTTTTAATAAAACTAACCATATGCCATGCCTTAAGTTATATCAGTTTTTAATAAAACTAACAAAATGCAATGCACTGAGTTATATCAGTTTTTAATAAAACTAACAAAATGCAATGCACTGAGTTATATTAGTTTTTAATAAAACTTACCATATGCAATGCTTTAAGTTTTATCAGTTTTTAATATAACTAACCATGTGCAATGCTTTAAGTTATGTCAGTTTTTAATAAAACTAACAAAATGCAATGCACTGAGTTATATCAGTTTTTAATAAAACTAACCATATGCCATGCCTTAAGTTATATCAGTTTTTAATAAAACTAACAAAATGCAATGCACTGAGTTATATCAGTTTTTAATAAAACTAACAAAATGCAATGCACTGAGTTATATTAGTTTTTAATAAAACTTACCATATGCAATGCTTTAAGTTTTATCAGTTTTTAATATAACTAACCATGTGCAATGCTTTAAGTTATGTCAGTTTTTAATAAAACTAACAAAATGCAATGCACTGAGTTATATCAGTTTTTAATAAAACTAACAAAATGCAGCGCACTGAGTTATATTAGTTTTTAATAAAACTTACCATATGCAATGCTTTAAGTTTTATCAGTTTTTAATATAACTAACCATGTGCAATGCTTTAAGTTATGTCAGTTTTTAATAAAACTAACAAAATGCAATGCACTGAGTTATATCAGTTTTTAATAAAACTAACCATATGCCATGCCTTAAGTTATATCAGTTTTTAATAAAACTAACAAAATGCAATGCACTGAGTTATATCAGTTTTTAATAAAACTAACAAAATGCAATGCACTGAGTTATATTAGTTTTTAATAAAACTTACCATATGCAATGCTTTAAGTTTTATCAGTTTTTAATATAACTAACCATGTGCAATGCTTTAAGTTATGTCAGTTTTTAATAAAACTAACAAAATGCAATGCACTGAGTTATATCAGTTTTTAATAAAACTAACAAAATGCAATGCACTGAGTTATATTAGTTTTTAATAAAACTTACCATATGCAATGCTTTAAGTTTTATCAGTTTTTAATATAACTAACCATGTGCAATGCTTTAAGTTATGTCAGTTTTTAATAAAACTAACAAAATGCAATGCACTGAGTTATATCAGTTTTTAATAAAACTAACCATATGCCATGCCTTAAGTTATATCAGTTTTTAATAAAACTAACAAAATGCAATGCACTGAGTTATATCAGTTTTTAATAAAACTAACAAAATGCAATGCACTGAGTTATATCAGTTTTTAATAAAACTAACAAAATGCAATGCACTGAGTTATATCAGTTTTTAATAAAACTAACAAAATGCAATGCACTGAGTTATATCAGTTTTTAATAAAACTAACAAAATGCAATGCACTGAGTTATATCAGTTTTTAATAAAACTAACAAAATGCAATGCACTGAGTTATATCAGTTTTTAATAAAACTAACCATATGCCATGCCTTAAGTTATATCAGTTTTTAATAAAACTAACAAAATGCAATGCACTGAGTTATATCAGTTTTTAATAAAACTAACAAAATGCAATGCACTGAGTTATATCAGTTTTTAATAAAACTAACAAAATGCAATGCACTGAGTTATATCAGTTTTTAATAAAACTAACAAAATGCAATGCACTGAGTTATATTAGTTTTTAATAAAACTTACCATATGCAATGCTTTAAGTTTTATCAGTTTTTAATATAACTAACCATGTGCAATGCTTTAAGTTATGTCAGTTTTTAATAAAACTAACAAAATGCAATGCACTGAGTTATATCAGTTTTTAAGAAAACTAACCATATGCCATGCCTTAAGTTATATCAGTTTTTAATAAAACTAACAAAATGCAATGCACTGAGTTATATCAGTTTTTAATAAAACTAACAAAATGCAATGCACTGAGTTATATTAGTTTTTAATAAAACTTACCATATGCAATGCTTTAAGTTTTATCAGTTTTTAATATAACTAACCATGTGCAATGCTTTAAGTTATGTCAGTTTTTAATAAAACTAACAAAATGCAATGCACTGAGTTATATCAGTTTTTAATAAAACTAACCATATGCCATGCCTTAAGTTATATCAGTTTTTAATAAAACTAACAAAATGCAATGCACTGAGTTATATCAGTTTTTAATAAAACTAACAAAATGCAATGCACTGAGTTATATTAGTTTTTAATAAAACTTACCATATGCAATGCTTTAAGTTTTATCAGTTTTTAATATAACTAACCATGTGCAATGCTTTAAGTTATGTCAGTTTTTAATAAAACTAACAAAATGCAATGCACTGAGTTATATCAGTTTTTAATAAAACTAACAAAATGCAGCGCACTGAGTTATATTAGTTTTTAATAAAACTTACCATATGCAATGCTTTAAGTTTTATCAGTTTTTAATATAACTAACCATGTGCAATGCTTTAAGTTATGTCAGTTTTTAATAAAACTAACAAAATGCAATGCACTGAGTTATATCAGTTTTTAATAAAACTAACCATATGCCATGCCTTAAGTTATATCAGTTTTTAATAAAACTAACAAAATGCAATGCACTGAGTTATATCAGTTTTTAATAAAACTAACAAAATGCAATGCACTGAGTTATATTAGTTTTTAATAAAACTTACCATATGCAATGCTTTAAGTTTTATCAGTTTTTAATATAACTAACCATGTGCAATGCTTTAAGTTATGTCAGTTTTTAATAAAACTAACAAAATGCAATGCACTGAGTTATATCAGTTTTTAATAAAACTAACCATATGCCATGCCTTAAGTTATATCAGTTTTTAACAAAACTAACAAAATGCAATGCACTGAGTTATATCAGTTTTTAATAAAACTAACAAAATGCAATGCACTGAGTTATATTAGTTTTTAATAAAACTTACCATATGCAATGCTTTAAGTTTTATCAGTTTTTAATATAACTAACCATGTGCAATGCTTTAAGTTATGTCAGTTTTTAATAAAACTAACAAAATGCAATGCACTGAGTTATATCAGTTTTTAATAAAACTAACAAAATGCAGCGCACTGAGTTATATTAGTTTTTAATAAAACTTACCATATGCAATGCTTTAAGTTTTATCAGTTTTTAATATAACTAACCATGTGCAATGCTTTACGTTATGTCAGTTTTTAATAAAACTAACAAAATGCAATGCACTGAGTTATATCAGTTTTTAATAAAACTAACCATATGCCATGCCTTAAGTTATATCAGTTTTTAATAAAACTAACAAAATGCAATGCACTGAGTTATATCAGTTTTTAATAAAACTAACAAAATGCAATGCACTGAGTTATATTAGTTTTTAATAAAACTTACCATATGCAATGCTTTAAGTTTTATCAGTTTTTAATATAACTAACCATGTGCAATGCTTTAAGTTATGTCAGTTTTTAATAAAACTAACAAAATGCAATGCACTGAGTTATATCAGTTTTTAATAAAACTAACAAAATGCAATGCACTGAGTTATATTAGTTTTTAATAAAACTTACCATATGCAATGCTTTAAGTTTTATCAGTTTTTAATATAACTAACCATGTGCAATGCTTTAAGTTATGTCAGTTTTTAATAAAACTAACAAAATGCAATGCACTGAGTTATATCAGTTTTTAATAAAACTAACCATATGCCATGCCTTAAGTTATATCAGTTTTTAATAAAACTAACAAAATGCAATGCACTGAGTTATATCAGTTTTTAATAAAACTAACAAAATGCAATGCACTGAGTTATATCAGTTTTTAATAAAACTAACAAAATGCAATGCACTGAGTTATATCAGTTTTTAATAAAACTAACAAAATGCAATGCACTGAGTTATATCAGTTTTTAATAAAACTAACAAAATGCAATGCACTGAGTTATATCAGTTTTTAATAAAACTAACAAAATGCAATGCACTGAGTTATATCAGTTTTTAATAAAACTAACCATATGCCATGCCTTAAGTTATATCAGTTTTTAATAAAACTAACAAAATGCAATGCACTGAGTTATATCAGTTTTTAATAAAACTAACAAAATGCAATGCACTGAGTTATATCAGTTTTTAATAAAACTAACAAAATGCAATGCACTGAGTTATATCAGTTTTTAATAAAACTAACAAAATGCAATGCACTGAGTTATATTAGTTTTTAATAAAACTTACCATATGCAATGCTTTAAGTTTTATCAGTTTTTAATATAACTAACCATGTGCAATGCTTTAAGTTATGTCAGTTTTTAATAAAACTAACAAAATGCAATGCACTGAGTTATATCAGTTTTTAATAAAACTAACCATATGCCATGCCTTAAGTTATATCAGTTTTTAATAAAACTAACAAAATGCAATGCACTGAGTTATATCAGTTTTTAATAAAACTAACAAAATGCAATGCACTGAGTTATATTAGTTTTTAATAAAACTTACCATATGCAATGCTTTAAGTTTTATCAGTTTTTAATATAACTAACCATGTGCAATGCTTTAAGTTATGTCAGTTTTTAATAAAACTAACAAAATGCAATGCACTGAGTTATATCAGTTTTTAATAAAACTAACCATATGCCATGCCTTAAGTTATATCAGTTTTTAATAAAACTAACAAAATGCAATGCACTGAGTTATATCAGTTTTTAATAAAACTAACAAAATGCAATGCACTGAGTTATATTAGTTTTTAATAAAACTTACCATATGCAATGCTTTAAGTTTTATCAGTTTTTAATATAACTAACCATGTGCAATGCTTTAAGTTATGTCAGTTTTTAATAAAACTAACAAAATGCAATGCACTGAGTTATATCAGTTTTTAATAAAACTAACAAAATGCAGCGCACTGAGTTATATTAGTTTTTAATAAAACTTACCATATGCAATGCTTTAAGTTTTATCAGTTTTTAATATAACTAACCATGTGCAATGCTTTAAGTTATGTCAGTTTTTAATAAAACTAACAAAATGCAATGCACTGAGTTATATCAGTTTTTAATAAAACTAACCATATGCCATGCCTTAAGTTATATCAGTTTTTAATAAAACTAACAAAATGCAATGCACTGAGTTATATCAGTTTTTAATAAAACTAACAAAATGCAATGCACTGAGTTATATTAGTTTTTAATAAAACTTACCATATGCAATGCTTTAAGTTTTATCAGTTTTTAATATAACTAACCATGTGCAATGCTTTAAGTTATGTCAGTTTTTAATAAAACTAACAAAATGCAATGCACTGAGTTATATCAGTTTTTAATAAAACTAACCATATGCCATGCCTTAAGTTATATCAGTTTTTAATAAAACTAACAAAATGCAATGCACTGAGTTATATCAGTTTTTAATAAAACTAACAAAATGCAATGCACTGAGTTATATTAGTTTTTAATAAAACTTACCATATGCAATGCTTTAAGTTTTATCAGTTTTTAATATAACTAACCATGTGCAATGCTTTAAGTTATGTCAGTTTTTAATAAAACTAACAAAATGCAATGCACTGAGTTATATCAGTTTTTAATAAAACTAACCATATGCCATGCCTTAAGTTATATCAGTTTTTAATAAAACTAACAAAATGCAATGCACTGAGTTATATCAGTTTTTAATAAAACTAACAAAATGCAATGCACTGAGTTATATCAGTTTTTAATAAAACTAACCATATGCAATGCTTTAAGTTATATCAGTTTTTAATAAAACTAACAAAATGCAAGGCATTGAGTTATATCAGTTTTTAATAAAACTAACGAAATGCAATGCATTGAGTTATATCCGTTTTTAATAAAACTAACCATATGCAATGCTTTAAGTTATATCAGTTTTTAATAAAACTAACCATATGCAATGCTTTAAGTTATATCAGTTTTTAATAAAACTAACAAAATGCAATGCACTGAGTTATATCAGTTTTTAATTAAACTAACCATATGCCATGCCTTAAGTTATATCAGTTTTTAATAAAACTAACAAAATGCAATGCACTGAGTTATATCAGTTTTTAATAAAACTAACAAAATGCAATGCACTGAGTTATATCAGTTTTTAATAAAACTAACAAAATGCAATGCACTGAGTTATATCAGTTTTTAATAAAACTAACAAAATGCAGCGCACTGAGTTATATTAGTTTTTAATAAAACTTACCATATGCAATGCTTTAAGTTTTATCAGTTTTTAATATAACTAACCATGTGCAATGCTTTAAGTTATGTCAGTTTTTAATAAAACTAACAAAATGCAATGCACTGAGTTATATCAGTTTTTAATAAAACTAACCATATGCCATGCCTTAAGTTATATCAGTTTTTAATAAAACTAACAAAATGCAATGCACTGAGTTATATCAGTTTTTAATAAAACTAACAAAATGCAATGCACTGAGTTATATTAGTTTTTAATAAAACTTACCATATGCAATGCTTTAAGTTTTATCAGTTTTTAATATAACTAACCATGTGCAATGCTTTAAGTTATATCAGTTTTTAATAAAACTAACAAAATGCAATGCACTGAGTTATATCAGTTTTTAATAAAACTAACAAAATGCAGCGCACTGAGTTATATTAGTTTTTAATAAAACTTACCATATGCAATGCTTTAAGTTTTATCAGTTTTTAATATAACTAACCATGTGCAATGCTTTAAGTTATGTCAGTTTTTAATAAAACTAACAAAATGCAATGCACTGAGTTATATCAGTTTTTAATAAAACTAACCATATGCCATGCCTTAAGTTATATCAGTTTTTAATAAAACTAACAAAATGCAATGCACTGAGTTATATCAGTTTTTAATAAAACTAACAAAATGCAATGCACTAAATTATATTAGTTTTTAATAAAACTTACCATATGCAATGCTTTAAGTTTTATCAGTTTTTAATATATCTAACCATATGCAATGTTTTAAGTTATATCAGTTTTTATTAAAACTAACAAAATGCAATGCACTGAGTTATATCAGTTTTTAATAAAACTAACAAAATGCAATGCACTGAGTTATATTAGTTTTTAATAAAACTTACCATATGCAATGCTTTAAGTTTTATCAGTTTTTAATATAACTAACCATGTGCAATGCTTTAAGTTATGTCAGTTTTTAATAAAACTAACAAAATGCAATGCACTGAGTTATATCAGTTTTTAATAAAACTAACCATATGCCATGCCTTAAGTTATATCAGTTTTTAATAAAACTAACAAAATGCAATGCACTGAGTTATATCAGTTTTTAATAAAACTAACAAAATGCAATGCTCTAAGTTATATCAGTTTTTAATAAAACTAACCATATGCAATGCTTTAAGTTATATCAGTTTTTAATAAAACTAACAACATGCAATGCACTGAGTTATATCAGTTTTTAATAAAACTAACCATATGCCATGCCTTAAGTTATATCAGTTTTTAATAAAACTAACAAAATGCAATGCATTGAGTTATATCAGTTTTTAATAAAACTAACAAAATGCAATGCACTGAGTTATATCAGTTTTTAATAAAACTAACCATATGCAATGCTTTAAGTTATATCAGTTTTTAATAAAACTAACCAAACGCAACGCACTGAGTTATATCAGTTTTTAATAAAACTAACCATATGCCATGCCTTAAGTTATAACAGTTTTTAATAAAACTAACAAAATGCAATGCACTGAGTTATATCAGTTTTTAATAAAACTAACCATATGCCATGCCTTAAGTTATATCAGTTTTTAATAAAACTAACAAAATGCAATGCACTGAGTTATATCCGTTTTTAATTAAACTAACCATATGCAATGCTCTAAGTTATATCAGTTTTTAATAAAACTAACAAAATGCAATGCACTGAGTTATATCAGTTTTTAATAAAACTAACCATATGCAATGCTTTAAGTTATATCAGTTTTTAATAAAACTAACAATTTGCCATGCCTTAAGTTATATCAGTTTTTAATAAAACTAACAAAATGCAATGCATTGAGTTATATCAGTTTTTAATAAAACTAACGAAATGCAATGCACTGAGTTATATCAGTTTTTAATAAATTAACAAAATGCAATGCACGGAGTTATATCAGTTTTTAATAAAACTAACCATATGCCATGCCTTAAGTTATATCAGTTTTTAATAAAACTAACAAAATGCAATGCATTGAGTTATATCCGTTTTTAATAAAACTAACAATATGCAATGCTTTAAGTTATATCAGTTTTTAATAAAACTAACAAAATGCAATGCACTGAGTTATATCAGTTTTTAATAAAACTAACAATATGCCATGCCTTAAGTTATATCAGTTTTTAATAAAAGTAACAAAATGCAATGCATTGAGTTATATCAGTTTTTAATAAAACTAATGAAATGCAATGCACTGAGTTATATCAGTTTTTAATAAAACTAACAAAATGCAATGCACGGAGTTATATCAGTTTTTAATAAAACTAACAAAATGCAATGCACTGAGTTATATCAGTTTTTAATAAAACTAACCATATGCAATGCTTTAAGTTATATCAGTTTTTAATAAAACTAACAAAATGCAATGCACTGAGTTATATCAGTTTTTAATAAAACTAACCATATGCCATGCCTTAAGTTATATCAGTTTTTAATAAAACTAACAAAATGCAATGCATTGAGTTATATCAGTTTTTAATAAAACTAACAAAATGCAATGCACTGAGTTATATCAGTTTTTAATAAAACTAACCATATGTAATGCTTTAAGTTATATCAGTTTTTAATAAAACTAACAAAATGCAATGCATTGAGTTATATCAGTTTTTAATAAAACTAACAAAATGCAATGCATTAAGTTATATCAGTTTTTAATAAAACTAACAAAATGCAATGCACTGAGTTATATCAGTTTTTAATAAAACTAACAAAATGCAATGCACTGAGTTATATCAGTTTTTAATAAAACTAACCATATGTAATGCTTTAAGTTATATCAGTTTTTAATAAAACTAACAAAATGCAATGCACTGAGTTATATCAGTTTTTAATAAAATTAACCATATGCAATGCTTTAAGTTATATCAGTTTTTAATAAAACTAACAAAATGCAATGCATTGAGTTATATCAGTTTTTAATAAAACTAACCATATGTAATGCTTTAAGTTATACCAGTTTTTAATAAAACTAACAAAATGCAATGCATTGAGTTATATCAGTTTTTAATAAAACTAACAAAATGCAATGCATTGAGTTATATCAGTTTTTAATAAAACTAACAAAATGCAATGCACTGAGTTATATCAGTTTTTAATAAAACTAACCATATGCAATGCTTTAAGTTATATCAGTTTTTAATAAAACTAACAAAATGCAATGCACCCAGTTATATCAGTTTTTAATAAAGCTGACCATATGCCATGCCTTAAGTTATATCAGTTTTTATTAAAACTAACCAAATGCAATGCACTGAGTTATATCAGTTTTTAATAAAACTAACCATATGTAATGCTTTAAGTTATACCAGTTTTTAATAAAACTAACAAAATGCAATGCACCCAGTTATATCAGTTTTTAATAAAGCTGACCATATGCCATGCCTTAAGTTATATCAGTTTTTATTAAAACTAACCAAATGCAATGCACTGAGTTATATCCGTTTTTAATAAAACTAACCATATGCAATGATTTAAGTTATATCAGTTTTTAATAAAACTAACCATATGCAATGCTTTAAGTTATATCAGTTTTTAATAAAACTAACAAAATGCAATGCACTGAGTTATATCAGTTTTTAATAAAACTAACCATATGCAATGCTTTAAGTTATATCAGTTTTTAATAAAACTAACAAAATGCAATGCACTGATTTATATCAGTTTTTAATAAAACTAACCATATGCCATGCCTTAATTTATATCAGTTTTTAATAAAACTAACAAAATGCAATGCATTGAGTTATATCCGTTTTTAATAAAACTAACCATATGCCATGCCTTAAGTTATATCAGTTTTTAATAAAACTAACAAAATGCAATGCACCGAGTTATATCAGTTTTTAATAAAACTAACCATATGCAATGCTTTAAGTTATATCAGTTTTTAATAAAACTAGCAAAATGCAATGCACTGATTTATATCAGTTTTTAATAAAACTAACCATATGCCATGCCTTAATTTATATCAGTTTTTAATAAAACTAACAAAATGCAATGCATTGAGTTATATCCGTTTTTAATAAAACTAACCATATGCAATGCTTTAAGGTATATCAGTTTTTAATAAAACTAACAAAATGCAATGCACTGAGTTATATCAGTTTTTAATAAAACTAGCCATATGCAATGCTTTAAGTTATATCAGTTTTTAATAAAACTAACAAAATGCAATGCACTGAGTTATATCAGTTTTTAATAAAACTAACCATATGCCATGCCTTAATTTATATCAGTTTTTAATAAAACTAACAAAATGCAATGCATTGAGTTATATCCGTTTTTAATAAAACTAACCATATGCAATGCTTTAAGTTATATCAGTTTTTAATAAAACTAACAAAATGCAATGCACCGAGTTATATCAGTTTTTAATAAAACTAACCATATGCAATGCTTTAAGTTATATCAGTTTTTAATAAAACTAACAAAATGCAATGCATTGAGTTATATCCGTTTTTAATAAAACTAACCATATGCCATGCCTTAAGTTATATCAGTTTTTAATAAAACTAACAAAATGCAATGCATTGAGTTATATCAGTTTTTAATAAAACTAACCATATGCCATGCCTTAAGTTATATCAGTTTTTAATAAAACTAACAAAATGCAATGCACTGAGTTATATCCGTTTTTAATAAAACTAACCATATGCAATGCTTTAAGTTATATCAGTTTTTAATAAAACTAACAAACTGCAATGCATTGAGTTATATCAGTTTTTAATAAAACTAACGAAATGCAATGCACTGAGTTATATCAGTTTTTAATAAAACTAATCATATGCCATGCCTTAAGTTATATCAGTTTTTAATAAAACTAACAAAATGCAATGCACTGAGTTATGTCAGTTTTTAATAAAACTAATCATATGCCATGCCTTAAGTTATATCAGTTTTTAATAAAACTAACAAAATGCAATGCATTGAGTTATATCCGTTTTTAATAAAACTAACCATATGCAATGCTTTAAGTTATATCAGTTTTTAATAAAACTAACAAAATGCAATGCACCGAGTTATATCAGTTTTTAATAAAACTAAGCATATGCAATGCTTTAAGTTATATCAGTTTTTAATAAAACTAACAAAATGCAATGCATTGAGTTATATCAGTTTTTAATAAAACTAACCATATGCAATGCTTTAAGTTATACCAGTTTTTAATAAAACTAACAAAATGCAATGCACTGAGTTATATCAGTTTTTAATAAAACTAACCATATGCCATGCCTTAAGTTATATCAGTTTTTAATAAAACTAACAAAATGCAATGCACTGAGTTTTATCCGTTTTTAATAAAACTAACCATATGCAATGCTTTAAGTTATATCAGTTTTTAATAAAACTAACAAAATGCAATGCACCGAGTTATATCAGTTTTTAATAAAACTAAGCATATGCAATGCTTTAAGTTATATCAGTTTTTAATAAAACTAACAAAATGCAATGCATTGAGTTATATCAGTTTTTAATAAAACTAAGCATATGCAATGCTTTAAGTTATATCAGTTTTTAATAAAACTAACAAAATGCAATGCATTGAGTTATATCAGTTTTTAATAAAACTAACCATATGCAATGCTTTAAGTTATACCAGTTTTTAATAAAACTAACAAAATGCAATGCACTGAGTTATATCAGTTTTTAATAAAACTAACCATATGCCATGCTTTAAGTTATATCAGTTTTTAATAAAACTAACAAAATGCAATGCACCGAGTTATATCAGTTTTTAATAAAACTAAGCATATGCAATGCTTTAAGTTATATCAGTTTTTAATAAAACTAACAAAATGCAATGCATTGAGTTATATCAGTTTTTAATAAAACTAAGCATATGCAATGCACTGAATTATATCCGTTTTTAATAAAACTAACAAAATGCAATCCATTGAGTTATATCCGTTTTTAATAAAACAAGCCATATGCAATGCTTTAAGTTATATCAGTTTTTAATAAAACTAACAAAATGCAATGCATTGAGTTATATCAGTTTTTAATAAAACTAACCATATGCAATGCTTTAAGTTATACCAGTTTTTAATAAAACTAACAAAATGCAATGCACTGAGTTATATCAGTTTTTAATAAAACTAACCATATGCCATGCCTTAAGTTATATCAGTTTTTAATAAAACTAACAAAATGCAATGCACTGAGTTTTATCCGTTTTTAATAAAACTAACCATATGCCATGCTTTAAGTTATATCAGTTTTTAATAAAACTAACAAAATGCAATGCACCGAGTTATATCAGTTTTTAATAAAACTAGCCATATGCAATGCTTTAAGTTATATCAGTTTTTAATAAAACTAACCATATGCAATGCTTTAAGTTATATCAGTTTTTAATAAAACTAACAAAATGCAATGCACTGAGTTATATCAGTTTTTAATAAAACTAACCATATGCATTGCACTGAGTTATATCAGTTTTTAATAAAACTAACAAAATGCAATGCATTGAGTTATATCCGTTTTTAATAAAACTAACCATATGCCATGCCTTAAGTAATATCAGTTTTTAATAAAACTAACAAAATGCAATGCATTGAGTTATATCAGTTTTTAATAAAACTAACCATATGCCATGCCTTAGTTATATCAGTTTTTAATAAAACTAACAAAATGCAATGCACTGAGTTGTATCCGTTTTTAATAAAACTAACCATATGCAATGCTTTAAGTTATATCAGTTTTTAATAAAACTAACAAACTGCAATGCATTGAGTTATATCAGTTTTTAATAAAACTAACGAAATGCAATGCACTGAGTTATATCAGTTTTTAATAAAACTAACAAAATGCAATGCACTGAGTTATATCAGTTTTTAATAAAACTAACCATATGCCATGCCTTAAGTTATATCAGTTTTTAATAAAACTAACAAAATGCAATGCATTGAGTTATATCCGTTTTTAATAAAACTAACCATATGCAATGCTTTAAGTTATATCAGTTTTTAATAAAACTAACAAAATGCAATGCACCGAGTTATATCAGTTTTTAATAAAACTAAGCATATGCAATGCTTTAAGTTATATCAGTTTTTAATAAAACTAACAAAATGCAATGCATTGAGTTATATCAGTTTTTAATAAAACTAACCATATGCAATGCTTTAAGTTATACCAGTTTTTAATAAAACTAACAAAATGCAATGCACTGAGTTATATAAGTTTTTAATAAAACTAACCATATGCCATGCCTTAAGTTATATCAGTTTTTAATAAAACTAACAAAATGCAATGCACTGAGTTTTATCCGTTTTTAATAAAACTAACCATATGCAATGCTTTAAGTTATATCAGTTTTTAATAAAACTAACAAAATGCAATGCACCGAGTTATATCAGTTTTTAATAAAACTAGCCATATGCAATGCTTTAAGTTATATCAGTTTTTAATAAAACTAACCATATGCAATGCTTTAAGTTATATCAGTTTTTAATAAAACTAACAAAATGCAATGCACTGAGTTATATCAGTTTTTAATAAAACTAACCATATGCAATGCTTTAAGTTATATCAGTTTTTAATAAAACTAACAAAATGCAATGCACCGAGTTATATCAGTTTTTAATAAAACTAAGCATATGCAATGCTTTAAGTTATATCAGTTTTTAATAAAACTAACAAAATGCAATGCATTGAGTTATATCAGTTTTTAATAAAACTAACCATATGCAATGCTTTAAGTTATACCAGTTTTTAATAAAACTAACAAAATGCAATGCACTGAGTTATATCAGTTTTTAATAAAACTAACCATATGCCATGCCTTAAGTTATATCAGTTTTTAATAAAACTAACAAAATGCAATGCACTGAGTTTTATCCGTTTTTAATAAAACTAACCATATGCAATGCTTTAAGTTATATCAGTTTTTAATAAAACTAACAAAATGCAATGCACCGAGTTATATCAGTATTTAATAAAACTAAGCATATGCAATGCTTTAAGTTATATCAGTTTTTAATAAAACTAACAAAATGCAATGCATTGAGTTATATCAGTTTTTAATAAAACTAAGCATATGCAATGCTTTAAGTTATATCAGTTTTTAATAAAACTAACAAAATGCAATGCATTGAGTTATATCAGTTTTTAATAAAACTAACCATATGCAATGCTTTAAGTTATACCAGTTTTTAATAAAACTAACAAAATGCAATGCACTGAGTTATATCAGTTTTTAATAAAACTAACCATATGCCATGCCTTAAGTTATATCAGTTTTTAATAAAACTAACAAAATGCAATGCACTGAGTTTTATCCGTTTTTAATAAAACTAACCATATGCCATGCTTTAAGTTATATCAGTTTTTAATAAAACTAACAAAATGCAATGCACCGAGTTATATCAGTTTTTAATAAAACTAGCCATATGCAATGCTTTAAGTTATATCAGTTTTTAATAAAACTAACCATATGCAATGCTTTAAGTTATATCAGTTTTTAATAAAACTAACAAAATGCAATGCACTGAGTTATATCAGTTTTTAATAAAACTAACCATATGCATTGCACTGAGTTATATCGGTTTTTAATAAAACTAACAAAATGCAATGCATTGAGTTATATCCGTTTTTAATAAAACTAACCATATGCCATGCCTTAAGTTATATCAGTTTTTAATAAAACTAACAAAATGCAATGCATTGAGTTATATCAGTTTTTAATAAAACTAACCATATGCAATGCTTTAAGTTATACCAGTTTTTAATAAAACTAACAAAATGCAATGCACTGAGTTATATCAGTTTTTAATAAAACTAACCATATGCCATGCCTTAAGTTATATCAGTTTTTAATAAAACTAACAAAATGCAATGCACTGAGTTTTATCCGTTTTTAATAAAACTAACCATATGCCATGCTTTAAGTTATATCAGTTTTTAATAAAACTAACAAAATGCAATGCACCGAGTTATATCAGTTTTTAATAAAACTAGCCATATGCAATGCTTTAAGTTATATCAGTTTTTAATAAAACTAACCATATGCAATGCTTTAAGTTATATCAGTTTTTAATAAAACTAACAAAATGCAATGCACTGAGTTATATCAGTTTTTAATAAAACTAACCATATGCATTGCACTGAGTTATATCAGTTTTTAATAAAACTAACAAAATGCAATGCATTGAGTTATATCCGTTTTTAATAAAACTAACCATATGCCATGCCTTAAGTAATATCAGTTTTTAATAAAACTAACAAAATGCAATGCATTGAGTTATATCAGTTTTTAATAAAACTAACCATATGCCATGCCTTAGTTATATCAGTTTTTAATAAAACTAACAAAATGCAATGCACTGAGTTGTATCCGTTTTTAATAAAACTAACCATATGCAATGCTTTAAGTTATATCAGTTTTTAATAAAACTAACAAACTGCAATGCATTGAGTTATATCAGTTTTTAATAAAACTAACGAAATGCAATGCACTGAGTTATATCAGTTTTTAATAAAACTAACAAAATGCAATGCACTGAGTTATATCAGTTTTTAATAAAACTAACCATATGCCATGCCTTAAGTTATATCAGTTTTTAATAAAACTAACAAAATGCAATGCATTGAGTTATATCCGTTTTTAATAAAACTAACCATATGCAATGCTTTAAGTTATATCAGTTTTTAATAAAACTAACAAAATGCAATGCACCGAGTTATATCAGTTTTTAATAAAACTAAGCATATGCAATGCTTTAAGTTATATCAGTTTTTAATAAAACTAACAAAATGCAATGCATTGAGTTATATCAGTTTTTAATAAAACTAACCATATGCAATGCTTTAAGTTATACCAGTTTTTAATAAAACTAACAAAATGCAATGCACTGAGTTATATAAGTTTTTAATAAAACTAACCATATGCCATGCCTTAAGTTATATCAGTTTTTAATAAAACTAACAAAATGCAATGCACTGAGTTTTATCCGTTTTTAATAAAACTAACCATATGCAATGCTTTAAGTTATATCAGTTTTTAATAAAACTAACAAAATGCAATGCACCGAGTTATATCAGTTTTTAATAAAACTAGCCATATGCAATGCTTTAAGTTATATCAGTTTTTAATAAAACTAACCATATGCAATGCTTTAAGTTATATCAGTTTTTAATAAAACTAACAAAATGCAATGCACTGAGTTATATCAGTTTTTAATAAAACTAACCATATGCAATGCTTTAAGTTATATCAGTTTTTAATAAAACTAACAAAATGCAATGCACCGAGTTATATCAGTTTTTAATAAAACTAAGCATATGCAATGCTTTAAGTTATATCAGTTTTTAATAAAACTAACAAAATGCAATGCATTGAGTTATATCAGTTTTTAATAAAACTAACCATATGCAATGCTTTAAGTTACACCAGTTTTTAATAAAACTAACAAAATGCAATGCACTGAGTTATATCAGTTTTTAATAAAACTAACCATATGCCATGCCTTAAGTTATATCAGTTTTTAATAAAACTAACAAAATGCAATGCACTGAGTTTTATCCGTTTTTAATAAAACTAACCATATGCAATGCTTTAAGTTATATCAGTTTTTAATAAAACTAACAAAATGCAATGCACCGAGTTATATCAGTATTTAATAAAACTAAGCATATGCAATGCTTTAAGTTATATCAGTTTTTAATAAAACTAACAAAATGCAATGCATTGAGTTATATCAGTTTTTAATAAAACTAAGCATATGCAATGCTTTAAGTTATATCAGTTTTTAATAAAACTAACAAAATGCAATGCATTGAGTTATATCAGTTTTTAATAAAACTAACCATATGCAATGCTTTAAGTTATACCAGTTTTTAATAAAACTAACAAAATGCAATGCACTGAGTTATATCAGTTTTTAATAAAACTAACCATATGCCATGCCTTAAGTTATATCAGTTTTTAATAAAACTAACAAAATGCAATGCACTGAGTTTTATCCGTTTTTAATAAAACTAACCATATGCCATGCTTTAAGTTATATCAGTTTTTAATAAAACTAACAAAATGCAATGCACCGAGTTATATCAGTTTTTAATAAAACTAGCCATATGCAATGCTTTAAGTTATATCAGTTTTTAATAAAACTAACCATATGCAATGCTTTAAGTTATATCAGTTTTTAATAAAACTAACAAAATGCAATGCACTGAGTTATATCAGTTTTTAATAAAACTAACCATATGCATTGCACTGAGTTATATCGGTTTTTAATAAAACTAACAAAATGCAATGCATTGAGTTATATCCGTTTTTAATAAAACTAACCATATGCCATGCCTTAAGTTATATCAGTTTTTAATAAAACTAACAAAATGCAATGCATTGAGTTATATCAGTTTTTAATAAAACTAACCATATGCCATGCCTTAAGTTATATCAGTTTTTAATAAAACTAACAAAATGCAATGCACTGAGTTATATCCGTTTTTAATAAAACTAACCATATGCAATGCTTTAAGTTATATCAGTTTTTAATAAAACTAACAAACTGCAATGCATTGAGTTATATCAGTTTTTAATAAAACTAACGAAATGCAATGCACTGAGTTATATCAGTTTTTAATAAAACTAACAAAATGCAATGCACTGAGTTATATCAGTTTTTAATAAAACTAACCATATGCCATGCCTTAAGTTATATCAGTTTTTAATAAAACTAACAAAATGCAATGCATTGAGTTATTTCCGTTTTTAATAAAACTAACCATATGCAATGCTTTAAGTTATATCAGTTTTTAATAAAACTAACAAAATGCAATGCACCGAGTTATATCAGTTTTTAATAAAACTAAGCATATGCAATGCTTTAAGTTATATCAGTTTTTAATAAAACTAACAAAATGCAATGCATTGAGTTATATCAGTTTTTAATAAAACTAACCATATGCAATGCTTTAAGTTATACCAGTTTTTAATAAAACTAACAAAATGCAATGCACTGAGTTATATAAGTTTTTAATAAAACTAACCATATGCCATGCCTTAAGTTATATCAGTTTTTAATAAAACTAACAAAATGCAATGCACTGAGTTTTATCCGTTTTTAATAAAACTAACCATATGCAATGCTTTAAGTTATATCAGTTTTTAATAAAACTAACAAAATGCAATGCACCGAGTTATATCAGTTTTTAATAAAACTAGCCATATGCAATGCTTTAAGTTATATCAGTTTTTAATAAAACTAACCATATGCAATGCTTTAAGTTATATCAGTTTTTAATAAAACTAACAAAATGCAATGCACTGAGTTATATCAGTTTTTAATAAAACTAACCATATGCAATGCTTTAAGTTATATCAGTTTTTAATAAAACTAACAAAATGCAATGCACCGAGTTATATCAGTTTTTAATAAAACTAAGCATATGCAATGCTTTAAGTTATATCAGTTTTTAATAAAACTAACAAAATGCAATGCATTGAGTTATATCAGTTTTTAATAAAACTAACCATATGCAATGCTTTAAGTTATACCAGTTTTTAATAAAACTAACAAAATGCAATGCACTGAGTTATATCAGTTTTTAATAAAACTAACCATATGCCATGCCTTAAGTTATATCAGTTTTTAATAAAACTAACAAAATGCAATGCACTGAGTTTTATCCGTTTTTAATAAAACTAACCATATGCAATGCTTTAAGTTATATCAGTTTTTAATAAAACTAACAAAATGCAATGCACCGAGTTATATCAGTATTTAATAAAACTAAGCATATGCAATGCTTTAAGTTATATCAGTTTTTAATAAAACTAACAAAATGCAATGCATTGAGTTATATCAGTTTTTAATAAAACTAAGCATATGCAATGCTTTAAGTTATATCAGTTTTTAATAAAACTAACAAAATGCAATGCATTGAGTTATATCAGTTTTTAATAAAACTAACCATATGCAATGCTTTAAGTTATACCAGTTTTTAATAAAACTAACAAAATGCAATGCACTGAGTTATATCAGTTTTTAATAAAACTAACCATATGCCATGCCTTAAGTTATATCAGTTTTTAATAAAACTAACAAAATGCAATGCACTGAGTTTTATCCGTTTTTAATAAAACTAACCATATGCCATGCTTTAAGTTATATCAGTTTTTAATAAAACTAACAAAATGCAATGCACCGAGTTATATCAGTTTTTAATAAAACTAGCCATATGCAATGCTTTAAGTTATATCAGTTTTTAATAAAACTAACCATATGCAATGCTTTAAGTTATATCAGTTTTTAATAAAACTAACAAAATGCAATGCACTGAGTTATATCAGTTTTTAATAAAACTAACCATATGCATTGCACTGAGTTATATCGGTTTTTAATAAAACTAACAAAATGCAATGCATTGAGTTATATCCGTTTTTAATAAAACTAACCATATGCCATGCCTTAAGTTATATCAGTTTTTAATAAAACTAACAAAATGCAATGCATTGAGTTATATCAGTTTTTAATAAAACTAACCATATGCCATGCCTTAAGTTATATCAGTTTTTAATAAAACTAACAAAATGCAATGCACTGAGTTATATCCGTTTTTAATAAAACTAACCATATGCAATGCTTTAAGTTATATCAGTTTTTAATAAAACTAACAAACTGCAATGCATTGAGTTATATCAGTTTTTAATAAAACTAACGAAATGCAATGCACTGAGTTATATCAGTTTTTAATAAAACTAACAAAATGCAATGCACTGAGTTATATCAGTTTTTAATAAAACTAACCATATGCCATGCCTTAAGTTATATCAGTTTTTAATAAAACTAACAAAATGCAATGCATTGAGTTATTTCCGTTTTTAATAAAACTAACCATATGCAATGCTTTAAGTTATATCAGTTTTTAATAAAACTAACAAAATGCAATGCACCGAGTTATATCAGTTTTTAATAAAACTAAGCATATGCAATGCTTTAAGTTATATCAGTTTTTAATAAAACTAACAAAATGCAATGCATTGAGTTATATCAGTTTTTAATAAAACTAACCATATGCAATGCTTTAAGTTATACCAGTTTTTAATAAAACTAACAAAATGCAATGCACTGAGTTATATCAGTTTTTAATAAAACTAACCATATGCCATGCCTTAAGTTATATCAGTTTTTAATAAAACTAACAAAATGCAATGCACTGAGTTTTATCCGTTTTTAATAAAAATAACCATATGCAATGCTTTAAGTTATATCAGTTTTTAATAAAACTAACAAAATGCAATGCACCGAGTTATATCAGTTTTTAATAAAACTAAGCATATGCAATGCTTTAAGTTATATCAGTTTTTAATAAAACTAACAAAATGCAATGCATTGAATTATATCAGTTTTTAATAAAACTAACCATATGCAATGCTTTAAGTTATACCAGTTTTTAATAAAACTAACAAAATGCAATGCACTGAGTTATATCAGTTTTTAATAAAACTAACCATATGCCATGCTTTAAGTTATATCAGTTTTTAATAAAACTAACAAAATGTAATGCGCTGAGTTATATCAGTTTTTAATAAAACTAACCATATGCCATGCCTTAAGTTATATCAGTTTTTAATAAAACTAACAAAATGCAAT
The DNA here is from genome assembly GCA_037013455.1 of Ceratitis rosa. NCBI lineage: Eukaryota > Metazoa > Arthropoda > Insecta > Diptera > Tephritidae > Ceratitis > Ceratitis rosa. The sequence continues at coordinate 2,117,408 of JAWMAG010000063.1, forward strand.
GCACTGAGTTATATCAGTTTTTAATAAAACTAACCATATGCCATGCTTTAAGTTATATCAGTTTTTAATAAAACTAACAAAATGCAATGCACCGAGTTATATCAGTTTTTAATAAAACTAAGCATATGCAATGCTTTAAGTTATACCTGTTTTTAATAAAACTAACCACATGCAATGCTTTAAGTTATATCAGTTTTTAATAAAACTAACAAAATGCAATGCACTGAGCTATATCCGTTTTTAATAAAACTAACAAAATGTAATGCACTGAGTTATATCAGTTTTTAATAAAACTAACAAAATGCAAAGCACTGAGTTATATCAGTTTTTAATAAAACTAACAAAATGCAATGCACTGAGTTATATCAGTTTTAAATAAAACTAACCATATGACATGCTTTAAGTTATATCAGTTTTTAATAAAACTAACAAAATGCAATGCACTGAGTTATGTCAGTTTTTAATAAAACTAACCATATGCCATGCCTTAAGTTATATCAGTTTTTAATAAAACTAACAAAATGCAATGCACTGAGTTATATCAGTTGTTAATAAAACTAACCATATGCAATGCTTTAAGTTATATCAGTTTTTAATAAAACTAACCATATGCAATGCTTTAAGTTATATCAGTTTTTAATAAAACTAACAAAATGCAATGCATTGAGTTATATCAGTTTTTAATAAAACTAACCATATGCAATGCTTTAAGTTTCAGTTTTTAATAAAACTAACAAAATGCAATGCACTGAGTTATATCAGTTTTTAATAAAAGTAACCATATGCAATGCTTTAAGTTATATCAGTTTTTAATAAAACTAACAAAATGCAATGCATTGAGTTATATCAGTTTTTAATAAAACTAACCATATGCAATGCTTTAAGTTATATCAGTTTTTAATAAAACTAACAAAATGCAATGCATTGAGTTATATCAGTTTTTAATAAAACTAACCATATGCCATGCCTTAAGTTATATCAGTTTTTAATAAAACTAACAAAATGCAATGCACTGAGTTATATCCGTTTTTAATAAAACTAACCATATGCAATGTTTTAAGTTATATCAGTTTTTAATAAAACTAACAAAATGCAATGCATTGAGTTATATCAGTTTTTAATAAAACTAACGAAATGCAATGCACTGAGTTACATCAGTTTTTAATAAAACTAACAAAATGCAATGCACTGAGTTATATCAGTTTTTAATAAAACTAACCATATGCCATGCCTTAAGTTATATCAGTTTTTAATAAAACTAACAAAATGCAATGCATTGAGTTATATCCGTTTTTAATAAAACTAACCATATGCAATGTTTTAAGTTATATCAGTTTTTAATAAAACTAACAAAATGCAATGCACCGAGTTATATCAGTTTTTAATAAAACAAACCATATGCCATGCCTTAAGGTATATCAGTTTTTAATAAAACTAACAAAATGCAATGCATTGAGTTATATCCGTTTTTAATAAAACTAAGCATATGCAATGCTTTAAGTTATATCAGTTTTTAATAAAACTAACAAAATGCAATGCATTGAGTTATATCAGTTTTTAATAAAACTAACCATATGCAATGCTTTAAGTTATACCAGTTTTTAATAAAACTAACAAAATGCAATGCACTGAGTTATATCAGTTTTTAATAAAACTAACCATATGACATGCTTTAAGTTATATCAGTTTTTAATAAAACTAACAAAATGCAATGCACTGAGTTATATCAGTTTTTAATAAAACTAACCATATGCCATGCCTTAAGTTATATCAGTTTTTAATAAAACTAACAAAATGCAATGCACTGAGTTTTATCCGTTTTTAATAAAACTAACCATATGCAATGCTTTAAGTTATATCAGTTTTTAATAAAACTAACCATATGCAATGCTTTAAGTTATAACAGTTTTTAATAAAACTAACAAAATGCAATGCACTGAGTTATATCAGTTTTTAATAAAACTAACCATATGCAATGCTTTAAGTTATATCAGTTTTTAATAAAACTAACAAAATGCAATGCACTGAGTTATATCAGTTTTTAATAAAACTAACCATATGCCATGCCTTAAGTTATATCAGTTTTTAATAAAACTAACAAAATGCAATGCACTGAGTTATATCCGTTATTAATAAAACTAACCATATGCAATGCTTTAAGTTATATCAGTTTTTAATAAAACTAACAAAATGCAATGCACCGAGTTATATCAGTTTTTAATAAAACAAACCATATGCCATGCCTTAAGGTATATCAGTTTTTATTAAAACTAACAAAATGCAATGCATTGAGTTATATCCGTTTTTAATAAAACTAAGCATATGCAAAGCTTTAAGTTATATCAGTTTTTAATAAAACTAACAAAATGCAATGCACTGAGTTATATCCGTTTTTAATAAAACTAACCATATGCAATGCTTTAAGTTATATCAGTTTTTAATAAAACTAACAAAATGCAATGCACCGAGTTATATCAGTTTTTAATAAAACTAAGCATATGCAATGCTTTAAGTTATATCAGTTTTTAATAAAACTAACAAAATGCAATGCATTGAATTATATCAGTTTTTAATAAAACTAACCATATGCAATGCTTTAAGTTATACCAGTTTTTAATAAAACTAACAAAATGCAATGCACTGAGTTATATCAGTTTTTAATAAAACTAACCATATGCCATGCTTTAAGTTATATCAGTTTTTAATAAAACTAACAAAATGTAATGCGCTGAGTTATATCAGTTTTTAATAAAACTAACCATATGCCATGCCTTAAGTTATATCAGTTTTTAATAAAACTAACAAAATGCAATGCACTGAGTTATATCAGTTTTTAATAAAACTAACCATATGCCATGCTTTAAGTTATATCAGTTTTTAATAAAACTAACAAAATGCAATGCACCGAGTTATATCAGTTTTTAATAAAACTAAGCATATGCAATGCTTTAAGTTATACCTGTTTTTAATAAAACTAACCACATGCAATGCTTTAAGTTATATCAGTTTTTAATAAAACTAACAAAATGCAATGCACTGAGCTATATCCGTTTTTAATAAAACTAACAAAATGTAATGCACTGAGTTATATCAGTTTTTAATAAAACTAACAAAATGCAAAGCACTGAGTTATATCAGTTTTTAATAAAACTAACAAAATGCAATGCACTGAGTTATATCAGTTTTAAATAAAACTAACCATATGACATGCTTTAAGTTATATCAGTTTTTAATAAAACTAACAAAATGCAATGCACTGAGTTATGTCAGTTTTTAATAAAACTAACCATATGCCATGCCTTAAGTTATATCAGTTTTTAATAAAACTAACAAAATGCAATGCACTGAGTTATATCAGTTGTTAATAAAACTAACCATATGCAATGCTTTAAGTTATATCAGTTTTTAATAAAACTAACCATATGCAATGCTTTAAGTTATATCAGTTTTTAATAAAACTAACAAAATGCAATGCATTGAGTTATATCAGTTTTTAATAAAACTAACCATATGCAATGCTTTAAGTTTCAGTTTTTAATAAAACTAACAAAATGCAATGCACTGAGTTATATCAGTTTTTAATAAAAGTAACCATATGCAATGCTTTAAGTTATATCAGTTTTTAATAAAACTAACAAAATGCAATGCATTGAGTTATATCAGTTTTTAATAAAACTAACCATATGCAATGCTTTAAGTTATATCAGTTTTTAATAAAACTAACAAAATGCAATGCATTGAGTTATATCAGTTTTTAATAAAACTAACCATATGCCATGCCTTAAGTTATATCAGTTTTTAATAAAACTAACAAAATGCAATGCACTGAGTTATATCCGTTTTTAATAAAACTAACCATATGCAATGTTTTAAGTTATATCAGTTTTTAATAAAACTAACAAAATGCAATGCATTGAGTTATATCAGTTTTTAATAAAACTAACGAAATGCAATGCACTGAGTTACATCAGTTTTTAATAAAACTAACAAAATGCAATGCACTGAGTTATATCAGTTTTTAATAAAACTAACCATATGCCATGCCTTAAGTTATATCAGTTTTTAATAAAACTAACAAAATGCAATGCATTGAGTTATATCCGTTTTTAATAAAACTAACCATATGCAATGTTTTAAGTTATATCAGTTTTTAATAAAACTAACAAAATGCAATGCACCGAGTTATATCAGTTTTTAATAAAAGAAACCATATGCCATGCCTTAAGGTATATCAGTTTTTAATAAAACTAACAAAATGCAATGCATTGAGTTATATCCGTTTTTAATAAAACTAAGCATATGCAATGCTTTAAGTTATATCAGTTTTTAATAAAACTAACAAAATGCAATGCATTGAGTTATATCAGTTTTTAATAAAACTAACCATATGCAATGCTTTAAGTTATACCAGTTTTTAATAAAACTAACAAAATGCAATGCACTGAGTTATATCAGTTTTTAATAAAACTAACCATATGACATGCTTTAAGTTATATCAGTTTTTAATAAAACTAACAAAATGCAATGCACTGAGTTATATCAGTTTTTAATAAAACTAACCATATGCCATGCCTTAAGTTATATCAGTTTTTAATAAAACTAACAAAATGCAATGCACTGAGTTTTATCCGTTTTTAATAAAACTAACCATATGCAATGCTTTAAGTTATATCAGTTTTTAATAAAACTAACCATATGCAATGCTTTAAGTTATAACAGTTTTTAATAAAACTAACAAAATGCAATGCACTGAGTTATATCAGTTTTTAATAAAACTAACCATATGCAATGCTTTAAGTTATATCAGTTTTTAATAAAACTAACAAAATGCAATGCACTGAGTTATATCAGTTTTTAATAAAACTAACCATATGCCATGCCTTAAGTTATATCAGTTTTTAATAAAACTAACAAAATGCAATGCACTGAGTTATATCCGTTATTAATAAAACTAACCATATGCAATGCTTTAAGTTATATCAGTTTTTAATAAAACTAACAAAATGCAATGCACCGAGTTATATCAGTTTTTAATAAAACAAACCATATGCCATGCCTTAAGGTATATCAGTTTTTATTAAAACTAACAAAATGCAATGCATTGAGTTATATCCGTTTTTAATAAAACTAAGCATATGCAAAGCTTTAAGTTATATCAGTTTTTAATAAAACTAACAAAATGCAATGCACTGAGTTATATCCGTTTTTAATAAAACTAACCATATGCAATGCTTTAAGTTATATCAGTTTTTAATAAAACTAACAAAATGCAATGCACCGAGTTATATCAGTTTTTAATAAAACAAACCATATGCCATGCCTTAAGGTATATCAGTTTTTATTAAAACTAACAAAATGCAATGCATTGAGTTATATCCGTTTTTAATAAAACTAAGCATATGCAAAGCTTTAAGTTATATCAGTTTTTAATAAAACTAACAAAATGCAATGCATTGAGTTATATCAGTTTTTAATAAAACTAACCATATGCAATGCTTTAAGTTATACCAGTTTTTAATAAAACTAACAAAATGCAATGCACTGAGTTATATCAGTTTTTAATAAAACTAACCATATGACATGCTTTAAGTTATATCAGTTTTTAATAAAACTAACAAAATGCAATGCACTGAGTTATATCAGTTTTTAATAAAACTAACCATATGACATGCTTTAAGTTATATCAGTTTTTAATAAAACTAACAAAATGCAATGCACTGAGTTATATCAGTTTTTAATAAAACTAACCATATGCCATGCCTTAAGTTATATCAGTTTTTAATAAAACTAACAAAATGCAATGCACTGAGTTATATCCGTTTTTAATAAAACTAACCATATGCAATGCTTTAAGTTATATCAGTTTTTAATAAAACTAACAAAATGCAATGCACCGAGTTATATCAGTTTTTAATAAAACAAACCATATGCCATGCCTTAAGGTATATCAGTTTTTATTAAAACTAACAAAATGCAATGCATTGAGTTATATCCGTTTTTAATAAAACTAAGCATATGCAAAGCTTTAAGTTATATCAGTTTTTAATAAAACTAACAAAATTCAATGCATTGAGTTATATCAGTTTTTAATAAAACTAACCATATGCAATGCTTTAAGTTATACCAGTTTTTAATAAAACTAACAAAATGCAATGCACTGAGTTATATCAGTTTTTAATAAAACTAACCATATGACATGCTTTAAGTTATATCAGTTTTTAATAAAACTAACAAAATGCAATGCACTGAGTTATATCAGTTTTTAATAAAACTAACCATATGCCATGCCTTAAGTTATATCAGTTTTTAATAAAACTAACAAAATGCAATGCACTGAGTTTTATCCGTTTTTAATAAAACTAACCATATGCAATGCTTTAAGTTATATCAGTTTTTAATAAAACTAACCATATGCAATGCTTTAAGTTATATCAGTTTTTAATAAAACTAACAAAATGCAATGCACTGAGTTATATCAGTTTTTAATAAAACTAACCACATGCAATGCTTTAAGTTATATCAGTTTTTAATAAAACTAACAAAATGCAATGCACTGAGTTATATCCGTTTTTAATAAAACTAACCATATGCAATGCTTTAAATTATATCAGTTTTTAATAAAACTAACCATATGCAATGCTTTAAGTTATAACAGTTTTTAATAAAACTAACAAAATGCAATGCACTGAGTTATATCAGTTTTTAATAAAACTAACCATATGCAATGCTTTAAGTTATATCAGTTTTTAATAAAACTAACAAAATGCAATGCACTGAGTTTAATCAGTTTTTAATAAAACTAACCATATGCCATGCCTTAAGTTATATCAGTTTTTAATAAAACTAACAAAATGCAATGCACTGAGTTATATCCGTTTTTAATAAAACTAACCATATGCAATGCTTTAAGTTATATCAGTTTTTAATAAAACTAACCATATGCAATGCTTTAAGTTATATCAGTTTTTAATAAAACTAACAAAATGCAATGCATTGAGTTATATCAGTTCTTAATAAAACTAACCATATGCAATGCTTTAAGTTATATCAGTTTTTAATAAAACTAACAAAATGCAATGCACTGAGTTATATCAGTTTTTAATAAAAGTAACCATATGCAATGCTTTAAGTTATATCAGTTTTTAATAAAACTAACAAAATGCAATGCATTGAGTTATATCAGTTTTTAATAAAACTAACCATATGCAATGCTTTAAGTTATATCAGTTTTTAATAAAACTAACAAAATGCAATGCATTGAGTTATATCAGTTTTTAATAAAACTAACCATATGCAATGCTTTAAGTTATATCAGTTTTTAATAAAACTAACAAAATGCAATGCATTGAGTTATATCAGTTTTTAATAAAACTAACCATATGCAATGCTTTAAGTTATATCAGTTTTTAATAAAACTAACAAAATGCAATGCATTGAGTTATATCCGTTTTTAATAAAACTAACCATATGCAATGCTTTAAGTTATATCAGTTTTTAATAAAACTAACAAAATGCAATGCACTGAGTTATATCAGTTTTTAATAAAACTAACCATATGCAATGCTTTAAGTTATATCAGTTTTTAATAAAACTAACGAAATGCAATGCTTTAAGTTATATCCGTTTTTAATAAAACTAACAAAATGCAATGCATTGAGTTATATCAAATTTTAATAAAACTAACCATATGCAATGCTTTAAGTAATATCAGTTTTTAATAAAACAAACAAAATGCAATGCACTGAGTTATATCAGTTTTTAATAAAACTAATCATATGCAATGCGTTAAGTTATATCAGTTTTTAATAAAACTAACCATATGCAATGCTTTAAGTTATATCAGTTTTTAATAAAACTAACAAAATGCAATGCACTGAGTTATATCAGTTTTTAATAAAACTAACAAAATGCAATGCACTGAGTTATATCCGTTTTTAATAAAACTAACCATATGACATGCTTTAAGTTATATCAGTTTTTAATAAAACTAACAAAATGCAATGCACTGAGTTATATCAGTTTTTAATAAAACTAACCATATGCCATGCCTTAAGTTATATCAGTTTTTAATAAAACTAACAAAATGCAATGCACTGAGTTTTATCCGTTTTTAATAAAACTAACCATATGCAATGCTTTAAGTTATATCAGTTTTTAATAAAACTAACCATATGCAATGCTTTAAGTTATAACAGTTTTTAATAAAACTAACAAAATGCAATGCACTGAGTTATATCAGTTTTTAATAAAACTAACCATATGCAATGCTTTAAGTTATATCAGTTTTTAATAAAACTAACAAAATGCAATGCACTGAGTTATATCAGTTTTTAATAAAACCAACCATATGCCATGCCTTAAGTTATATCAGTTTTTAATAAAACTAACAAAATGCAATGCACTGAGTTATATCCGTTTTTAATTAAACTAAGCATATGCAATGCTTTAAGTTATATCAGTTTTTAATAAAACTAACCACATGCAATGCTTTAAGTTATATCAGGTTTTAATAAAACTAACAAAATGCAATGCACTGAGTTATATCCGTTTTTAATAAAACTAACCATATGCAATGCTTTAAGTTATATCAGTTTTTAATAAAACTAACCATATGCAATGCTTTAAGTTATAACAGTTTTTAATTAAACTAACAAAATGCAATGCACTGAGTTATATCAGTTTTTAATAAAACTAACCATATGCAATGCTTTAAGTTATATCAGTTTTTAATAAAACTAACAAAATGCAATGCACTGAGTTATATCAGTTTTTAATAAAACTAACCATATGCCATGCCTTAAGTTATATCAGTTTTTAATAAAACTAACAAAATGCAATGCACTGAGTTATATCCGTTTTTAATAAAACTAACCATATGCAATGCTTTAAGTTATATCAGTTTTTAATAAAACTAACCATATGCAATGCTTTAAGTTATATCAGTTTTTAATAAAACTAACAAAATGCAATGCATTGAGTTATATCAGTTCTTAATAAAACTAACCATATGCAATGCTTTAAGTTATATCAGTTTTTAATAAAACTAACAAAATGCAATGCACTGAGTTATATCAGTTTTTAATAAAAGTAACCATATGCAATGCTTTAAGTTATATCAGTTTTTAATAAAACTAACAAAATGCAATGCATTGAGTTATATCAGTTTTTAATAAAACTAACCATATGCAATGCTTTAAGTTATATCAGTTTTTAATAAAACTAACAAAATGCAATGCATTGAGTTATATCAGTTTTTAATAAAACTAACCATATGCAATGCTTTAAGTTATATCAGTTTTTAATAAAACTAACAAAATGCAATGCATTGAGTTATATCAGTTTTTAATAAAACTAACCATATGCAATGCTTTAAGTTATATCAGTTTTTAATAAAACTAACAAAATGCAATGCATTGAGTTATATCCGTTTTTAATAAAACTAACCATATGCAATGCTTTAAGTTATATCAGTTTTTAATAAAACTAACAAAATGCAATGCACTGAGTTATATCAGTTTTTAATAAAACTAACCATATGCAATGCTTTAAGTTATATCAGTTTTTAATAAAACTAACGAAATGCAATGCTTTAAGTTATATCCGTTTTTAATAAAACTAACAAAATGCAATGCACTGAGTTATATCAGTTTTTAATAAAACTAACAAAATGCAATGCATTGAGTTATATCAAATTTTAATAAAACTAACCATATGCAATGCTTTAAGTTATATCAGTTTTTAATAAAACAAACAAAATGCAATGCACTGAGTTATATCAGTTTTTAATAAAACTAATCATATGCAATGCGTTAAGTTATATCAGTTTTTAATAAAACTAACCATATGCAATGCTTTAAGTTATATCAGTTTTTAATAAAACTAACAAAATGCAATGCACTGAGTTATATCAGTTTTTAATAAAACTAACAAAATGCAATGCACTGAGTTATATCAGTTTTTAATAAAACTAATCATATGCAATGCGTTAAGTTATATCAGTTTTTAATAAAACTAACCATATGCAATGCTTTAAGTTATATCAGTTTTTAATAAAACTAACAAAATGCAATGCACTGAGTTATATCAGTTTTTAATAAAACTAACAAAATGCAATGCACTGAGTTATATCCGTTTTTAATAAAACTAACCATATGCAATGCTTTAAGTTATATCAGTTTTTAATAAAACTAACAAAATGCAATGCATTGAGTTATATCAGTTTTTTATAAAACTAACCACATGCAATGCTTTAAGTTATATCAGTTTTTAATAAAACTAACAAAATGCAATGCATTGAGTTATATCAAATTTTAATAAAACTAACCATATGCAATGCTTTAAGTTATATCAGTTTTTAATAAAACAAACAAAATGCAATGCACTGAGTTATATCAGTTTTTAATAAAACTAATCATATGCAATGCGTTAAGTTATATCAGTTTTTAATAAAACTAACCATATGCAATGCTTTAAGTTATATCAGTTTTTAATAAAACTAACAAAATGCAATGCACTGAGTTATATCAGTTTTTAATAAAACTAACAAAATGCAATGCACTGAGTTATATCAGTTTTTAATAAAACTAATCATATGCAATGCGTTAAGTTATATCAGTTTTTAATAAAACTAACCATATGCAATGCTTTAAGTTATATCAGTTTTTAATAAAACTAACAAAATGCAATGCACTGAGTTATATCAGTTTTTAATAAAACTAACAAAATGCAATGCACTGAGTTATATCCGTTTTTAATAAAACTAACCATATGCAATGCTTTAAGTTATATCAGTTTTTAATAAAACTAACAAAATGCAATGCATTGAGTTATATCAGTTTTTATTAAAACTAACAAAATGCAATGCATTGAGTTATATCAGTTTTTAATAAAACTAACCATATGCAATGCTTTAAAATATATCAGTTTTTAATAAAACTAACAAAATGCAATGCATTGAGTTATATCAGTTTTTAATAAAACTAACCATATGCAATGCTTTAAGTTATATCAGTTTTTAATAAAACTAACAAAATGCAATGAACTGAGTTATATCAGTTTTTAATAAAACTAACCACATGCAATGCTTTAAGTTATATCAGTTTTTAATAAAACTAACAAAATGCAATGCATTGAGTTATATCAAATTTTAATAAAACTAACCATATGCAATGCACTGAGTTATATCAGTTTTTAATAAAACTAACCATATGCCATGCCTTAAGTTATATCAGTTTTTAATAAAACTAACCAAATGCAATGCACTGAGTTATATCAGTTTTTAATAAAACTAACCATATGCAATGCTTTAAGTTATATCAGTTTTTAATAAAACTAACAAAATGCAATGCACTGAGTTATATCAGTTTTTAATAAAACTAACCATATGCAATGCTTTAAGTTATATCAGTTTTTAATAAAACTAACAAAATGCAATGCACTGAGTTATATCAGTTTTTAATAAAACTAATCATATGCAATGCGTTAAGTTATATCAGTTTTTAATAAAACTAACCATATGCAATGCTTTAAGTTATATCCGTTTTTAATAAAACTAACAAAATGCAATGCACTGAGTTATATCAGTTTTTAATAAAACTAACAAAATGCAATGCATTGATTTATATCAGTTTTTAATAAAACTAATCATATGCAATGCGTTAAGTTATATCAGTTTTTAATAAAACTAACCATATGCAATGCTTTAAGTTATATCCGTTTTTAATAAAACTAACAAAATGCAATGCACTGAGTTATATCAGTTTTTAATAAAACTAACCAAATGCAATGCACTGAGTTATATCAGTTTTTAATAAAACTAACCATATGCAATGCTTTAAGTTATATCAGTTTTTAATAAAACTAACAAAATGCAATGCACTGAGTTATATCAGTTTTTAATAAAACTAACCATATGCAATGCTTTAAGTTATATCAGTTTTTAATAAAACTAACAAAATGCAATGCACTGAGTTATATCAGTTTTTAATAAAACTAACCATATGCAATGCTTTAAGTTATATCAGTTTTTTATAAAACTAACGAAATGCAATGCTTTAAGTTATATCCGTTTTTAATAAAACTAACAAAATGCAATGCACTGAGTTATATCAGTTTTTAATAAAACTAACAAAATGCAATGCATTGAGTTATATCAGTTTTTTATAAAACTAACCACATGCAATGCTTTAAGTTATATCAGTTTTTAATAAAACTAACAAAATGCAATGCATTGAGTTATATCAAATTTTAATAAAACTAACCATATGCAATGCTTTAAGTTATATCAGTTTTTAATAAAACTAACAAAATGCAATGTACTGAGTTATATCAGTTTTTAATAAAACTAACAAAATGCAATGCACTGAGTTATATCAGTTTTTAATAAAACTAACCATATGCAATGCTTTAAGTTATATCAGTTTTTAATAAAACTAACGAAATGCAATGCTTTAAGTTATATCCGTTTTTAATAAAACTAACAAAATGCAATGCACTGAGTTATATCAGTTTTTAATAAAACTAACAAAATGCAATGCATTGAGTTATATCAAATTTTAATAAAACTAACCATACGCAATGCTTTAAGTTATATCAGTTTTTAATAAAACAAACAAAATGCAATGCACTGAGTTATATCAGTTTTTAATAAAACTAACAAAATGCAATGCGTTAAGTTATATCAGTTTTTAATAAAACTAACCATATGCAATGCTTTAAGTTATATCAGTTTTTAATAAAACTAACAAAATGCAATGCACTGAGTTATATCAGTTTTTAATAAAACTAACAAAATGCAATGCACTGAGTTATATCAGTTTTTAATAAAACTAATCATATGCAATGCGTTAAGTTATATCAGTTTTTAATAAAACTAACCATATGCAATGCTTTAAGTTATATCAGTTTTTAATAAAACTAACAAAATGCAATGCACTGAGTTATATCAGTTTTTAATAAAACTAACAAAATGCAATGCACTGAGTTATATCCGTTTTTAATAAAACTAACCATATGCAATGCTTTAAGTTATATCAGTTTTTAATAAAACTAACAAAATGCAATGCATTGAGTTATATCAGTTTTTTATAAAACTAACCACATGCAATGCTTTAAGTTATATCAGTTTTTAATAAAACTAACAAAATGCAATGCATTGAGTTAAATCAAATTTTAATAAAACTAACCATATGCAATGCTTTAAGTTATATCAGTTTTTAATAAAACAAACAAAATGCAATGCACTGAGTTATATCAGTTTTTAATAAAACTAATCATATGCAATGCGTTAAGTTATATCAGTTTTTAATAAAACTAACCATATGCAATGCTTTAAGTTATATCAGTTTTTAATAAAACTAACAAAATGCAATGCACTGAGTTATATCAGTTTTTAATAAAACTAACAAAATGCAATGCACTGAGTTATATCAGTTTTTAATAAAACTAATCATATGCAATGCGTTAAGTTATATCAGTTTTTAATAAAACTAACCATATGCAATGCTTTAAGTTATATCAGTTTTTAATAAAACTAACAAAATGCAATGCACTGAGTTATATCAGTTTTTAATAAAACTAACAAAATGCAATGCACTGAGTTATATCAGTTTTTAATAAAACTAACAAAATGCAATGCACTGAGTTATATCCGTTTTTAATAAAACTAACCATATGCAATGCTTTAAGTTATATCAGTTTTTAATAAAACTAACAAAATGCAATGCATTGAGTTATATCAGTTTTTTATAAAACTAACCACATGCAATGCTTTAAGTTATATCAGTTTTTAATAAAACTAACAAAATGCAATGCACTGAGTTATATCAGTTTTTAATAAAACTAACAAAATGCAATGCACTGAGTTATATCCGTTTTTAATAAAACTAACCATATGCAATGCTTTAAGTTATATCAGTTTTTAATAAAACTAACAAAATGCAATGCATTGAGTTATATCAGTTTTTTATAAAACTAACCACATGCAATGCTTTAAGTTATATCAGTTTTTAATAAAACTAACAAAATGCAATGCACTGAGTTATATCAGTTTTTAATAAAACTAACCATATGCAATGCTTTAAGTTATATCAGTTTTTAATAAAACTAACCATATGCAATGCACTGACTTATATCAGTTTTTAATAAAACTAACAAAATGCAATGCATTGAGTTATATCAGTTTTTAATAAAACTAACCATATGCCATGCCTTAAGTTATATCAGTTTTTAATAAAACTAACAAAATGCAATGCACTGAGTTATATCAGTTTTAAATGAAACTAACCATATGCAATGCTTTAAGTTATATCAGTTTTTAATAAAACTAACCATATGCAATGCTTTAAGTTATATCAGTTTTTAATAAAACTAACAAAATGCAATGCATTGAGTTATATCAGTTTTTAATAAAACTAACCATATGCAATGCTTTAAGTTATATCAGTTTTTAATAAAACTAACAAAATGCAATGCACTGAGTTATATCAGTTTATAATAAAACTAACCATATGCAATGCTTTAAGTTATATCAGTTTTTAATAAAACTAACAAAATGCAATGCACTGAGTTATATCAGTTTTTAATAAAACTAACCATATGCCATGCCTTAAGTTATATCAGTTTTTAATAAAACTAACAAAATGCAATGCATTGAGTTATATCAGTTTTTAATAAAACTAACAAAATGCAATGCACTGAGTTATATCAGTTTTTAATAAAACTAACCATATGCCATGCCTTAAGTTATATCAGTTTTTAATAAAACTAACAAAATGCAATGCACTGAGTTATATCAGTTTTTAATAAAACTAACCATATGCCATGCCTTAAGTTATATCAGTTTTTAATAAAACTAACAAAATGCAATGCACTGAGTTATATCAGTTTTTAATAAAACTAACCATATGCCATGCCTTAAGTTATATCAGTTTTTAATAAAACTAACAAAATGCAATGCACTGAGTTATATCAGTTTTTAATAAAACTAACCATATGCCATGCCTTAAGTTATATCAGTTTTTAATAAAACTAACAAAATGCAATGCACTGAGTTATATCAGTTTTTAATAAAACTAACCATATGCCATGCCTTAAGTTATATCAGTTTTTAATAAAACTAACAAAATGCAATGCACTGAGTTATATCAGTTTTTAATAAAACTAACCATATGCCATGCCTTAAGTTATATCAGTTTTTAATAAAACTAACAAAATGCAATGCACTGAGTTATATCAGTTTTTAATAAAACTAACCATATGCCATGCCTTAAGTTATATCAGTTTTTAATAAAACTAACAAAATGCAATGCACTGAGTTATATCAGTTTTTAATAAAACTAACCATATGCCATGCCTTAAGTTATATCAGTTTTTAATAAAACTAACAAAATGCAATGCACTGAGTTATATCAGTTTTTAATAAAACTAACCATATGCCATGCCTTAAGTTATATCAGTTTTTAATAAAACTAACAAAATGCAATGCACTGAGTTATATCAGTTTTTAATAAAACTAACCATATGCCATGCCTTAAGTTATATCAGTTTTTAATAAAACTAACAAAATGCAATGCACTGAGTTATATCAGTTTTTAATAAAACTAACCATATGCCATGCCTTAAGTTATATCAGTTTTTAATAAAACTAACAAAATGCAATGCACTGAGTTATATCAGTTTTTAATAAAACTAACCATATGCCATGCCTTAAGTTATATCAGTTTTTAATAAAACTAACAAAATGCAATGCACTGAGTTATATCAGTTTTTAATAAAACTAACCATATGCCATGCCTTAAGTTATATCAGTTTTTAATAAAACTAACAAAATGCAATGCACTGAGTTATATCAGTTTTTAATAAAACTAACCATATGCCATGCCTTAAGTTATATCAGTTTTTAATAAAACTAACAAAATGCAATGCACTGAGTTATATCAGTTTTTAATAAAACTAACCATATGCCATGCCTTAAGTTATATCAGTTTTTAATAAAACTAACAAAATGCAATGCACTGAGTTATATCAGTTTTTAATAAAACTAACCATATGCCATGCCTTAAGTTATATCAGTTTTTAATAAAACTAACAAAATGCAATGCACTGAGTTATATCAGTTTTTAATAAAACTAACCATATGCCATGCCTTAAGTTATATCAGTTTTTAATAAAACTAACAAAATGCAATGCACTGAGTTATATCAGTTTTTAATAAAACTAACCATATGCCATGCCTTAAGTTATATCAGTTTTTAATAAAACTAACAAAATGCAATGCACTGAGTTATATCAGTTTTTAATAAAACTAACCATATGCCATGCCTTAAGTTATATCAGTTTTTAATAAAACTAACAAAATGCAATGCACTGAGTTATATCAGTTTTTAATAAAACTAACCATATGCCATGCCTTAAGTTATATCAGTTTTTAATAAAACTAACAAAATGCAATGCACTGAGTTATATCAGTTTTTAATAAAACTAACCATATGCCATGCCTTAAGTTATATCAGTTTTTAATAAAACTAACAAAATGCAATGCACTGAGTTATATCAGTTTTTAATAAAACTAACCATATGCCATGCCTTAAGTTATATCAGTTTTTAATAAAACTAACAAAATGCAATGCACTGAGTTATATCAGTTTTTAATAAAACTAACCATATGCCATGCCTTAAGTTATATCAGTTTTTAATAAAACTAACAAAATGCAATGCACTGAGTTATATCAGTTTTTAATAAAACTAACCATATGCCATGCCTTAAGTTATATCAGTTTTTAATAAAACTAACAAAATGCAATGCACTGAGTTATATCAGTTTTTAATAAAACTAACCATATGCCATGCCTTAAGTTATATCAGTTTTTAATAAAACTAACAAAATGCAATGCACTGAGTTATATCAGTTTTTAATAAAACTAACCATATGCCATGCCTTAAGTTATATCAGTTTTTAATAAAACTAACAAAATGCAATGCACTGAGTTATATCAGTTTTTAATAAAACTAACCATATGCAATGCTTTAAGTTATATCAGTTTTTAATAAAACTAACCATATGCAATGCACTGACTTATATCAGTTTTTAATAAAACTAACAAAATGCAATGCATTGAGTTATATCAGTTTTTAATAAAACTAACCATATGCCATGCCTTAAGTTATATCAGTTTTTAATAAAACTAACAAAATGCAATGCACTGAGTTATATCAGTTTTAAATGAAACTAACCATATGCAATGCTTTAAGTTATATCAGTTTTTAATAAAACTAACCATATGCAATGCTTTAAGTTATATCAGTTTTTAATAAAACTAACAAAATGCAATGCATTGAGTTATATCAGTTTTTAATAAAACTAACTATATGCAATGCTTTAAGTTATATCAGTTTTTAATAAAACTAACAAAATGCAATGCATTGAGTTATATCCGTTTTTAATAAAACTAACCATATGCAATGCTTTAAGTTATATCAGTTTTTAATAAAACTAACAAAATGCAATGCACTGAGTTATATCAGTTTTTAATAAAACTAACCATATGCAATGCTTTAAGTTATATCAGTTTTTAATAAAACTAACAAAATGCAATGCACTGAGTTATATCAGTTTTTAATAAAACTAACAAAATGCAATGCATTGAGTTATATCAGTTTTTAATAAAACTAACTATATGCAATGCTTTAAGTTATATCAGTTTTTAATAAAACTAACCATATGCAATGCTTTAAGTTATATCAGTTTTTAATAAAACTAACAAAATGCAATGCACTGAGTTATATCAGTTTTTAATAAAACTAACAAAATGCAATGCATTGAGTTATATCAGTTTTTAATAAAACTAACTATATGCAATGCTTTAAGTTATATCAGTTTTTAATAAAACTAACAAAATGCAATGCATTGAGTTATATCCGTTTTTAATAAAACTAACCATATGCAATGCTTTAAGTTATATCAGTTTTTAATAAAACTAACAAAATGCAATGCACTGAGTTATATCAGTTTTTAATAAAACTAACCATATGCAATGCTTTAAGTTATATCAGTTTTTAATAAAACTAACAAAATGCAATGCACTGAGTTATATCAGTTTTTAATAAAACTAACTATATGCAATGCTTTAAGTTATATCAGTTTTTAATAAAACTAACAAAATGCAATGCATTGAGTTATATCCGTTTTTAATAAAACTAACCATATGCAATGCTTTAAGTTATATCAGTTTTTAATAAAACTAACAAAATGCAATGCATTGAGTTATATCAGTTTTTAATAAAACTAACTATATGCAATGCTTTAAGTTATATCAGTTTTTAATAAAACTAACAAAATGCAATGCATTGAGTTATATCCGTTTTTAATTAAACTAACCATATGCAATGCTTTAAGTTATATCAGTTTTTAATAAAACTAACAAAATGCAATGCACTGAGTTATATCAGTTTTTAATAAAACTAACCATATGCAATGCTTTAAGTTATATCAGTTTTTAATAAAACTAACAAAATGCAATGCACTGAGTTATATCAGTTTTTAATAAAACTAACAAAATGCAATGCATTGAGTTATATCAGTTTTTAATAAAACTAACTATATGCAATGCTTTAAGTTATATCAGTTTTTAATAAAACTAACCATATGCAATGCTTTAAGTTATATCAGTTTTTAATAAAACTAACAAAATGCAATGCACTGAGTTATATCAGTTTTTAATAAAACTAACAAAATGCAATGCATTGAGTTATATCAGTTTTTAATAAAACTAACTATATGCAATGCTTTAAGTTATATCAGTTTTTAATAAAACTAACAAAATGCAATGCATTGAGTTATATCCGTTTTTAATAAAACTAACCATATGCAATGCTTTAAGTTATATCAGTTTTTAATAAAACTAACAAAATGCAATGCACTGAGTTATATCAGTTTTTAATAAAACTAACAAAATGCAATGCATTGAGTTATATCAGTTTTTAATAAAACTAACTATATGCAATGCTTTAAGTTATATCAGTTTTTAATAAAACTAACAAAATGCAATGCATTGAGTTATATCCGTTTTTAATAAAACTAACCATATGCAATGCTTTAAGTTATATCAGTTTTTAATAAAACTAACAAAATGCAATGCACTGAGTTATATCAGTTTTTAATAAAACTAACCATATGCAATGCTTTAAGTTATATCAGTTTTTAATAAAACTAACAAAATGCAATGCACTGAGTTATATCAGTTTTTAATAAAACTAACAAAATGCAATGCATTGAGTTATATCAGTTTTTAATAAAACTAACTATATGCAATGCTTTAAGTTATATCAGTTTTTAATAAAACTAACCATATGCAATGCTTTAAGTTATATCAGTTTTTAATAAAACTAACAAAATGCAATGCACTGAGTTATATCAGTTTTTAATAAAACTAACAAAATGCAATGCATTGAGTTATATCAGTTTTTAATAAAACTAACTATATGCAATGCTTTAAGTTATATCAGTTTTTAATAAAACTAACAAAATGCAATGCATTGAGTTATATCCGTTTTTAATAAAACTAACCATATGCAATGCTTTAAGTTATATCAGTTTTTAATAAAACTAACAAAATGCAATGCACTGAGTTATATCAGTTTTTAATAAAACTAACCATATGCAATGCTTTAAGTTATATCAGTTTTTAATAAAACTAACAAAATGCAATGCACTGAGTTATATCAGTTTTTAATAAAACTAACAAAATGCAATGCACTGAGTTATATCAGTTTTTAATAAAACTAACCATATGCAATGCTTTAAGTTATATCCGTTTTTAATAAAACTAACAAAATGCAATGCACTGAGTTATATCAGTTTTTAATAAAACTAACAAAATGCAATGCATTGAGTTATATCAGTTTTTAATAAAACTAACCATATGTAATGCGTTAAGTTATATCAGTTTTTAATAAAACTAACAAAATGCAATGCACTGAGTTATATCAGTTTTTAATAAAACTAACCATATGCAATGCTTTAAGTTATATCAGTTTTTAATAAAACTAACAAAATGCAATGCACTGAGTTATATCAGTTTTTAATAAAACTAACCATATGCAATGCTTTAAGTTATATCAGTTTTTAATAAAACTAACAAAATGCAATGCATTGAGTTATATCCGTTTTTAATAAAACTAACCATATGCAATGCTTTAAGTTATATCAGTTTTTAATAAAACTAACAAAATGCAATGCATTGAGTTATATCAGTTTTTAATAAAACTAACCACATGCAATGCTTTAAGTTATATCAGTTTTTAATAAAACTAACAAAATGCAATGCACTGAGTTATATCAGTTTTTAATAAAACTAACCATATGCAATGCTTTAAGTTATATCAGTTTTTAATAAAACTAACAAAATGCAATGCATTGAGTTATATCAGTTTTTAATAAAACTAACCATATGCAATGCTTTAATTTATATCAGTTTTTAATAAAACTAACAAAATGCAATGCACTGAATTATATCAGTTTTTAATAAAACTAACCATATGCAATGCTTTAAGTTATATCAGTTTTTAATAAAACTAACAAAATGCAATGCACTGAGTTATATCAGTTTTTAATAAAACTAACCATATGCAATGCTTTAAGTTATATCAGTTTTTAATAAAACTAACAAAATGCAATGCACTGAGTTATATCAGTTTATAATAAAACTAACCATATGCAATGCTTTAAGTTATATCAGTTTTTAATAAAACTAACCATATGCAATGCTTTAAGTTATATCAGTTTTTAATAAAACTAACAAAATGCAATGCACTGAGTTATATCAGTTTTTAATAAAACTAACCATATGCAATGCTTTAAGTTATATCAGTTTTTAATAAAACTAACAAAATGCAATGCACTGAGTTATATCAGTTTTTAATAAAACTAACCATATGCCATGCCTTAAGTTATATCAGTTTTTAATAAAACTAACAAAATGCAATGCATTGAGTTATATCAGTTTTTAATAAAACTAACCATATGCCATGCCTTAAGTTATATCAGTTTTTAATAAAACTAACCAAATGCAATGCATTGAGTTATATCCGTTTTTAATAAAACTAACCATATGTACTGCTTTAAGTTATATCAGTTTTTAATAAAACTAACAAAATGCAATGCACTGAGTTATATCAGTTTTTAATAAAACTAACCATATGCAATGCTTTAAGTTATATCAGTTTTTAATAAAACTAACAAAATGCAATGCACTGAGTTATATCAGTTTTTAATAAAACTAACCATATGCCATGCCTTAAGTTATATCAGTTTTTAATAAAACTAACAAAATGCAATGCACTGAGTTATATCCGTTTTTAATAAAACTAACCATATGCAATGCTTTAAGTTATATCAGTTTTTAATAAAACTAACCATATGCAATGCTTTAAGTTATATCAGTTTTTAATAAAACTAACAAAATGCAATGCACTGAGTTATATCAGTTTTTAATAAAACTAACCATATGCAATGCTTTAAGTTATATCAGTTTTTAATAAAACTAACAAAATGCAATGCACTGAGTTATATCAGTTTTTAATAAAACTAACCATATGCCATGCCTTAAGTTATATCAGTTTTTAATAAAACTAACAAAATGCAATGCATTGAGTTATATCAGTTTTTAATAAAACTAACAAAATGTAATGCACTGAGTTATATCAGTTTTCAATAAAACTAACCATATGCCATGCCTTAAGTTATATCAGTTTTTAAAAAAACTAACCATATGCAATGCTTTAAGTTATATCAGTTTTTAATAAAACTAACAAAATGCAATGCACTGAGTTATATCAGTTTTTAATAAAACTAACCATATGCCATGCCTTAAGTTATATCAGTTTTTAATAAAACTAACAAAATGCAATGCATTGAGTTATATCAGTTTTTAATAAAACTAACGAAATGCAATGCACTTAGTTATATCAGTTTTTAATAAAACTAACCATATACAATGCACTGAGTTATATCAGTTTTTAATAAAACTAACCAAATGCAATGCACTGAGTTATATCAGTTTTTAATAAAACTAACAAAATGCAATGCACTGAGTTATATCAGTTTTTAATAAAACTAACCAAATGCAATGCACCGAGTTATATCAGTTTTTAATAAAACTAACCATATGCCATGCCTTAAGGTATATCAGTTTTTAATAAAACTAACAAAATGCAATGCATTGAGTTATATCCGTTTTTAATAAAGCTAACCATATGCAATGCTTTAAGGTATATCAGTTTTTAATAAAACTAACAAAATGCAATGCATTGAGTTATATCAGTTTTTAATAAAACTAGCCATATGCATTGCTTTAAGTTATATCAGTTTTTAATAAAACTAACAAAATGCAATGCACTGAGTTATATCAGTTTTTAATAAAACTAACCATATGCCATGCCTTAAGTTATATCAGTTTTTAATAAAACTAACAAAATGCAATGCACTGAGTTATATCCGTTTTTAATAAAACTAACAAAATGCAATGCACTGAGTTATATCAGTTTTTAATAAAACTAACCATATGCAAGGCTTTAAGTTATATCAGTTTTTAATAAAACTAACAAAATGCAATGCACTGAGTTATATCAGTTTTTAATAAAACTAACCATATGCAATGCTTTAAGTTATATCAGTTTTTAATAAAACTAACAAAATGCACTGCACTGAGTTATATCAGTTTTTAATAAAACTAACCATATGCCATGCCTTAAGTTATATCAGTTTTTAATAAAACTAACAAAATGCAATGCACTGAGTTATATCCGTTTTTAATAAAACTAACCATATGCAATGCTTTAAGTTATATCAGTTTTTAATAAAACTAACCATATGCAATGCTTTAAGTTATATCAGTTTTTAATAAAACTAACCATATGCAATGCTTTAAGTTATATCAGTTTTTAATAAAACTAACCATATGCAATGCACTGAGTTATATCAGTTTTTAATAAAACTAACCATATGCAATGCTTTAAGTTATATCAGTTTTTAATAAAACTAACAAAATGCACTGCACTGAGTTATATCAGTTTTTAATAAAACTAACCATATGCCATGCCTTAAGTTATATCAGTTTTTAATAAAACTAACAAAATGCAATGCACTGAGTTATATCCGTTTTTAATAAAACTAACCATATGCAATGCTTTAAGTTATATCAGTTTTTAATAAAACTAACCATATGCAATGCTTTAAGTTATATCAGTTTTTAATAAAACTAACCATATGCAATGCACTGAGTTATATCCGTTTTTAATAAAACTAACAAAATGCAATGCACTGAGTTATATCAGTTTTTAATAAAACTAACCATATGCAAGGCTTTAAGTTATATCAGTTTTTAATAAAACTAACAAAATGCAATGCACTGAGTTATATCAGTTTTTAATAAAACTAACCATATGCAAGGCTTTAAGTTATATCAGTTTTTAATAAAACTAACAAAATGCAATGCACTGAGTTATATCAGTTTTTAATAAAACTAACCATATGCAATGCTTTAAGTTATATCAGTTTTTAATAAAACTAACAAAATGCACTGCACTGAGTTATATCAGTTTTTAATAAAACTAACCATATGCCATGCCTTAAGTTATATCAGTTTTTAATAAAACTAACAAAATGCAATGCACTGAGTTATATCCGTTTTTAATAAAACTAACCATATGCAATGCTTTAAGTTATATCAGTTTTTAATAAAACTAACCATATGCAATGCTTTAAGTTATATCAGTTTTTAATAAAACTAACCATATGCAAGGCTTTAAGTTATATCAGTTTTTAATAAAACTAACAAAATGCAATGCACTGAGTTATATCAGTTTTTAATAAAACTAACCATATGCAATGCTTTAAGTTATATCAGTTTTTAATAAAACTAACAAAATGCACTGCACTGAGTTATATCAGTTTTTAATAAAACTAACCATATGCCATGCCTTAAGTTATATCAGTTTTTAATAAAACTAACAAAATGCAATGCACTGAGTTATATCCGTTTTTAATAAAACTAACCATATGCAATGCTTTAAGTTATATCAGTTTTTAATAAAACTAACCATATGCAATGCTTTAAGTTATATCAGTTTTTAATAAAACCAACCATATGCAATGCACTGAGTTATATCCGTTTTTAATAAAACTAACAAAATGCAATGCACTGAGTTATATCAGTTTTTAATAAAACTAACCATATGCAAGGCTTTAAGTTATATCAGTTTTTAATAAAACTAACAAAATGCAATGCACTGAGTTATATCAGTTTTTAATAAAACTAACCATATGCCATGCCTTAAGTTATATCAGTTTTTAATAAAACTAACAAAATGCAATGCATTGAGTTATATCAGTTTTTAATAAAACTAACGAAATGCCATGCACTGAGTTATATCAGTTTTTAATAAAACTAACCATATGCCATGCCTTAAGTTATATCCGTTTTTAATAAAAGTAACCATATGCAATGCCTTAAGGTATATCTGTTTTTAATAAAACTAACAAAATGCAATGCATTGAGTTATATCCGTTTTTAATAAAACTAACCATATGCTATGCTTTAAGTTATATCAGTTTTTAATAAAACTAACAAAATGCAATGCACTGAGTTATATCAGTTTTTAATAAAACTAACCATATGCCATGCTTTAAGTTATATCAGTTTTTAATAAAACTAACAAAATGCAATGCACTGAGTTATATCCGTTTTTAATAAAACTAACCATATGCAATGCTTTAAGTTATATCAGTTTTTAATAAAACTAACCATATGCAATGCTTTAAGTTATATCAGTTTTTAATAAAACTAACAAAGTGCAATGCACTGAGTTATATCAGTTTTTAATAAAACTAACCATATGCAATGCACTGAGTTATATCAGTTTTTAATAAAACTAACCATATGCAATGCTTTAAGTTATATCAGTTTTTAATAAAACTAACAAAATGCAATGCACTGAGTTATATCAGTTTTTAATAAAACTAACCATATGCCATGCCTTAAGTTATATCAGTTTTTAATAAAACTAACAAAATGCAATGCACTGAGTTATATCCGTTTTTAATAAAACTAACCATATGCCATGCCTTAAGTTATATCAGTTTTTAATAAAACTAACAAAATGCAATGCATTGAGTTATATCCGTTTTTAATAAAACTAACCATATGCAATGCTTTAAGTTATATCAGTTTTTAATAAAACTAACAAAATGCAGTGCACCGAGTTATATCAGTTTTTAATAAAACTAACCATATGCCATGCCTTAAGGTATATCAGTTTTTAATAAAACTAACAAAATGCAATGCATTGAGTTATATCCGTTTTTAATAAAACTAACAAAATGCAATGCACTGTGTTATATCAGTTTTTAATAAAACTAACCATATGCAATGCACTGAGTTATATCCGGTTTTAATAAAACTAACCATATGCAATGCTTTAAGTTATATCAGTTTTTAATAAAACTAAAAAAATACAATGTACTGAGTTATATCAGTTTTTAATAAAACTAACCATATGCCATGCCTTAAGTTATATCAGTTTTTAATAAAACTAACAAAATGCAATGCACTGAGTTATATCAGTTTTTAATAAAGCTAACCATATGCCATGCCTTAAGTTATATCAGTTTTTAATAAAACTAACAAAATGCAATGCACTGAGTTATATCAGTTTTTAATAAAACTAACCATATGCAATGCTTTAAGTTATATCAGTTTTTAATAAAACTAACCATATGCAATGCTTTAAGTTATATCAGTTTTTAATAAAACTAACAAAATGCAATGCACTGAGTTATATCAGTTTTTAATTAAACTAACCATATGCAATGCTTTAAGTTATATCAGTTTTTAATAAAACTAACAAAATGCAATGCACTGAGTTATATCAGTTTTTAATAAAACTAACCATATGCCATGCCTTAAGTTATATCAGTTTCTAATAAAACTAACAAAATGCAATGCACTGAGTTATATCAGTTTTTAATAAAACTAACCATATGCAATGCTTTATGTTATATCAGTTTTTAATAAAACTAACAAAATGCAATGCACTGAGTTATATCAGTTTTTAATAAAACTAACCATATGCCATGCCTTAAGTTATATCAGTTTTTAATAAAACTAACAAAATGCAATGCACTGAGTTATATCCGTTTTTAATAAAACTAACCATATGCAATGCTTTAAGTTATATCAGTTTTTAATAAAACTAACAAAATGCAATGCACTGAGTTATATCAGTTTTTAATAAAACTAACCATATGCCATGCCTTAAGTTATATCAGTTTTTAATAAAACTAACAAAATGCAATGCACTGAGTTATATCCGTTTTTAATAAAACTAACCATATGCAATGCTTTAAGTTATATCAGTTTTTAATAAAACTAACCATATGCAATGTTTTAAGTTTTATCAGTTTTTAATAAAACTAACAAAATGCAATGCACTGAGTTATATCAGTTTTTAATAAAACTAACAAAATGCAATGCACTGGGTTATATCAGTTTTTAATAAAACTAACCATATGCCATGCCTTAAGTTATATAAGTTTTTAATAAAACTAACAAAATGCAATGCACTGAGTTATATCAGTTTTTAATAAAACTAACCATATGCAATGCTTTAAGTTATATCAGTTTTTAATAAAACTAACCATATGCAATGCTTTAAGTTATATCAGTTTTTAATAAAACTAACAAAATGCAATGCACTGAGTTATATCAGTTTTTAATAAAACTAACCATATGCCATACTTTAAGTTATATCAGTTTTTAATAAAACTAACAAAATGCAATGCACTGAGTTATATCCGTTTTTAATAAAACTAACCATATGCAATGTTTTAAGTTATATCAGTTTTTAATAAAACTAACCATATGCAATGCTTCAAGTTATATCAGTTTTTAATAAAACTAACAAAATGCAATGCACTGAGTTATATCAGTTTTTAATAAAACTAACCATATGTAATGCTTTAAGTTATATCAGTTTTTAATAAAACTAACAAAATGCAATGCACTGAGTTATATCAGTTTTTAATAAAACTAACCATATGCCATGCCTTAAGTTATATCAGTTTTTAATAAAACTAACAAAATGCAATGCACTGAGTTATATCCGTTTTTAATAAAACTAACCATATGCAATGCTTTAAGTTATATCAGTTTTTAATAAAACTAGCCATATGCAATGCTTTAAGTTATATCAGTTTTTAATAAAACTAACAAAATGCAATGCACTGAGTTATATCCGTTTTCAATAAAACTAACCATATGCAATGCTTTAAGTTATATCAGTTTTTAATAAAACTAGCCATATGCAATGCTTTAAGTTATATCAGTTTTTAATAAAACTAACAAATTGCAATGCACTGAGTTATATCAGTTTTTAATAAAACTAACAAAATGCAATGCACTGAGTTATATCAGTTTTTAATAAAACTAACCATATGCAATGCTTTAAGTTATATCAGTTTTTAATAAAACTAACAAAATGCAATGCACTGAGTTATATCAGTTTTTAATAAAACTAACCATATGCCATGCCTTAAGTTATATCAGTTTTTAATAAAACTAACAAAATGCAATGCACTGAGTTATATCCGTTTTTAATAAAACTAACCATATGCAATGCTTTAAGTTATATCAGTTTTTAATAAAACTAACCAAATGCAATGCACTGAGTTATATCAGTTTTTAATAAAACTAACCATATGCCATGCTTTAAGTTATATCAGTTTTTAATAAAACTAACAAAATGCAATGCACTGAGTTATATCAGTTTTTAATAAAACTAACCATATGCAATGCTTTAAGTTATATCAGTTTTTAATAAAACTAACAAAATGCAATGCACTGAGTTATATCAGTTTTTAATAAAACTAACCATATGCCATGCCTTAAGTTATATCAGTTTTTAATAAAACTAACAAAATGCAATGCACTGAGTTATATCCGTTTTTAATAAAACTAAATATATGCAATGCTTTAAGTTATATCAGTTTTTAATAAAACTAACCAAATGCAATGCACTGAGTTATATCAGTTTTTAATAAAACTAACCATATGCCATGCCTTAAGTTATATCAGTTTTTAATAAAACTAACAAAATGCAATGCACTGAGTTATATCGGTTTTTAATAAAACTAACCATATGCAATGCTTTAAGTTATATCAGTTTTTAATAAAACTAGCCATATGCAATGCTTTAAGTTATATCAGTTTTTAATAAAACTAACAAAATGCAATGCACTGAGTTATATCAGTTTTTAATAAAACTAACCATATGCAATGCTTTAAGTTATATCAGTTTTTAATAAAACTAGCCATATGCAATGCTTTAAGTTATATCAGTTTTTAATAAAACTAACAAAATGCAATGCACTGAGTTATATCAGTTTTTAATAAAACTAACCATATGCAATGCTTTAAGTTATATCAGTTTTTAATAAAACTAACAAAATGCAATGCACTGAGTTATATCAGTTTTTAATAAAACTAACCATATGCCATGCCTTAAGTTAAATCAGTTTTTAATAAAGCTAACAAAATGCAATGCACTGAGTTATATCCGTTTTTAATAAAACTAACAAAATGCAATGCACTGAGTTATATCAGTTTTTAATAAAACTAACCATATGCAATGCTTTAAGTTATATCAGTTTTTAATAAAACTAACAAAATGCAATGCACTGAGTTATATCCGTTTTTAATAAAACTAACCATATGCAATGCTTTAAGTTATATCAGTTTTTAATAAAACTAGCCATATGCAATGCTTTAAGTTATATCAGTTTTTAATAAAACTAACAAAATGCAATGCACTGAGTTATATCCGTTTTCAATAAAACTAACCATATGCAATGCTTTAAGTTATATCAGTTTTTAATAAAACTAGCCATATGCAATGCTTTAAGTTATATCAGTTTTTAATAAAACTAACAAATTGCAATGCACTGAGTTATATCAGTTTTTAATAAAACTAACAAAATGCAATGCACTGAGTTATATCAGTTTTTAATAAAACTAACCATATGCAATGCTTTAAGTTATATCAGTTTTTAATAAAACTAACAAAATGCAATGCACTGAGTTATATCAGTTTTTAATAAAACTAACCATATGCCATGCCTTAAGTTATATCAGTTTTTAATAAAACTAACAAAATGCAATGCACTGAGTTATATCCGTTTTTAATAAAACTAACCATATGCAATGCTTTAAGTAATATCAGTTTTTAATAAAACTAACCAAATGCAATGCACTGAGTTATATCAGTTTTTAATAAAACTAACCATATGCCATGCTTTAAGTTATATCAGTTTTTAATAAAACTAACAAAATGCAATGCACTGAGTTATATCAGTTTTTAATAAAACTAACCATATGCAATGCTTTAAGTTATATCAGTTTTTAATAAAACTAACAAAATGCAATGCACTGAGTTATATCAGTTTTTAATAAAACTAACCATATGCCATGCCTTAAGTTATATCAGTTTTTAATAAAACTAACAAAATGCAATGCACTGAGTTATATCCGTTTTTAATAAAACTAAATATATGCAATGCTTTAAGTTATATCAGTTTTTAATAAAACTAACCAAATGCAATGCACTGAGTTATATCAGTTTTTAATAAAACTAACCATATGCCATGCCTTAAGTTATATCAGTTTTTAATAAAACTAACAAAATGCAATGCACTGAGTTATATCCGTTTTTAATAAAACTAACCATATGCAATGCTTTAAGTTATATCAGTTTTTAATAAAACTAGCCATATGCAATGCTTTAAGTTATATCAGTTTTTAATAAAACTAACAAAATGCAATGCACTGAGTTATATCAGTTTTTAATAAAACTAACCATATGCAATGCTTTAAGTTATATCAGTTTTTAATAAAACTAGCCATACGCAATGCTTTAAGTTATATCAGTTTTTAATAAAACTAACAAAATGCAATGCACTGAGTTATATCAGTTTTTAATAAAACTAACAAAATGCAATGCACTGAGTTATATCCGTTTTTAATAAAACTAACCAAATGCAATGCACTGAGTTATATCAGTTTTTAATAAAACTAACCATATGCCATGCCTTAAGTTATATCAGTTTTTAATAAAACTAACAAAATGCAATGCACTGAGTTATATCCGTTTTTAATAAAACTAACCATATGCAATGCTTTAAGTTATATCAGTTTTTAATAAAACTAGCCATATGCAATGCTTTAAGTTATATCAGTTTTTAATAAAACTAACAAAATGCAATGCACTGAGTTATATCAGTTTTTAATAAAACTAACCATATGCAATGCTTTAAGTTATATCAGTTTTTAATAAAACTAGCCATATGCAATGCTTTAAGTTATATCAGTTTTTAATAAAACTAACAAAATGCAATGCACTGAGTTATATCAGTTTTTAATAAAACTAACCATATGCCATGCCTTAAGTTAAATCAGTTTTTAATAAAGCTAACAAAATGCAATGCACTGAGTTATATCCGTTTTTAATAAAACTAACAAAATGCAATGCACTGAGTTATATCAGTTTTTAATAAAACTAACCATATGCAATGCTTTAAGTTATATCAGTTTTTAATAAAACTAACAAAATGCAATGCACTGAGTTATATCCGTTTTTAATAAAACTAACCATATGCAATGCTTTAAGTTATATCAGTTTTTAATAAAACTAGCCATATGCAATGCTTTAAGTTATATCAGTTTTTAATAAAACTAACAAAATGCAATGCACTGAGTTATATCCGTTTTCAATAAAACTAACCATATGCAATGCTTTAAGTTATATCAGTTTTTAATAAAACTAGCCATATGCAATGCTTTAAGTTATATCAGTTTTTAATAAAACTAACAAATTGCAATGCACTGAGTTATATCAGTTTTTAATAAAACTAACAAAATGCAATGCACTGAGTTATATCAGTTTTTAATAAAACTAACCATATGCAATGCTTTAAGTTATATCAGTTTTTAATAAAACTAACAAAATGCAATGCACTGAGTTATATCAGTTTTTAATAAAACTAACCATATGCCATGCCTTAAGTTATATCAGTTTTTAATAAAACTAACAAAATGCAATGCACTGAGTTATATCCGTTTTTAATAAAACTAACCATATGCAATGCTTTAAGTTATATCAGTTTTTAATAAAACTAACCAAATGCAATGCACTGAGTTATATTAGTTTTTAATAAAACTAACCATATGCCATGCTTTAAGTTATATCAGTTTTTAATAAAACTAACAAAATGCAATGCACTGAGTTATATCAGTTTTTAATAAAACTAACCATATGCAATGCTTTAAGTTATATCAGTTTTTAATAAAACTAACAAAATGCAATGCACTGAGTTATATCAGTTTTTAATAAAACTAACCATATGCCATGCCTTAAGTTATATCAGTTTTTAATAAAACTAACAAAATGCAATGCACTGAGTTATATCCGTTTTTAATAAAACTAAATATATGCAATGCTTTAAGTTATATCAGTTTTTAATAAAACTAACCAAATGCAATGCACTGAGTTATATCAGTTTTTAATAAAACTAACCATATGCCATGCCTTAAGTTATATCAGTTTTTAATAAAACTAACAAAATGCAATGCACTGAGTTATATCCGTTTTTAATAAAACTAACCATATGCAATGCTTTAAGTTATATCAGTTTTTAATAAAACTAGCCATATGCAATGCTTTAAGTTATATCAGTTTTTAATAAAACTAACAAAATGCAATGCACTGAGTTATATCAGTTTTTAATAAAACTAACCATATGCAATGCTTTAAGTTATATCAGTTTTTAATAAAACTAGCCATATGCAATGCTTTAAGTTATATCAGTTTTTAATAAAACTAACAAAATGCAATGCACTGAGTTATATCAGTTTTTAATAAAACTAACCATATGCAATGCTTTAAGTTATATCAGTTTTTAATAAAACTAACAAAATGCAATGCACTGAGTTATATCAGTTTTTAATAAAACTAACCATATGCCATGCCTTAAGTTAAATCAGTTTTTAATAAAGCTAACAAAATGCAATGCACTGAGTTATATCCGTTTTTAATAAAACTAACAAAATGCAATGCACTGAGTTATATCAGTTTTTAATAAAACTAACCATATGCAATGCTTTAAGTTATATCAGTTTTTAATAAAACTAACAAAATGCAATGCACTGAGTTATATCAGTTTTTAATAAAACTAACCATATGCAATGCTTTAAGTTATATCAGTTTTTAATAAAACTAACAAAATGCAATGCACTGAGTTATATCAGTTTTTAATAAAACTAACAATATGCCATGCCTTAAGTTATATCAGTTTTTAATAAAATTAACAAAATGCAATGCACTGAGTTATATCCGTTTTTAATAAAACTAACCATATGCAATGCTTTAAGTTATATCAGTTTTTAATAAAACTAGCCATATGCAATGCTTTAAGTTATATCAGTTTTTAATAAAACTAACCATATGCAATGCTTTAAGTTATATCAGTTTTTAATAAAACTAACCATATGCAATGCTTTAAGTTATATCAGTTTTTAATAAAACTAACAAAATGCAATGCACTGAGTTATATCAGTTTTTAATAAAACTAACCATATGCCATGCCTTAAGTTATATCAGTTTTTAATAAAACTAACAAAATGCAATGCACTGAGTTATATCCGTTTTTAATAAAACTAACCATATGCAATGCTTTAAGTTATATCAGTTTTTAATAAAACTAGCCATATGCAATGCTTTAAGTTATATCAGTTTTTAATAAAACTAACCATATGCAATGCTTTAAGTTATATCAGTTTTTAATAAAACTAACCATATGCAATGCTTTAAGTTATATCAGTTTTTAATAAAACTAACCATATGCAATGCTTTAAGTTATATCAGTTTTTAATAAAACTAGCCATATGCAATGCTTTAAGTTATATCAGTTTTTAATAAAACTAACCATATGCAATGCTTTAAGTTATATCAGTTTTTAATAAAACTAACCATATGCAATGCTTTAAGTTATATCAGTTTTTAATAAAACTAACCATATGCAATGCTTTAAGTTATATCAGTTTTTAATAAAACTAGCCATATGCAATGCTTTAAGTTATATCAGTTTTTAATAAAACTAACCATATGCAATGCTTTAAGTTATATCAGTTTTTAATAAAACTAACCATATGCAATGCTTTAAGTTATATCAGTTTTTAATAAAACTAACAAAATGCAATGCACTGAGTTATATCCGTTTTTAATAAAACTAACCATATGCAATGCTTTAAGTTATATCAGTTTTTAATAAAACTAGCCATATGCAATGCTTTAAGTTATATCAGTTTTTAATAAAACTAACCATATGCAATGCTTTAAGTTATATCAGTTTTTAATAAAACTAACCATATGCAATGCTTTAAGTTATATCAGTTTTTAATAAAACTAACAAAATGCAATGCACTGAGTTATATCCGTTTTTAATAAAACTAACCATATGCAATGCTTTAAGTTATATCAGTTTTTAATAAAACTAACCATATGCAATGCTTTAAGTTATATCAGTTTTTAATAAAACTAACCATATGCAATGCTTTAAGTTATATCAGTTTTTAATAAAACTAACAAAATGCAATGCACTGAGTTATATCCGTTTTTAATAAAACTAACCATATGCAATGCTTTAAGTTATATCAGTTTTTAATAAAACTAGCCATATGCAATGCTTTAAGTTATATCAGTTTTTAATAAAACTAACCATATGCAATGCTTTAAGTTATATCAGTTTTTAATAAAACTAACCATATGCCATGCTTTAAGTTATATCAGTTTTTAATAAAACTAACAAAATGCAATGCACTGAGTTATATCCGTTTTTAATAAAACTAACCATATGCAATGCTTTAAGTTATATCAGTTTTTAATAAAACTAGCCATATGCAATGCTTTAAGTTATATCAGTTTTTAATAAAACTAACCATATGCAATGCTTTAAGTTATATCAGTTTTTAATAAAACTAACCATATGCAATGCTTTAAGTTATATCAGTTTTTAATAAAACTAACCATATGCAATGCTTTAAGTTATATCAGTTTTTAATAAAACTAGCCATATGCAATGCTTTAAGTTATATCAGTTTTTAATAAAACTAACCATATGCAATGCTTTAAGTTATATCAGTTTTTAATAAAACTAACCATATGCAATGCTTTAAGTTATATCAGTTTTTAATAAAACTAACAAAATGCAATGCACTGAGTTATATCCGTTTTTAATAAAACTAACCATATGCAATGCTTTAAGTTATATCAGTTTTTAATAAAACTAGCCATATGCAATGCTTTAAGTTATATCAGTTTTTAATAAAACTAACCATATGCAATGCTTTAAGTTATATCAGTTTTTAATAAAACTAACCATATGCAATGCTTTAAGTTATATCAGTTTTTAATAAAACTAACCATATGCAATGCTTTAAGTTATATCAGTTTTTAATAAAACTAACAAAATGCAATGCACTGAGTTATATCCGTTTTTAATAAAACTAACCATATGCAATGCTTTAAGTTATATCAGTTTTTAATAAAACTAGCCATATGCAATGCTTTAAGTTATATCAGTTTTTAATAAAACTAACCATATGCAATGCTTTAAGTTATATCAGTTTTTAATAAAACTAACCATATGCAATGCTTTAAGTTATATCAGTTTTTAATAAAACTAACCATATGCAATGCTTTAAGTTATATCAGTTTTTAATAAAACTAACCATATGCAATGCTTTAAGTTATATCAGTTTTTAATAAAACTAGCCATATGCAATGCTTTAAGTTATATCAGTTTTTAATAAAACTAACCATATGCAATGCTTTAAGTTATATCAGTTTTTAATAAAACTAACCATATGCAATGCTTTAAGTTATATCAGTTTTTAATAAAACTAACCATATGCAATGCTTTAAGTTATATCAGTTTTTAATAAAACTAACCATATGCAATGCTTTAAGTTATATCAGTTTTTAATAAAACTAACCATATGCAATGCTTTAAGTTATATCAGTTTTTAATAAAACTAACCATATGCAATGCTTTAAGTTATATCAGTTTTTAATAAAACTAACAATATGCAATGCACTGAGTTATATCCGTTTTTAATAAAACTAACCATATGCAATGCTTTAAGTTATATCAGTTTTTAATAAAACTAGCCATATGCAATGCTTTAAGTTATATCAGTTTTTAATAAAACTAGCCATATGCAATGCTTTAAGTTATATCAGTTTTTAATAAAACTAACCATATGCAATGCTTTAAGTTATATCAGTTTTTAATAAAACTAACCATATGCAATGCTTTAAGTTATATCAGTTTTTAATAAAACTAACCATATGCAATGCTTTAGTTATATCAGTTTTTAATAAAACTAACCATATGCAATGCTTTAAGTTATATCAGTTTTTAATAAAACTAACCATATGCAATGCTTTAAGTTATATCAGTTTTTAATAAAACTAACCATATGCAATGCTTTAAGTTATATCAGTTTTTAATAAAACTAACCATATGCAATGCTTTAAGTTATATCAGTTTTTAATAAAACTAACCATATGCAATGCTTTAAGTTATATCAGTTTTTAATAAAACTAACCATATGCAATGCTTTAAGTTATATCAGTTTTTAATAAAACTAACCATATGCAATGCTTTAAGTTATATCAGTTTTTAATAAAACTAACCATATGCAATGCTTAAGTTATATCAGTTTTTAATAAAACTAACCATATGCAATGCTTAAGTTATATCAGTTTTTAATAAAACTAACCATATGCAATGCTTTAAGTTATATCAGTTTTTAATAAAACTAGCCATATGCAATGCTTTAAGTTATATCAGTTTTTAATAAAACT
This sequence comes from Ceratitis rosa, assembly GCA_037013455.1. Classification (NCBI taxonomy): domain Eukaryota; kingdom Metazoa; phylum Arthropoda; class Insecta; order Diptera; family Tephritidae; genus Ceratitis; species Ceratitis rosa. Next base: position 2,153,378 of record JAWMAG010000063.1, read on the forward strand.
AACCATATGCAATGCTTTAAGTTATATCAGTTTTTAATAAAACTAACCATATGCAATGCTTTAAGTTATATCAGTTTTTAATAAAACTAACCAAATGCAATGCACTGAGTTATATCCGTTTTTAATAAAACTAACCATATGCAATGCTTTAAGTTATATCAGTTTTTAATAAAACTAGCCATATGCAATGCTTTAAGTTATATCAGTTTTTAATAAAACTAACCATATGCAATGCTTTAAGTTATATCAGTTTTTAATAAAACTAACCATATGCAATGCTTTAAGTTATATCAGTTTTTAATAAAACTAACCATATGCAATGCTTTAAGTTATATCAGTTTTTAATAAAACTAACCATATGCAATGCTTTAAGTTATATCAGTTTTTAATAAAACTAACCATATGCAATGCTTTAAGTTATATCAGTTTTTAATAAAACTAACCATATGCAATGCTTTAAGTTATATCAGTTTTTAATAAAACTAACAAAATGCAATGCACTGAGTTATATCCGTTTTTAATAAAACTAACCATATGCAATGCTTTAAGTTATATCAGTTTTTAATAAAACTAGCCATATGCAATGCTTTAAGTTATATCAGTTTTTAATAAAACTAACCATATGCAATGCTTTAAGTTATATCAGTTTTTAATAAAACTAACCATATGCAATGCTTAAGTTATATCAGTTTTTAATAAAACTAACAAATGCAATGCACTGAGTTATATCAGTTTTTAATAAAACTAACCATATGCAATGCTTTAAGTTATATCAGTTTTTAATAAAACTAGCCATATGCAATGCTTTAAGTTATATCAGTTTTTAATAAAACTAACCATATGCAATGCTTTAAGTTATATCAGTTTTTAATAAAACTAACCATATGCAATGCTTTAAGTTATATCAGTTTTTAATAAAACTAACAAAATGCAATGCACTGAGTTATATCCGTTTTTAATAAAACTAACCATATGCAATGCTTTAAGTTATATCAGTTTTTAATAAAACTAACCATATGCAATGCTTTAAGTTATATCAGTTTTTAATAAAACTAACCATATGCAATGCTTTAAGTTATATCAGTTTTTAATAAAACTAACCATATGCAATGCTTTAAGTTATATCAGTTTTTAATAAAACTAACCATATGCAATGCTTTAAGTTATATCAGTTTTTAATAAAACTAACCATATGCAATGCTTTAAGTTATATCAGTTTTTAATAAAACTAACCATATGCAATGCTTTAAGTTATATCAGTTTTTAATAAAACTAGCCATATGCAATGCTTTAAGTTATATCAGTTTTTAATAAAACTAACCATATGCAATGCTTTAAGTTATATCAGTTTTTAATAAAACTAACCATATGCAATGCTTTAAGTTATATCAGTTTTTAATAAAACTAACAAAATGCAATGCACTGAGTTATATCCGTTTTTAATAAAACTAACCATATGCAATGCTTTAAGTTATATCAGTTTTTAATAAAACTAGCCATATGCAATGCTTTAAGTTATATCAGTTTTTAATAAAACTAACCATATGCAATGCTTTAAGTTATATCAGTTTTTAATAAAACTAACCATATGCAATGCTTTAAGTTATATCAGTTTTTAATAAAACTAACCATATGCAATGCTTTAAGTTATATCAGTTTTTAATAAAACTAACCATATGCAATGCTTTAAGTTATATCAGTTTTTAATAAAACTAACAAAATGCAATGCACTGAGTTATATCCGTTTTTAATAAAACTAACCATATGCAATGCTTTAAGTTATATCAGTTTTTAATAAAACTAGCCATATGCAATGCTTTAAGTTATATCAGTTTTTAATAAAACTAACCATATGCAATGCTTTAAGTTATATCAGTTTTTAATAAAACTAACCATATGCAATGCTTTAAGTTATATCAGTTTTTAATAAAACTAACCATATGCAATGCTTTAAGTTATATCAGTTTTTAATAAAACTAACCATATGCAATGCTTTAAGTTATATCAGTTTTTAATAAAACTAACAAAATGCAATGCACTGAGTTATATCCGTTTTTAATAAAACTAACCATATGCAATGCTTTAAGTTATATCAGTTTTTAATAAAACTAGCCATATGCAATGCTTTAAGTTATATCAGTTTTTAATAAAACTAACCATATGCAATGCTTTAAGTTATATCAGTTTTTAATAAAACTAACAAAATGCAATGCACTGAGTTATATCCGTTTTTAATAAAACTAACCATATGCAATGCTTTAAGTTATATCAGTTTTTAATAAAACTAGCCATATGCAATGCTTTAAGTTATATCAGTTTTTAATAAAACTAACCATATGCAATGCTTTAAGTTATATCAGTTTTTAATAAAACTAACCATATGCAATGCTTTAAGTTATATCAGTTTTTAATAAAACTAACCATATGCAATGCTTTAAGTTATATCAGTTTTTAATAAAACTAACCATATGCAATGCTTTAAGTTATATCAGTTTTTAATAAAACTAACAAAATGCAATGCACTGAGTTATATCCGTTTTTAATAAAACTAACCATATGCAATGCTTTAAGTTATATCAGTTTTTAATAAAACTAGCCATATGCAATGCTTTAAGTTATATCAGTTTTTAATAAAACTAACCATATGCAATGCTTTAAGTTATATCAGTTTTTAATAAAACTAACCATATGCAATGCTTTAAGTTATATCAGTTTTTAATAAAACTAACCATATGCAATGCTTTAAGTTATATCAGTTTTTAATAAAACTAACCATATGCAATGCTTTAAGTTATATCAGTTTTTAATAAAACTAACAAAATGCAATGCACTGAGTTATATCCGTTTTTAATAAAACTAACCATATGCAATGCTTTAAGTTATATCAGTTTTTAATAAAACTAGCCATATGCAATGCTTTAAGTTATATCAGTTTTTAATAAAACTAACCATATGCAATGCTTTAAGTTATATCAGTTTTTAATAAAACTAACCATATGCAATGCTTTAAGTTATATCAGTTTTTAATAAAACTAACCATATGCAATGCTTTAAGTTATATCAGTTTTTAATAAAACTAACCATATGCAATGCTTTAAGTTATATCAGTTTTTAATAAAACTAACAAATGCAATGCACTGAGTTATATCCGTTTTTAATAAAACTAACCATATGCAATGCTTTAAGTTATATCAGTTTTTAATAAAACTAGCCATATGCAATGCTTTAAGTTATATCAGTTTTTAATAAAACTAACCATATGCAATGCTTTAAGTTATATCAGTTTTTAATAAAACTAACCATATGCAATGCTTTAAGTTATATCAGTTTTTAATAAAACTAACCATATGCAATGCTTTAAGTTATATCAGTTTTTAATAAAACTAACCATATGCAATGCTTTAAGTTATATCAGTTTTTAATAAAACTAACAAAATGCAATGCACTGAGTTATATCCGTTTTTAATAAAACTAACCATATGCAATGCTTTAAGTTATATCAGTTTTTAATAAAACTAGCCATATGCAATGCTTTAAGTTATATCAGTTTTTAATAAAACTAACCATATGCAATGCTTTAAGTTATATCAGTTTTTAATAAAACTAACCATATGCAATGCTTTAAGTTATATCAGTTTTTAATAAAACTAACCATATGCAATGCTTTAAGTTATATCAGTTTTTAATAAAACTAACCATATGCAATGCTTTAAGTTATATCAGTTTTTAATAAAACTAACAAAATGCAATGCACTGAGTTATATCCGTTTTTAATAAAACTAACCATATGCAATGCTTTAAGTTATATCAGTTTTTAATAAAACTAGCCATATGCAATGCTTTAAGTTATATCAGTTTTTAATAAAACTAACCATATGCAATGCTTTAAGTTATATCAGTTTTTAATAAAACTAACCATATGCAATGCTTTAAGTTATATCAGTTTTTAATAAAACTAACCATATGCAATGCTTTAAGTTATATCAGTTTTTAATAAAACTAACCATATGCAATGCTTTAAGTTATATCAGTTTTTAATAAAACTAACAAAATGCAATGCACTGAGTTATATCCGTTTTTAATAAAACTAACCATATGCAATGCTTTAAGTTATATCAGTTTTTAATAAAACTAGCCATATGCAATGCTTTAAGTTATATCAGTTTTTAATAAAACTAACCATATGCAATGCTTTAAGTTATATCAGTTTTTAATAAAACTAACCATATGCAATGCTTTAAGTTATATCAGTTTTTAATAAAACTAACCATATGCAATGCTTTAAGTTATATCAGTTTTTAATAAAACTAACCATATGCAATGCTTTAAGTTATATCAGTTTTTAATAAAACTAACAAAATGCAATGCACTGAGTTATATCCGTTTTAATAAAACTAACCATATGCAATGCTTTAAGTTATATCAGTTTTTAATAAAACTAGCCATATGCAATGCTTTAAGTTATATCAGTTTTTAATAAAACTAACCATATGCAATGCTTTAAGTTATATCAGTTTTTAATAAAACTAACCATATGCAATGCTTTAAGTTATATCAGTTTTTAATAAAACTAACAAAATGCAATGCACTGAGTTATATCCGTTTTTAATAAAACTAACCATATGCAATGCTTTAAGTTATATCAGTTTTTAATAAAACTAACCATATGCAATGCTTTAAGTTATATCAGTTTTTAATAAAACTAACCATATGCAATGCTTTAAGTTATATCAGTTTTTAATAAAACTAACCATATGCAATGCTTTAAGTTATATCAGTTTTTAATAAAACTAACAAAATGCAATGCACTGAGTTATATCCGTTTTTAATAAAACTAACCATATGCAATGCTTTAAGTTATATCAGTTTTTAATAAAACTAGCCATATGCAATGCTTTAAGTTATATCAGTTTTTAATAAAACTAACCATATGCAATGCTTTAAGTTATATCAGTTTTTAATAAAACTAACCATATGCAATGCTTTAAGTTATATCAGTTTTTAATAAAACTAACCATATGCAATGCTTTAAGTTATATCAGTTTTTAATAAAACTAACCATATGCAATGCTTAAGTTATATCAGTTTTTAATAAAACTAACCATATGCAATGCTTTAAGTTATATCAGTTTTTAATAAAACTAACCATATGCAATGCTTTAAGTTATATCAGTTTTTAATAAAACTAACCATATGCAATGCTTTAAGTTATATCAGTTTTTAATAAAACTAACCATATGCAATGCTTTAAGTTATATCAGTTTTTAATAAAACTAACCATATGCAATGCTTTAAGTTATATCAGTTTTTAATAAAACTAACAAAATGCAATGCACTGAGTTATATCCGTTTTTAATAAAACTAACCATATGCAATGCTTTAAGTTATATCAGTTTTTAATAAAACTAGCCATATGCAATGCTTTAAGTTATATCAGTTTTTAATAAAACTAACCATATGCAATGCTTTAAGTTATATCAGTTTTTAATAAAACTAACCATATGCAATGCTTTAAGTTATATCAGTTTTTAATAAAACTAACAAAATGCAATGCACTTAGTTATATCCGTTTTTAATAAAACTAACCATATGCAATGCTTTAAGTTATATCAGTTTTTAATAAAACTAACCATATGCAATGCTTTAAGTTATATCAGTTTTTAATAAAACTAACCATATGCAATGCTTTAAGTTATATCAGTTTTTAATAAAACTAACCATATGCAATGCTTTAAGTTATATCAGTTTTTAATAAAACTAACCATATGCAATGCTTTAAGTTATATCAGTTTTTAATAAAACTAGCCATATGCAATGCTTTAAGTTATATCAGTTTTTAATAAAACTAACCATATGCAATGCTTTAAGTTATATCAGTTTTTAATAAAACTAACCATATGCAATGCTTAAGTTATATCAGTTTTTAATAAAACTAACAAAATGCAATGCACTGAGTTATATCCGTTTTTAATAAAACTAACCATATGCAATGCTTTAAGTTATATCAGTTTTTAATAAAACTAGCCATATGCAATGCTTTAAGTTATATCAGTTTTTAATAAAACTAACCATATGCAATGCTTTAAGTTATATCAGTTTTTAATAAAACTAACCATATGCAATGCTTTAAGTTATATCAGTTTTTAATAAAACTAACCATATGCAATGCTTTAAGTTATATCAGTTTTTAATAAAACTAACCATATGCAATGCTTTAAGTTATATCAGTTTTTAATAAAACTAACCATATGCAATGCTTTAAGTTATATCAGTTTTTAATAAAACTAACCATATGCAATGCTTTAAGTTATATCAGTTTTTAATAAAACTAACCATATGCAATGCTTTAAGTTATATCAGTTTTTAATAAAACTAACCATATGCAATGCTTTAAGTTATATCAGTTTTTAATAAAACTAACCATATGCAATGCTCTTAAGTTATATCAGTTTTTAATAAAACTAACCATATGCAATGCTTTAAGTTATATCAGTTTTTAATAAAACTAACCATATGCAATGCTTTAAGTTATATCAGTTTTTAATAAAACTAACCATATGCAATGCTTTAAGTTATATCAGTTTTTAATAAACTAACCAAATGCAATGCACTTAGTTATATCCGTTTTTAATAAAACTAACCATATGCAATGCTTTAAGTTATATCAGTTTTTAATAAAACTAACCATATGCAATGCTTTAAGTTATATCAGTTTTTAATAAAACTAACCATATGCAATGCTTTAAGTTATATCAGTTTTTAATAAAACTAACCATATGCAATGCTTTAAGTTATATCAGTTTTTAATAAAACTAACCATATGCAATGCTTTAAGTTATATCAGTTTTTAATAAAACTAACCATATGCAATGCTTTAAGTTATATCAGTTTTTAATAAAACTAACCATATGCAATGCTTTAAGTTATATCAGTTTTTAATAAAACTAACCATATGCAATGCTTTAAGTTATATCAGTTTTTAATAAAACTAACCATATGCAATGCTTTAAGTTATATCAGTTTTTAATAAAACTAACCATATGCAATGCTTTAAGTTATATCAGTTTTTAATAAAACTAACCAAATGCAATGCACTTAAGTTATATCAGTTTTTAATAAAACTAACCATATGCAATGCTTAAGTTATATCAGTTTTTAATAAAACTAACAAATGCAATGCATTAGTTATATCAGTTTTTAATAAAACTAACCATATGCAATGCTTTAAGTTATATCAGTTTTTAATAAAACTAGCCATATGCAATGCTTTAAGTTATATCAGTTTTTAATAAAACTAACCATATGCAATGCTTTAAGTTATATCAGTTTTTAATAAAACTAACCATATGCAATGCTTTAAGTTATATCAGTTTTTAATAAAACTAACAAAATGCAATGCATTAAGTTATATCAGTTTTTAATAAAACTAACCATATGCAATGCTTTAAGTTATATCAGTTTTTAATAAAACTAACCAAATGCAATGCTTTAAGTTATATCAGTTTTTAATAAAACTAACCATATGCAATGCTTTAAGTTATATCAGTTTTTAATAAAACTAACCATATGCAATGCTTTAAGTTATATCAGTTTTTAATAAAACTAACCATATGCAATGCTTTAAGTTATATCAGTTTTTAATAAAACTAACCATATGCAATGCTTAAGTTATATCAGTTTTTAATAAAACTAACAAAATGCAATGCACTGAGTTATATCAGTTTTTAATAAAACTAACCATATGCCATGCCTTAAGTTATATCAGTTTTTAATAAAACTAACAA